>JAPQWS010000032.1:2400000-3000000 GCA_028651295.1 Catharanthus roseus | reverse complement strand
ACAAGATAGTCATGGTCTTCAGCCTTCACGTTCCCAAAAAGACGCTGGAGTAACAACAAGAAAGTAAAGCTGTTAGTAACAAACAAAAAGGGAAGAAAGCAGTAAATCTCACCAAGAGACCCGAACGGTCTTGGACAAAACAGCGGAAGGAAACGAGACGAACTCAGTGAGTTTCAATTTCCGTGCACAGTGACAGACCGTCACCTACTTATCCTTCCGATAGGAAGATGTGAATCCCTCAGGTTTATACTGGTGAGCCTCAATGTAAACACAATCTCTCTATCTCTTAAGAAAGGCAAGCCCTTTCCTCCATGGCCGAGCCACACACACGCAATCAACGGGTGACAAAAGGCACAGGCTCACGGCGACGGAGTCACAAAGAGCAGTAGGCAAGAAGAATCCAAAGACGGTTCAGAGAAGAGAGAAGGATGACGAGTAGTCAGAGAGAGAAAGGTGAGGAGGCGGCGACACAAACAGAAAGAATGAGAGGATTAGGATAAGCTACTGGAGAATGCAACATTATATACAGACATCGCCTGGGCAGGTCAGGTTAAACTGACCCGCCTGGCATCATGCTCAGCCAGCCCAGCCTCTCTCTAATGAAGCACAACCCGGTAGTTTCATCATAGGGACATAATGGGCTTGGAAAGAAAATAAAAAATGTGAAAAATAAGGACCATAAGTCCTACAGATAGCAATATAATTAAACCAAATTTTTTTTTGTAGTGAATATGGAAAGAAATAAGAAAAAAATATTTCATCCAGCTAAAATTTATTAATGGAATATCTTATATTTATTTGACAAATAATAAGTTAAATGGTCCGAAAATATTTAGCTGTATGAAAGTTACCACTCAATCTTCATTCGGTTCGGATCCTCTGTAACTTTTCTTGTAACACTCTCTGTAACATTCTTAATTTGGTATATTTTATTAATAAAACTTACCAAATAAAAGATAAACCCTTAGAGGAAAACATATTATAAAAGGAAATATTACAGGAGATGTTACGGGAAATGTTACAGAGGATCCTGAGTGACCTTCATTAACTAAGAAGTTAATGGCTCCTTTAAAAGAAAAAATTTAATGGTAAGACTAGAATGTAATTAAGTAAGAATAAAAGAATTGTAGCGACTTGTTTCTCCCCAAATCAGTCTCAAGGTGAGGAAAGCGCGCGTTTGAATTCGTAGTGGAGATCAGTGGCAAAATCGAAATAGCGTTAAAAAGGTTGATATATATATATAAATAAAGAAAGTAAATATTAATGTTTAAAAACATAATTTTAAAATATTGTCTATATTAATAACTATTTTCCCTTCTTACTATATTTTAAGTAATGAACTTTGATTTACTAATTATTTTTTTGGGTTAAGTAAAACAAAAATTCCGAAGTTACGGCGTTTGGTCAACTAAGGTTCTAAACTTTATTTTTGGATAACTAATCCCAATTTTTTTTTTACTTTAAAAAATTAATAAAAATAGGCGCATAATTCTTAAAATATCCTTTGATAGAGAAAAAACTTTAGAAATATAAGTTCGGATTATTAATCAAGGTCGTAATTATTTTAAAAGACTGAATAATTATGTTCTTAATCTACAAACTTTCAACTTTTGTGCACTTTCAAATTACAGTTCCTGAAGCTTTCTCCATTTATTTTAATTAGGAATTTAGGCTTATTTCCATTCATTTTTTAAGGGTAAAAGAAAGTTGAGATAGACTAATGGAATTTGATAAATTCCACGAGAATATTACGAAATTTCCATGATAAAATTTCATTTTCCTCCCAACTCTTTGTCTCTCTAAATGTGTTCTCTCTCACTTTTCTCTAGAAAATCTTGAAGATTTTGAAAATTTTGAAGTTAGAAACTGTAATGCCCCACTCGGTAGGCACCTCGGGCGATCTTGAGAAGGCGATTGTCGTAAACGTACTAGTCGGGGTCTAACGTAGTAAAACCTAAGAATTTATGGTATGCCTTTTTTAGCAATTTAAAATACTCGATAGTCTCGCATAGGGTTAAAGTGGTATTTTTTTATGGAAGGACTTTATCTTTTATTATTATTAGTATTATTATTTTATTTTTAGATTATTAGGGCTTTTAAAAAAAAAAAACTACTACCACTTGTCTAGAGGAGTGTGCCACTTTGGCACTTTGCATGGCCCTTAAGGGATTGTATATATATGTAAATGGCTGATGCATTTGTTTCTTTCTTCTCCACCTCTTCTCTCGGCTTCCAGCAAAGGTGAGGTTTTTTTTTTTTAATTTTTTTTATTTTATCAATTTTATTTATTTTCTTTCTTTTCCCCTTTCTTTCTTCTCTTGGTTTCTCCTTCTGCCGTTTTTGTTTTTCTTTTCCTTTTTGCTGTTTTGATCATTTTATCTTGCTTTCTCTTTTTCTTATTTTTGTAGGCATTTTAATAATTGTGTAATTTTTGTATGGTATAATATTTGAAGGCTTTAATATTTACTAGTTAGTATATATATATCTACTTATATATATGTTGTTATAAGTTTTATTTTTCTTAAGCTAGGAGTTAGAATTAGCCTTTGATTATTCATCTGGGTTAGCTAGTTCCAATTTATTTTCTTCTTTTTGTTGATGGGTTGAAGAATTTAATTTTAGAGTCTTCAGATGAGGTATTTAGAATATAATTTGGTTTAAATATAGTTAATTTTTGTTTTGATTTCTCTTATTTAATCTTATATAAATTTATTTATTTAATTTTTCTTGGTATAATTTCTTATCCAAAATGATTTTTTTTTGTATACCTAATTTTTGGTAAATGATTTTAATATATTTTCTTTTATATATATCTTTAGTACACGTAATTGTTTATGTTCTCATATATATATATATATACATATTTAGTATATATATTTGCATGTACAGTTCTAATATCTATAAATCTTAAATATATAGTTGCATGTATAGTTTAACATATATATTTTTAGTATATATATTTACATATTTACAAGTTTAAATTTCAAATTGTTTATATATATGTATATCTTTTTACATGTATGGGGATGTTATAAAGAATTGTAGTATATGAAGTCTTGAAGATATTTTACTATATACATAAATTCAAGTATATAACTTTATATATATGTACATGCTTGTGGTATATAATTGTTGTGAACAATTTTAGTATATATAGTTGGTAAGTATATATATTTTAGTATATATGGGATTTCCTTTTTGTATAAATAATTTTAGTAAATAAAGTCTTATATATATATTTTAGTACATAACTTTATATATATTTTTATATACATAACTTCTGTAACTAATTTTGGCATTCATAAATTTTTATATGTATTTTTAGTATAAACGATTCTTGAAAATGATTTTAACATTTATGGTTTTATATATATAATTTTGGTATACTTAACTTTCGTGACTAATCTTGATATATACATATATACACCTAATTTTTATATATGCCGTTAGCATATATATTTTTAGTATCACTGGTGCATATGTATTATCTTGGTGTAGGTGGGTTAAGAAGCTTAGGATTCTTTATTTTAGTATATGTGTAATTATATCCTGGGTTTATAAGGAGTTATTACTCTTATTTTTGGAGGCGAATAGAAAGGTTTGGACTTATACTTAAGTGTTTATTGGTATGTTGTTTGTAGGATTATAGCACTAGAGCTACACTTAGTTGAGTCCACAAAACCTGTTTTTAATATTATTTACAAATATTACGGGCCTTGTAAAATGTGTTTTCTGAATCTGTTACAAAATATTTCCTACGTTCAGCATGTTACAATTTAGCATATCTTTCGGAGATGTTCTCTACAATGTGTTATCTGTTTTCTTAGACAATGCTTAGGAGCCGTGCTCCCTGTAGGTGTGGCCTTTTCAAAACAGTTTATAATTGTTGTAAAGCAGGATTTGGCCGTACACAGGTTTCTCTGGGAAGATTTATATATCGGAAAATTTTCTGGTTTTAAAAAGCTACACTATTTTGACATGCACGAGTATAAGTCTGGCGTACATGTATGAATTTGCATAAGCATGTGGTAAACTGGCAGATGGGGATCTTTGCTGAAAATGTTCATGACTTGATTCTGTCCTGACGTCCGGTCAAACGACTTTTCTGTTTTTCTTAAACACATAAGAAAACCCCAATCCGACCAGGGTTACAGTTCTAGTTATAATCTTGTGTTCGAAAGCGTTAGAGGATTGCATTGTACGTGGCTAGTCCCCCATGTGAGGGCCTCTTCCGATGGCGTGCACGTTTCAGACTCGGGAGAGTGGATCCACTTGAAGAGGGGCATAGTACCGTGGAGGACGTGGGCCAATCGGTCTATGTGGACACCGTATCATGCTCTACGGCCGCCTTGTGGAGAGCCAGGAGGGACTTGAAACTAAAGTTGGTCCCAGGTCAGACCTGGTAGGTGTCCTAGGAATCTGTAGCCTGTTTTGACCAGTTTTGGGAGAGCAGTTGTTTGGTAATTGAGCGCTCGTATGGTGTTTGGCTGGTATTGAATACGAGATGCCGGAATTTGATTCTGACGATCTCGTTGTGGGATCCTGACCTTGTCCGTCAAGCTAGACTATGGCGTTGCGTGTTTCTTTGCATTCAGGTGTAGAAGCTGCGCTGATGTGTCTTGATTCGCTAGACTTCCAAGCTGCGCTCGAAACCCTCATATCGGTTCAAGCATCAGTTTTGTTAAAATAACAAAAGAAAGTGTTTTCTTATTACATTGCATGAATTGTTTTCGTGAAACTGTATCAGTATTGTTTCAAAGAAATCACTAAGACGCACACACATACGTGGACTCACTAAGCGTTTGTGCTCACGTTTTCCATATTATGTTTTCTCCTCAGATTAACTCAGGACAGACAGAGGCACGATGAGCCGCTGAAGTTTTGGGCATGGAGTTTTGGACCAAGCTTCCTTAGAAAAACATGTTTTATGTTTTTTTTGTGTTTTGTGTTTCTTAGACTTGGGCTAATTGTAAAGTTTTTCTTGTTATGTTGTCATAAGTTTGTGTTGATGAAGATACTTTTATTTATGTATTGAAACGATTACTAAGAAGTTTTCTTAAATCTCCTGTTTGGAGCACACTAGTGGTAACTAGTTTACTTAAGTTTTCCACTGCGTACTTTGTGTTTATACCTATACGTGTTAACTTGGGGGGTTGTGCTTTTGTTTCGGGCTTATAATTCAGTGCTGAGAGACACACAGATATCCTACTTAGCCTTAGTTGACCTAGTGGCAGAGTTGGAGGTATCACAGAAACAGATAATTTGAAGGTTTTGTATAAGAAAACATCGATTTTGAGGTTAGAACAATACAAAAAACGTATAAAATTATAAATGGAAGTTGTTGGCGCACCAACACCTGGTGCGCCACTCACTGGCACACCAAATGGGCTTCTATTTCCGATTTTATGCTTTTTTCTGTTGTTTTCACTTCAAAATCAATGTTTTCTTGTATAAAATCTTCAACAATTATTCAGTTTTAGCTTTCAAATATTCAAAATCTTCAAGATTTTCAAGAGAGATGTGAGAGAGAACACGTTTAGAGAGAGAAAGAGTTGGGAGTGAAATGAAATTTTATCGTGAAAATTTCGTAATTTTGTCGTAAAATTTATCAAATCCCTAGATTAATTGTCCAAAAATAAAGTTGAGAATCTTAGTTAATGAAACTTCCTAACCTAACTTCGAGATTTTCTGAACTCAATCTTTACCTTTTCTTTTTGCGAAAACCTTGATTCACTTACTGATTATTGTAAAAGAAAATAAACTTTGACTTACTAATTACTCGAGTTTTCTTATGATTAATGTCAATATGAAGGAATATAAAACCTTTCCTTTCAGCTTTAATAACATTCTTATGGTCTACTAGGAAGCTAATTAGTATGAATACATAAAGGGCCAGTCTAAATAGTATATATGATTTTATATTAGAAAATAAGCTTTAATTGATGAATATTTTACGTTAACTCTAGTGAAAATTGAGTTTAAAATGAATAAATAACTCCTATTATACTTATTTAGATTTCTAAGATTGAAATTAGAAGAAAGAAGAAGTTGGAAGGTGAAATCAGAAGAAAGAAGAAGTTGAAAGATCAATTCAGAAGACAAGGAGAAGTTGGAAGATTAAATTGCAAATATGAAAAATATGGATAAAATAGATTCTGCGCGGGAAGCAAGAAACTCAGTGCAGATTTTCATCGTCAAGAATTGGACATCGGATTCATATAAAACCTTTTCCAAAGGGATTTCATGACAAAGAACCGACAGTGGGTGCGTCTTATGGTTAAAGAAATCGGCGTCAGATTCATTTCGGCAAATTCAAATGAAGCAGAAGCCAATTTTGACTGCCTTTTCTAATTTTGACTTCCTTTTTCTTTTATATTTTTAGTAGTTTCTTTATTTTCACTCTAATCCTTTTTTTAAGTAAAAGTTCCTTTTTTTATTAGGATTCGTTTTTAGATAGTTTCTTTTAATTAAACTTCTGATATGTCTTCAATAAACCTCTATAAATAGAGGATTCTAACTTCCATTGGGGAGGCAAGTCTTAGTTTAGTTGAGTCTAGGTTATTCTTTATTCATAATATTTTCGAGTTTTATAATTTTAAAGACAAAGATTCGAGCTTTCATTGTGGTTCTTTGAAGATTATTTTACGACTCGAAGTATCAAAGATTTAATTAAAATAATGATGTTTTCTTTTATCCTCTTCTTTACTTTATTGTTGTTAATTATTTTTATTATGTCCTAATATATTTTCCTAAGACCATGATGTAGTGAATTAATTTGTTATATTATTTCTTTTGATTTTATGATTTGAGAGTGTTATGGAATTAATGGATTATTACTGTTCTTGATGCTTTTGAGTGACTGGTCAACATTCAAATTGAACTATTATTAATTAAGTAAAGTTGACAGAGAGGAGCTTAATTAAAATAGTTAAGTGATTGATATAGATGTATACTTGTATGGTTTATGTGATCTTTTTGACAACATAGTCGAATGCATTCTCTAAATTAAAATTAATATATAGACCTATGGTTGGTTTGTTTGTGAGAATATGTTTGGTAAACTTGGACCAAGAGTTACTAGTTGACTTTGAATGTCGATCGATTAATGATTTCACTCGAGAATAATGAATCATTAGGGTAATATAATAGTTAACTAATGGACTCATGCGCTTTAGACCTCTTGACTTATAATCTTTGTTAAGAAAGTTGTGACATTTAGTTTAATTAATCAAACACACTCCTTCAGAAGTTTAATTCGCTTTCTTGGACTAAATTAATTTTGGGGTTCATAATTAAAAGAATTTTAATCTCATTCTCTGTGGGATAACCTTGTTCATTCTATCATGATCTAGCATACTTACCAGTGCATTCAATTTGTGGGTATCAAGTTTTTGGCGCGATTACCAGAGAATTTGATTGAATTCATGTTTTGATCATGAATTCGATTTTAATTTAGTTTATTTTTTATTTTATTTTATTTTTAATTTTCTTTTGGTACTATTTATTAGTACATGTCAAGGTATTATTCAACTAACTTGAACCTTTTGGTCCTAAAATTGAAAAAACTTGCAGGAAGAACAAAGCCCAAGGAAGGAAACAACAATCCAACAAGGCATGCAATATACATGTGAATGATAATAATGATCTGAATAACAATATCATTAATTCACAACAACAATTAATTGTTATCCTGCCAGCCCCTAGTTTAAGAGATCTTCAGACGCCTATGATTGCTATCAATCCTTTTTATATTAGTTTGACCAATGTAGCAAGAAATTATGAGCTTAAGAATTTCACCTTCACCTTCTTTCTATATTCAATGGTTTAGGAGCTGAGGATGCATTACGATTCTTGCAAGAGTTTTATACGATAGTTCAGTTGTTCCCTTTAAATGGTCTGATTGAGGAAGAGCTTAGAATAATATGTTTTTCATATTGTTTAACGGGAGATACTAGGCAATGGCTACTAAGTTTACCAGAAAACTCAATGAGAAGTTGGGATGAGGTCGATGAAACATTCATGTTCAAATACTATCCTTCTCAAAAGAAGATGGACTACAGAGGGAGGGCGGATTACCTCCTTCACTCAAAGAGGTGGAGAGTCTTTCCATGAGGCATGTCACAGGTTAAACTTCTTCTTACTCAATGTCTTTATCATGGTCTTTCTCTTTTGTTGACCAGTCAAGCCTTTTATGAAGGACTAACCTCTATGTGCCGGACATTAGTAAATACTCCTACAGGTAGATATCCTGGTAAGAAAAATGCCCAAGAGCTACAAGCGATATATAAGAATCTGGCAAGAAATTCTCAACAAAAGGAAGTAAGAGGAAGAAGAGCCGGCGTTTATAAGATCAAAGCCCACCTGGACTTGATGAAAAAGCTGACCGAGCAAACTAATCAAGTTAGCAGTTGGATGAATAAAGATATAAAAAAAAAAATCTAGAGGTATGTGCATCTTGTGGTTTTATATGGTCATTCTACTAACTATTGTATGAATTTAGGCATGGATCCTTCTTTTTTGAAAGAGGTAAATTTTATGGGCCCTAGGCAGAATGTTCCATAATGTAATGATCCCTTCTTTAACGCGTACAATCTAAGATGGAGAAATCATCCAAATTTTAGTTGGAGAGATCAAGGAAATCAAAGACAAGTACCTCTTGGATTCTAGCCACCAAGGCATTGTACTAACAATCTAGAAATCCTCTATCACCACCTCCTTCTAGTTAAGGAAAAAAATTATTTGGAGGTAGTGATGCAATATCTTTCTAAATTAGAGTAAAAAATTGACCAATTTACTCAAACTAACCAAGCATCTATTCATAATTTGGAGATCTAATTGGTCAATTTGCAGGTACAAATAAGGAAAAAGCTCATGGAGAACTTCCAAGTGACATGAAAACAGAGCAAATTTTTGCAAAGACCCTGTGAAGTGGTAAGAAACTCCAAGAGGTGGAAAAAGTATAAAAGATGCTAAGGTTACAGAGGGGGATGATGATGCTAAAAAAATAAAGGAGGATGATCAGAAAGAGAAAGACTCTCAAACTTACATTCCTCCTAAAACTTATGTTCCCCCTATTCATTTTCCTCAAAGACTTAAGAAGCAAAATCTTGACAAACAATTTTCTAAGTTTCTTGATGTTTTTAAAAAATTACATATTAACGTTCCTATTGCAAAGGCGCTGGGACAAATGCAGAGTTATGCTATGTTCTTGAAGAATATATTGACACACAAGAGAAAGCTCGAGAACTTAGCAACAGCGATGATTACCTATGAATGTTCAGCAATGCTACAACATAAACTTCTCCAAAAGTTAACATATCCAGGGAGTTTTAGTGTTATCGGGAATTTAACTTTTGAAAAGGCTTTGTGAGATCTTGGTGCTAGTATTAACTTAATGCCTTTGTCTATCTTAAAAAAGTTGGTAATTTGGGAAGTAAAACTGACTAATATAACTTTACAACTAGTGGATACGTCCATAATTTATCCACGGAGAATTATAGAGGATCTGTTAGTAAAAATGGATAAATTTATTTTTCTTGCCGATTTTGTGGTGGTTGACATAGAAGAAGACATAATGTATCTTTGATTCTAGGTAGACCATTCCTAGCAACTGCAAGAATTTTGATTGATATAGAACAACGAAAGGTTATACTTAGGTTTCAAAATGAAGATGTGATATTTAATCTATATAAGGCTATGAAATATCATTTGGAGAGTGACTCTTGTTTTGTTATTGATACTGTAGAAACCTGTTACACATCTTGAGCTTGGATACACAGGTTAATCATGTGACGACACAAAAGCTACATGTTTACAGTGGCACTGTGTATTGGCATTGTTTTAGGAAACTTGGTAAATTCCAAAGAATCTATGATTAAGAGCTGTGATATGGAAGTTCGACTAAGGAAATTTGAAAGCAAAAGGAAAGGTTAAAATCCTAACTGTAATAGGACGTTGAGGGAATCAAAACTAGAAGTATTTTGTGAAACTAAATCGTTGGTCCAAATTCATTAGAAAATACAAGACTGAGCAATGAGCCTCAACATCTATAAATAAGGCATTGCAATTGAAGATTAAGGTTAGCTGTTCAGCAATTCTTTGAAGACATTCTACAAGAGAGAAGACGAAGGTTCATAGTGATTGAGTATGTGCAGTTATAAACTTCAAACAATGTGATTCTCCATTGATGCTTGTTGTTCATCCTTCATAATTCAATGGAGTTCTTGTTTTGAAGACTATAGCTTCTAGGGATAGAATTTTTGCTGTAGTTTAACTATTTTGAAGACTTGAAGGGATTCAAGATCAAGCATCTTGTTCCAAGGGGGCGCCTTGAAGAGTTTAAGGGATTCAACTGTGCTTTGCGCAAATGGAGTTTTCACTTATTCAGCCTTGAAGAGTTGAAGGGATTGTGCAGTGTGCAAAAGTAGTTTGTACTGATTCCACTAGGGAAACACTAGATGCGTAAAGGAGCTAGGTGTTTTCTTGTACTGTGTTGATATTTATTAGTGGATTTACTTTCTGGGCATGGCCCCGCAGATGTAGGCTTGGCCAAACTGTATCACCAATTGCTGTGTCGTGCGTGTTTGTGTTGTTTACTGCTTTTCATACTGGGTTTCACACTACTACTCATTCATCAAGCCAGCCCACGAGAGCGCTATTGATGTTCGAAACAAATCTCAGTCCCAATTTTTTTTCGGCAAAATCAGTCACACTACACGATTTGCCTAAGTACTAACTTACAACTAGTATCAGAGCTTTGAAACCATTTGTTGTGCTAGTTATCTAGCAGGTGAAGATCGTGAGAAATTGGTACTTGGGTCATCATGATCGCCAAGGAAGGCAGATCTGTCACTAGACCTCCTCTGCTTGAAGGCACAAATTATGCCTACTGGAAGATAAAATACATATTTTTATTCAGTCCTTTTATGAAACTGCATGGGTTGCTGTGAGACTGGATGGAAACTTCCTAAGAAGATTGAGAAAGATGACACAAATAAATTGACTAAGGTAGTTGTGAATCCCATATTCGAATGGATTGATGCTGAGAGAAATTCTGTTCGGGCTAATGCTAAGGCATTAAACACCATCTTTGCTGGTGTGGATGAGGGAAAATTCAAGCTGATTTCAACCTGCACATCTGCAAAGAAGGCCTGGGATACTTTGGAAAACATTCATGAAGGTACAAACACTGTGAGGATTTCCAAATTACAAATATTAACTATTCAGTTTGAAGAATTAAGGATGCAGGAGGATGAAATAATTGTAAATTCAGTGGCAAACTCAGAGACATGGCAAATAAGTCCTATCAATTGGGAGAAGAATTCTCTAAAGAGAAACTAGTTCGAAAGGCACTAAGATCCTTACCGGCACGATTTCATCCTAAAGTTACAGTAATTGAAGAAGCAAAGGATGTGACAAAACTTCCTTTGGATGATCTCTTAGGATCCTTGAGGACATATAAGAGGAATCTTGATGTTGAATCTAAAGGCAAGGGCATTACACTGAAAACTGAACACAACTTACCCAATGCCACATCTTATTCTGAAGAAGATGTTATGATGCTCACTCGAGACTTTGGAAAGTTTCTTCGTAGAACTGGTAAAATATCCAAACCACAAGGGAGGTTTAAGAATGACAGTAAGGATAGGAAAGACCCTAATAAAGTTAAGTCTGAAGGAAGCACAATGAAAAGAAAGTTTGATACTGGCCAAAAAGGAAAGGCATACAATTTAGAGAATGTGAGGGGTATGGTCATATCCAGGCAGAATGTGCCAATACATTAACGAAGAACATATCCATGAATACTACTCTCAGTCATGATGATAAGAAAAGTGATTCTGAAGATGATGAAGAGGACATTGATTCTAATGAGACGCTAGCATTTAATGTGATAAGAGACTTAGAAGATGCATCTATGCACGATCATCACAAAGATGCAGTGACGATGATTCCATCTATACTGATGAAGAAATGTGCTAGAGGAACTACAAGATAAGTATAGCCTTCTCTACACCTAGTGGATTGGACTTGTGGAGTTACATCAATATCTAAATGACATCCTATAGAAGATCAAGGAACAAAAAGATGCTCTTGAAGAAAGAAATTATGACCTAATGGCTCAAGCTAAGGATGCAACGGAGAGAGTAAACGTGGCTGAAGGTAAAATAGCAAGATTGAACACTGGAAAGGCTAAACTTGATGAAATAATCTCTATGGGAAGACCAGCTGGAATGAAATCGGGACTTGAGTCGAGCTGAGAAGAGAAACTTGATCAAGAGACACAAACCTAGAAAGCCTCCACTTATATGTGACTACCACAAAATGATCGGGCATGTGTGGCATCAATGCTACTGGAGAATTGGAGATCTGAAGCAAGGAAGAAAGCTGTACACACATGTTTTGACCAAAGGAGAAGTCAGGATATGATGGATTTGGATAAGAAAGGAATAGCTAAGAGGTAATGTAGCTCATCTTTCTTTATCGGCAAATTTTGGGAGAATATGGTATCTTGACAATGGATGCTAATTAGGGGTGTAAACGGGTCCAGACGGGTACGGTACACCCTGTACTAGACCCAAACCCTTTGGGTATAAAATTTATGGACCTAGACTAGACCCTCCATGGTCTCGGATGGGTCTGGGTATACCCGTACCTGTATGCCATTTTTCTATTTTTCCCCTGTTAAACAAAAATTATATATAAAACAATTTATAACCCTAAAATAAAAATTATAACATGATTAACATAATTTCCTCGACATCTCTTTCAACAAATACAATCCATTAACATCTCTAATTCAAATGATTAAAAGTTCAAGTACACACAAATAGGATAAAGATATAAATTTTGTATTAATAAAAATATATAAAATGATATAATATATATTATTTTATTATAACGGGTATACATGTAAACGGTCTGGGTATCATCATACCCTGCCCAGACCCATTTAGTAGAATCTATACGGGTAAGGGTAAACGTATGGGTTCAGTTCGCGGGTATAATATTTTTAACCTTACATGCTACAAACAGGTATACGGGTAAGACCAGCCCCGTTTAGAGCCCTAATGCTCATGCCATATGATGGGAAACAAAGAATATTTTGCAGACTGTACAGTGTGTCATAAAGACAGTGTGATATTTGGTGATGGTATGAAACACAGAGTAGCCGGTGTAGGTACACTAAATGTAGCTGGAATGCCAAAATTATCTAATGTGCTACACATCAAAGAGATGAAAGCCAATATGATAAGTATAAGTCAGCTATGTGATGATAATGATCTATTGGTGTACTTTGACAAGAGACAATGCTATGTGTTGAAAAACAATAACAAGTGCATCATCGTAGGATCAAGAACAACTGATAATTACTACCAAATGAATACTATGAAGGAACCTATATATCTAACTGGACAAATTGGAGAAGATGAACTATGACATAAATGACTGGGGCATGTGAACTATAAACACTTATACAAAGTTGGAAGCAAACAAATTGTCAGAGGAATTCCTCAATTTAAAAAGAAGTGTAAGTTACTGTGTAATGATTGCCAGATCGATAAGCCAGTCAGAACAAAGCATATCCAAATTTGAGATATCACCACAACAAATATCTTAGATCTAATGCACATTGATCTGTTTGGACCTGCATAGGTAGAAAGTACTGGTGGAAAAAGTATGACTTGGTATGTGTCGATGATTTCTCAAGATATACATAGATGATTGTTGAGGATGTTGGCACCAGGAGACTAAGTGTTAATGATCAAGCTGTTGATGATGAAGACAACACACCTGGAGTGACAATGATCCAAAGAGATCAAAGCAGTGTTGAAGACTCTTTCAAACTTACTAGTTGATGGGAGTGTAACTCACACTTAGGGCAATGAGATACCAAGAAGGAAAGACATAAGAATTCTGAATGATCACCCTACAGATGCTATCATTGTGGACATCATAGGAGCTCTAAGAACTAGAAGCAAGAAAGGAGTAGACTACAATCAAATGGTAGTAATGATTAGCGGGACATGCTACACATTCACACTTGAACCCAATAAAATCAAAGAAGCTCTCCCTGATGAGTATATTGAAGCAATGGAAGAAGAGCTGCAACAATTTGAAAGAAACGATGTGTGGGAAGTTGTCACAAGACCAGAAGGTTCTAATGTGATCGATAAGTAGATATTCAAGAATAAAATTGATGAGGAAGGTAACATATCACGCAATAAGGCAAGGTTGATTACACAAGGGTATACTCAAGTAGAGGGACTAGACTTTGATGAAACATTCATCCCAGTCACACGACATAAATCTGTAAGACTGTTGATCTCTATTGCATGTGCCAAGAACTTCACACTACAATAGATATACGTTAAAAGTATATTCCTGAACGGGATATTACAAGAAGAAGCATATGTGGAACAACTAAAAGGATTTTTGAATCCAAAGTATCCTGATCATCTATATTAGTTGAAAAGAGCTCTTTATGGATTAAAGCAAGCTCCAAGAGCTTGGTATGAAAGACTCACTAACTACTTTCTCAATAAAGAATATATTAGAGAGTGTGGACAAAACTATGTTAATCAAAAGATCAACACATATATATGTTGATGACATAGTGTTCAGATTCACATCAAAAGAGCTCATAGAGGAGTTTATCACATCACTGAGAACTGAATTTGAGATGAGTATGGTGGGTAAACTAACATTCTTTCTTGGTTTGCAAGTCAGACAGATGAAGGAAGGTACATTCCTTTCTCAAGCAAAATATGCAAAATATTTAGTGAAGAAGTTTGGTTTGGAGAATGGAAAGACACTAAGAACACCCATGAGTACCACACTTTAGAACAACAAGGATGAGAAGGGAACAAGTATGGATCAGCATGAGTACCGAAGTATGATCGGTGGTTTATTCTACTTAATAGCTTGTAGATCTGATATATCCTATAGTGTTGGAGTGTATGCAAGATATCAAGTAGATTCTAAGGAGTCACAAAAGAAAGCAGTAAAAAGCATCCCGAGGTATGTACTTAGCACTACAGAGTATGGAGTATTCTATAGTAAAGACACCACACTCATCTTGTTGGCTATAGTGATGCGGACTAGGCTGGTAACTGTGATGATAGAAAAAGCATGTCTAGAGGATGCTTCTACGTCAGAAACGATCTGGTTTTTTGGTATAGTAAGAAACAAAACTGTATCTCACTATCTACTACAAAAGCTGAGTACATCGCTGCATGGTGCTGTTGCACACAACTCGTTCGGATGAAGCAGATGTGAAGTGACTATCGGATCACACAAAAGGAATTGATCATGTATTTGTGACAACACTAGTGCAATCAACATCACCAGAAATCCTCTGCAACAAAACAAGACTAAGCACATTGACATAAGACATCACTTTATTCGAGAATTGGTCGAGCAACAGGGGTGAGCTTAGAGTATGTGAACACAGAAATAAGTGGTCGGTATTCTTAAAAGTCCCTAGATGCCATGAGGTTTAAAAAACTCAGACAGGTATTAGGGATTTGTGATCAAGTGCAAAAGATGCCTGTCTAACAATGCTTTTTCTTCACACCCTCATAAATGTTGGACACGTACGTGCAGTGTGAGACTATGTGAACACTCTCGTCTTATGCTCAGGTTTCCTCATATTACACCAACCATATCAGTTCACAGTACATAATTCCGTTCACCCTTAGAAGATCTTGGAAGAAGAGTCCATTAGTGAGTTTGACATGAAAAAGGAGGGGCTTTCTCTCTCATCAAATTAACTCAACAGTCACTTCTAAATCTTGCAAAACATACCAGCTTTGCCTCCAAGCTCTACGATTTTCTCTCTACAATTTCTTAGGGTTTTTTTTTTCCTGGAAGTCCATCTTCCCCAAAACATATCCATCCTCTCTGTATAATCCGATAATAAATAATTCCAGGAGAACAATCGATTAAGCCCAGGAGGTTTCTGGCTATCAGACTTGATGATCGCACTCTCTCACCCTCGACGAGGACCAGATACTCTGCTCCCAGGTCGTCATACACAACAACATCATCTGCTACACCAGTCACGCCAGTAATCAGGCTGGTAAACTCTCTATGCCTTGGACATTATCTAGGTTCTCCAAATGAGTTCTTGTTCAGGTATAGGTTGAGACTAACAGGCACTCAAATTTCATTTATGCTAAATCCATTGTTACTGCTTGCCCTGTCTTTTTTTTTTCGCTTGATGATTCATGCACATGTGCCTAGATATTTTTTGGAAAATACTTTGTCTCTGCCTGTTCTTGAAAACTTAGGTACTGAGATCTTGTCTGTTGATGCACACCCTGTGTACCATTTTATTGATGTATTATCTCCTATTGCTGTCTTCTCACCTTTAACTGTTCGGAGTTCAATAAACCAGTCTATGAAAAATATTGACTAATGTATTGGAATGTTCTAAGGAGAAGCACAATGCTGAAGGAAAAGGAAGCTCTGGGTCAGACCTAAAGGTTGTACAGGTGACCCCTAGCACTGGACTAAGTTAGGGGAGAAAGAGGACTAGAGCAGCTCAAAAAGAACCTTCATCTTCAAAAACCAGGGCTAAAAAGGTACGGGATGCCACTCCTTTTCCCTATGCTCCTCTTAAAGCCAAAAGTACTCTCAACAAACACTTTTACACAAAGACTGATGAATTTAGGATGGTGTAACTAACTGACAAACTAATTTTGGCTGAGAAAAGACTACTGAAGAAAGCTTGGAACAATACAATGTGATAGAGTTGCTGTTAGGAATGGGCTGTGTGGAATTGGCTTTATTTGTTGAATAGTATAATGAGAACTTAGTCAAGGAGCTCTATGCCAATTTGACTGAGGAGTCTAGCAATCTTGAGAGTCCAGCTTATGGTCAATTATATGTGAGGAGGCATGTCATTGATTTCTCACCGACAAACATAGCACACTACCTAGGGTACCCACACTATAGTGATATTTAGGGGACTGGCCTGGAAGAGGAAACTGATTTTGATGAACTGACTAAGGTTCTAACTGGTGATGCAGGGGCTATCTTGCCAAAAACTAACAGGCTCACCACAAATTTAATGAAAATGCCACAAAGCCCTGTTTAGAGTTTTTTTTTTTTTAGAAACTGGCTACCCACAACAAATGTAACTGCTATTCTCAAGGAAAGAGCTGAACTACTCTATGTCTTGGCCACCAGGGAAAAGATCAATATCTGCACTGTTATCTTTAGAAACATCCTCAATCCGATAGACCAAAACAAGGGGGAGTCCTGGCTGCAATTTGTTTTACTATGAAATTACTTTGCTTGACCCTGTGTGTTCTTTGGGTGGCCGAGTATGATCTTTAACTGAACACTTTAATTTTTGTTTTTTAAATGTGGCCTGCATGGCCTTGGAATATTTTTTGATTACTTTATGTGGTAGCCTCTGAGCTATCTGTTTTGGCCTATATGCCACTAGAATCTAGAACTTGAACAATTTACTTAGTGTTTGTTCATGCTTATAATGTGCCTTAAGGTGCTTATGAAGCATGACCATATATGCAGCTCATTGGTGTTTGATCTAAAACAATGCCAAAGGGGAAGTTTGTAGAAACACGTCAGACAGCTTGAGTATGGCCACGCATGTTAATCATGTAATGGTAAAAGAGCTACAGGTTTGAAGCGGCACTATATATTGGTGATATGTGCTTGATTGTCTATATTTTATATATGTTATTTTCATCATTTTACGGTGCTTTTAATATGCAAAAATATATATTTTGGACTAATACCTTTATTCTTGTCCTAGGTGATTTTAAAAAGATAAAACGATGAAAAGAAACGAAAACAGACGAAAATAGAGTTGACGACATCAACGAGCTAACCTACTATCAGAGGTAGGCCAACCTACCACAAATGGTGGGTCTTGAAGCAACAATTGATTTCAAGAAAGAACTCAACTGGCGATGGTAGGTCCCGACGACAATGAAGGATTTTTGGGCAGAACCCTACCGTGGAGGGTAGGGCCCAGCTGGGGTAGATATAATCTAATTTTAGCTAGGTTTTTATGTTATATTTTTACCTATTAATAGGTTATTATGCTATTAACAACAGTTAGTAGTACTTAGTAGACAATTAGGGATTAGTTTAGGTTAGTCAATTCTTCAATTCTCACATTCAATTAATTAGGTAAACATTAGATTTTCAACAATTTAGTTCTTGGAGATAAGGATTTTTGAAGATCCAATATCAAGATTTTGAATTTCAATTGGGCGACTCGAGAGACGAGCTCGGGAGATGTTCGAAACTTTGATCGCGGCCTCAATTTTGCTCCTAAGCTTTCTTATCTTTACTTTTTTTTTATTGAATTTAATGTTTAATTTTAGTTTTATGACAATGAGTAGTGAGTAGTTCTTTATGTTTGGATAAAGATTGAACCCTAGTTCTTGTTTACAATGATCTTGTTTTAATTTGATGGATTAAATATTTGTTCTTAATTAAGTTTTTCTCCGACTATGCTTGTTTGCAATTTAATTATCACGAGAATAGATTTATCACAAGAATGCTTGGAATTGAAAAAGGAAAAGCATTCTAGGGCAACCAATTAGGGGTTAATTGAGGCAATTGACTAGAGATACGATTTTTGCACATTTAGGTCCTTTAAATCACCGAGAGATAGGAGAAAAGAGATTTTGCACTAACGGTAGGGAGTAGAGTGGCCTTTCCCTAGAGATAGGAATTGCTCAATTTGTAGTGATGATCCAACTTAATCAATTCAACATCGTTTTCTTTAAAGTTTTTAATATAATTAGTAACAAGGATTAGGGGGATTCCAGCATCTAAACTCTTGCTTTTATAAGTTAAAATCTTGTTTTTATTGCTTGCTTTCTTTAGTTCTTAAATCATTTTCAGTTTTTTTTTATTAATTCTTTTCAAACCAACTTTTCTGAGAGTAGATATTAGAGATGCGATTAGTATTTAAGTCTTTACCGTCCTCGAGATATTCGACACTGGTGTATAACTTATTTACTATAATGATAGGTCCACCTGCATATTCCTTAGTTTAGCAGCCATTCACTTGTTTTAAAAACCCACACATCAAGTTTTTGTCACTGTTGCTGTGGACGGCAACTTAAGAAAATTGGATTTTTAACTGCTTTGGTCAATTTTTGCTTTTATTTTTCTTGTTTGAATTGGTCTTTGTCTTTGCATCATTCAGTTATCTTTTGGTTTATGTTTTTGAATTGTGCTCTATCTTTGTAGAATTGATCACATTTTCTTTCATGAAAATCTTGTGGTATTGTTATATGCCCGAAAGAAAAGGGGTGAATTAGTACCGTTTGATACAGAACTAAAACGTACACTACAGAATACCCGTCGTGCCCTTCAATACAGAACGGCAAGCACTAGTGTAATAGCGCCTGTCAAAAAGACGGAAGACGAACCAGCAGTTCCACCAATCAATAATCCTCTCTTCGTATCACTTCCACCACCACCTATGGTAGAACGAAAGATGGCAGACTATGCCTGATCATCCATTTATCGGACGCAGTCAAGTATAGCAAGGCCGTGGGAAGAGGCCAACAATTTCGAGGTAAAACTGAATATAATACAGATACTGCAGAACAACGTCCAATTCGACAGACTTTCGTATGAGGATCCAAAAGCTCATATCGGAATTTTCATTGAGGTGTTACACCTTTAAGATAAATGGAGTTTCTGAAGGAGCTATCCAGCTTCGTCTTTTTCCATTCTATCTTAGGGGAAAGGCAAAGTCCTGGCTTAAATCACTACCGTTGGGATCAATAACTTCATGGGATTTATTGGCCGAAAAATTCATAGAGAGGTACTTTCGTCCAGTGCGGACAACAA
Organism: Catharanthus roseus; assembly: GCA_028651295.1. NCBI lineage: Eukaryota > Viridiplantae > Streptophyta > Magnoliopsida > Gentianales > Apocynaceae > Catharanthus > Catharanthus roseus. Next base: position 2,980,155 of record JAPQWS010000032.1, on the reverse strand, counting down.
AGTTAAGGAACGAGATTCTTTTATTCCAACAAATAGACAGAGAAAGCCTCTATGAGGCTTGGGAACGATGGAAGGAGCTTTTGAGGAAGTGTCCCTACCATGGCCTAGATTTGGGGATACAAATTCAGAGTTCTTACAATGGAGTATCCTTTGGGGCAAGATAGTTTATGACGCCTCAGTTGGAGGGTTTACAGACAACCATAACCCTCAATAGGTATACGATCTAATAGAACAAATTTTCATGAATAGTTATACTTGGGGAGGGCAACGATCGAAGCCGAAGATGGCTGGAGTACACAATGTGAACTTGATTTCTTCCATGGAAGTAAGATCAACGATAGTGATAGAGCAGAAAATAGGAAAATTGACCGCTACATCAATAAGAAAAAATAATCAAACGGTCAGGTTATGTGATTTTTGCAACGATGGGCATCTGAATCATGAATGCTTAAGTATGGGAGCACCAACTGAGCAATTTGATTTTGTACAGGGGAACAGACCCGGTAACAACCCCTATTCAAATACATGTAATCTAGGGTGGAGAAACCATCCCAACTTCTCTTCGGGTGGTCAAGGACCAAAAAGGCCACATCAACCACCAAGTTTTCAAATTAGGGGTCCTCAACCACCATTGGCATACGAAGTGGCCCTATAATGTTGGACTCCGTAGGCAAAAACAAAATAAAATAAAACTTACGGAAATCCACCAACAGGATCTGCACATACTAGAAAAACCGATTGGATGGAAATTACCTCAATGTTTTGATTGTTCGTTGTGGAGGCGCTGCTTTGTACGCTTCGCCCTCTACTAGTATCCACGCGACGAACTCCTCTGCAAGCAAACGGGATGCTAGCCCCTTCTGTGTTCTGAAAACTGTTCAGAACTGATCCTGACTATCTAGCAATCGGTCGTATTTCGGAGAGAGGAGGCTAGATACTATATTTCCGTTCTAGGGTTTAGGTTTTTGTTTTCTTTAATCAGATAAAGGACGTCCACCAAGAAAGGTTAACATAACCTTTTATAGCTGTCAATATCAAAACCCTAACTTTCATCTAATGATAGTTTAATCTCGTCCGTCTATTTCTATAATCATCCAATGGTTGGATGAGTAATATTAAGTAATTAATTTCATTTATTCAATTAAATAAAATTAATTACTTATTAACTTACCAGAAAATATGCATGGCCATGCTCAAATAAATATTAATAAGGTATTATTAATATTATTTGTTGGAACAGTCTGCCTGGTGATCAAGTAAATGGTTAATTAAGTTTTATAAGGATGACTTGGTCCATGCCTTATACTTAATTAGGATATCGTGTGACAAAAGGACTAAATATTAAATTTATGCTAGGTTATTATTACATTTACTTAACTTGGGTAAGCATAATGTCTTGCTAGAGGTCGCTTATGTTTTGTGAATAAATGTCTAGGACATTTTTCATTCACTGCCAACGTTAAATGAACCTACAGGGTCACACGCATAGACGATCTTGTGAGCATAATGTCCACGTTCAATGAATCTAGATTGTGTCCAGATTCGTTGAACGTATACAAAAGGGGAATCATATTCCATATTGTATTTTCTGGTAAGTTAATAAGTAATTAATTTTATTTAATCGAATAAATGAAATTAATTACTTAATATTACTCATCCAACCGTTGGATGATTATAAGAATAGACGGACGAGATTAAACTGTCATTAGATGACAGTTAGGGTTTTGATATTGACAGCTATAAAAGGTTATGTTAACCTTTTTCTTGGTGGCCGTCCTTTATCTGATTAAAGAAAACAAAACCCTAAGCCCTAGAACGGAGATATAGTATCTAGCCTCCTCTCTCTGAAATACGACCGATTACCAGATAGTCAGGATCAGTTCTGAATAGTTTTCAGAACACAGAAGGGCTAGCATTCCAATCGCTTGAAGAGGAGTTCGTCGCATGGATACCAGTAGAGGGCGAAGCGTACAAAGCAGCGCCTCCACAACGAACAATCAAAACATTGAGGGAGTTTCCATCCAATCGGTTTTTCTAGTATGTGCAGATCCTGTTGGTGGATTTCGTAAGTTTTATTTTATTTTGTTTTTGTCTACGGAGTCCAACAGTGTTATCAGAGCCTCGTACATACTATTTTTACTGATTTTATCTGTTACCGCTTTGATTACATGTGTTTTTTTCAATCGGCCTTATAGTAAGGTTTCATATTATTGTAATAATCAGATAAAATTGAATTATATAATTCACATATATCATATTCTATTTTACTTATTAATGCGATTAATTAAACAGAATGTTGTTCTGCCAAATTGTTTGGCATACAGTTTATAATCTGTGCAATTTAATGGTTAAACTAATATGCAGAATCATATAATTTAATGTTTAACTGTTAAACAAAATTTCTGGCGACATGATTTTAGGGTTTATGACGGCAGTAACTCATTCAATGAGTTAGAAAGGAAAAATCGTTTTTCTTTTCGGGGACCCCCTTGTTGTTTTTGGCATGTTTCTTTCTATGTTTAGATGCATGGTGCATAACATGGCCCTTTACCTCTTGTGATTGATTGGCTTATTTTGTTAATGGGTTGTATGCTTTTAAATACGGCCTGCGCGTCGTTGTTTCCGTTGATGTAATATTATCAAGCTTTACTAGAATAGGTTAATTCTATTTCCTATTTCTATGTATGTTTTCTGTCCTATGTAACAAGATTAGAAGGCCAAGATTTTGGAGGCAAGCTCATGGAGATGAAGACTTACCTAGATTGACCTTTGACTTCCATGAGGCTCGTGGAAGTCAATATAGGATTGGGGCCATGCTATGACACGTTTTATTTGATGTATATATTATGCATGTGATGTTTAGTTTATTTCCTTTTATTTTTTGATATATGTTTTGTGAAATAATATACAAATAAAAGGAATAAGGTTTTTGAAACCATGTAAAAGTTAAGTCCTAAAATGCCTTCCATGATCATAAGCACCTCTCCATGCTTGGATCATTATTTTGTCTCATTGCCAAAGCAAGAGATATATGGTTACCTAAGTAGGGAAAGATGGAAAATGGTGATTTCCATATTCTTGGAATGGTTTGGCTTAACTAGGCTATCAAAACGGTTTTGAGCCTAGGACATCATATGGGATTTTGCCAGTACATATAGATGTAAATCCCATTAATATATTTTTCTCTAATTATGGGTGTTAAGCCCAAGCTTACTTATGATTAGAATAAAATGAATTTTTATAACCATGATTTATATCAAGTGTTGAATATTTCAGAGAAAATTTAATGCTTCATTTATTTAATTTTACTTTGCAAATTCTATGTAGATAATGGCCTCAAACAATTCAAACACCTTGTTGCGATCCGTGCTTGAAAAGAATAAGCTTAGTGGGACTAACTTTCTTGATTGGGCACGAAATTTAAGGATCGTCCTTAAACAAGTAAAAAAGCTATATGTACTTGAGATATCCCTAATCAACCAACTAACAACGCCCCTAGAGTCGAAAAGGATGCCTATAGTAAGCACAAGGATGATTCAAACGATGTGACATGTCTCATGTTTGCTACAATGGAATCTGAGATGCAAAGCAATTTGAGGAAGTTGAGGCTTATGAGATAATAAAACAGCTCAAGGAAATGTTCCAAGAGCAGGCACGTCAAGAGAGATATCTTACCACTAAGGCGTTGAATAGCTGCAAAATGACCCCTAGCACTTCAGTTAGTGCTCATGTCCTTAAGATGAAAGGGTATTTTGATCAGCTTGAAAAACTTGGAGCACCTGTAAGTCATGACTTGACTACTGATATGATCTTGGCCTCTTTGACCTCTGAATATGATTAGTTTGTCATGAACTTCAATATGCATAATATGGAAAAGTCCATAAATGAATCGCACGGGATGCTCAAGCAGGCTGAACAAAACATTAGGAAGTCTACTCCTAATGTTCTGATGGTTCAGAAGGGGCAGTTCAAGAAGAACAAGGGAAAGGGAAAGGGAAAGGATATGGCCAAAAAGGGTAAAGGCAAGCAGAAGCCCAAGCCCAAGGTTAAACCACCAAAGGAAGGGACTTGCTTCCACTGCAATGAACATGGTCATTGGAAAAGGAATTGCAAGCTCTACTTGGAAGAAAAGAAGAAGCAAAAGGCCAATGAGATTGCCGCTTTAGGTATTTTCGTTATAGAAATTAATATGTCTACTCCTACTTCATGGGTATTAGATACCGGATGTGGAGCTCACATTTGTGTAAATGTGCAGGGACTCAAAAGGAGTAGATCTTTGGCAAAGGGAGAGGTGGACCTACGAGTTGCAAATGGAGCAAAAGTTGCTGCTGTAGCTGTAGGGACATTTGATTTACTTTTGCATACTGGGCTTATAATTGAACTTAAAGATTGTTATTATGTTCCTACTATGAGTAGGAAAATCATTTTAGTTTCTTGTTTGGATATTGATGGTTTTGAGTTTAATACTAAGAATGGTAAAAGTTCTATTTATAAAAATGGTATTTTCTATGGGAATGCCTCTTTATGTAATGGACTTTACATTCTTAACCTACATGATTCCATTAGTAAGCCCATCTATAACATAAATACAAAGAAATTTAAATCTAATGATTTAAATCAAACTTACTTCTGGCATTGTCGTTTGGGCCATATAAATAAGAAACACATATCCAAACTCCATCAAGATGGACTTTTATCTTCATTCGACCTTGAGTCTTATGAAAAATGTGATTCTTGTTTATTGGGAAAAATGACTAAAAGTCCATTTACAGGGCAAAGTGAAAGGGCTACCGATTTATTGGAACTTATACATACTGATGTATGTGGGCCAATGAACACACAAGCCAGAGGAGATTTTCAGTATTTCATTACATTCACAGATGATTTCAGTAGATATGGTTATGTCTATCTAATGAAACATAAATCTGATTCCTTTCAAAAGTTTAAGGAATTTCAAAATGAAGTACAGAATCAACTTGGAAGGAGTATCAAATTACTTCGATCAGATCGAGGTGGTGAATACTTAGGCCAAGAGTTTGACGAACATCTAAAAAATTGTGGGATATTATCACAATTAACTCCACCAGGAACACCACAATGGAATGGTGTGTCTGAACGCAGAAATCGAACTCTATTGGATATGGTTCGATCTATGATGAGTCAAACATATCTTCCAATTTCTTTTTGGGGTTATGCTCTAGAAACTGCTGCATTCATATTAAATAGAGTTCTATCTAAAGATGTTCAGAAGACACCATATGAGATATGGACTGGGAAACAACCTAGTTTAGCATTTTCCAAAATTTGGGGATGTGATGCTTGTGTGAAGCGATCATTATCTGAAAAACTAGCACCCAAATCTGATAAGTGTCTGTTTGTGGGATATCCTAAAGAAACTAAAGGATACTACTTTTATCTTCTATCTGAAAACAAAGTGTTTGTTGCTCGGAATGGAATTTTCCTTGAAAGGGAATTCGTTTCCAAAAGAGTTAGTGGGAGTAGAATCCATCTTGAAGAAGCTCAAGGACAGCAGACCGTTTCTGAACCGAGTATGGATACTCAGTTGGACTTACGTATTCATACTGAGCCTGAACCTTTGACACAAGGGCCAAGAAGGTCTGGTAGGATTTCTTAGATACAACAGAGATATGGATTTCTTGTGACTGAGGATCATAATATTGATCTTATTGATCAAGGTGAACCTAATTCCTACCAAGGTGCTATTCATAGTCCTGAATCTAGCAAATGGCTAGAGGCTATGAAATCAGAAATGCAATCCATGCATGATAAACAAGTTTGGACTTTAATTGATCCACCTGAAGGTTCCAAGACCAGAGGGTGTAAATGGGTTTTCAAAAGGAAAACTAACATGGATGGCAATGTGCACACTTACAAAGCACGATTGGTAGCAAAAGGGTATAGACAAACTCATGGTATAGACTATGATGAAACCTTTTCTCCAGTTGTAATGCTTAAGTCAATTAGAATTCTACTTGCCATTGCAGCATATTATGATTATGAAATATGGCAAATGGATGTTAAAATTGCTTTTCTTAATGGAAATCTACTGGAGGATGTATATATGACACAACCTGAAGGTTTTATTCATCCTTCGAATTCTAGTAAAGTGTGTAAACTTCAAAGATCCATTTATGGCTTGAAGCAAGCATCTCGAAGTTGGAATCTTCGTTTTGATGAAGCAATTAAAGAATTCAATTTCATCAAGAATGATGAAGAACCTTGTGTCTACAAAAGGTTTACAGAAAATGCACTAGTCTTCTTAGTACTCTATGTCGATGACATCTTGTTAATTGGGAATGACATCCCCACTTTGCAAAGTATAAAAACTTGGTTGAGGAAGTGTTTTTCAATGAAAGATTTAGGCGAAGCAGCCTATATTCTAGGCATTAGGATCTATCGAGATAGATCTAAAAAGCTTATTGGCCTAAGTCAGAGTGGATATATTGACAAGGTACTGAAACGGTTCAGTATGCAAGATTCTAAGAGAGGATTCTTGCCAATGTCACATAGCGTTAAACTCAATAAGTCTCAAAGTCCTACCACAAGGGAGGATATAGAATGCATGAGTAAGATTCCTTACGCTTCTGCAATTGGATCTATCATGTACGCCATGTTATGTACTCGCCCAGATATCTCGTATGCATTAAGCATGACTAGCAGATTCCAGTCAAATCCTGGTGAACTGCATTGGACTGCAGTAAAAAGCATTCTCAAGTACTTAAGGACTAAAGAGATGTTTTTTATCTACAGAGGTCAGGAAGGAGAGCTTGTTTTAAATGGTTACACGGATGCTAGCTTTCAGACTGATGTAGATGATTTTAGATCGCAATATGGATTTGTATTTTGTTTGAATGGAGGTGCTTTGAGCTGGAAGAGTTCAAAGCAAGATACCGTGGCCGATTCTACTACAGAGGCTGAGTATGTGGTTGCTTCTGATGCAGCCAAGGAGGCAGTTTGGATTAGAAAGTTCATCACAGAACTAGGTGTAATTCCTAGCATTGTGAACCCAGTGGACCTATATTGTGATAATACAGGAGCCATTGCACAAGCTAAGGAACCTAGATCTCATGAACGATCCAAACATATTCTCAGGCATTTCCATCTCATTCGAGAAATTATTGAGCGTGGAGATGTTAAAATTTGCAAAGTAGATACCAATGACAATGTCGCAGATCCATTGACAAAGCCACTCCTACATCTTAAGAATGAGAGTCATACTAGGTCAATGGGTTTTAGAGTCATGTCAAATTGGTGGTAGGGCAAGTGGGAGATTGGTATATGCCCTACTAGGGACAAATAAGAATAGTATTTTATTAGCTATAAGGGTTTTACTATCAAGTCACATACTTGATGACCAAGAGCATAAAATACAATTCAAAAAATACATGCTTCATAAATCATAAATGTGAGTCAATTGGTCTTAGGGCATATACTAACATATAAAACCATCCTCCACCAGCTAAGGTAAATTTGGAATAATTGAGGGTAAAATTCGTGAGTGCGATAGATAATAGGACGAATACCATCGAAGCATCTCAATGAAATCAAGAAGCTTCAATTAGAAACCTAGAAAAATAGATTGGGTAGCTAGTAAAGATAGTATTTGAAAGAACTCCGGGAACCCTCCTGAGTAACATCGAAGTAAACTTGAGAGAGCATGTAAATGCTATCTCGGTGATAATTGATAAGGAGATTCCAAAAGCTAAAGAAGGGATGATCTAGAATAAGGAAGCTACACTGAAGAAGAAGGGCGATCATTAGAAAAAGTGGGTAAAAAGGATGAAGATAAAGGTAAGAGGAAATCGACAAATGCTAACTATAAACCGAGGATCCCATTCCCAAAAGCACTTGTTCGAGACTGCAATAAAGATGAGATGAGGGAGTTTATCAAAATATTTCGTCAATTAAAAATAAACTTATCCTTGTGTGATCTCTTATTGCAGGTACCCAAGTATGCACGGTATTGAAAGGAATGCTCGCGAAGATGGACAAGTTTCGAGAAGCATCAACGTACATACTTGGTGAAGAGTGTTAAGCCCTCCTGACAAAGAAAGATATACTACCAGAAAAGCTGGAAGACATAGGGAGTTTTTCTTTCTCTTCTACAATTGGTAGTATTACTGTTGATAGGGCTTTAGTGAATTTAGGCGCGAGTATCAATGTTATTTCTTCTTCTATGTATAAGCGTATAAGTCTAGGTACCCGAAGACCTGTGAGGATGTCAATTAATCTGGCAGATAGAAGTATCAGACATCCTAAGGAGGTAATAGAGCATGTTTTGGTCAAAGTCAAGGATTTGGTATTTCTTGACGACTTTGTAGTGCTAGACATGGAGGACGATGTTGATTTTCTCATAATATTAGGTTCCCCTTATCTGCATACTTCAAAGGCAGTAATAGATGAGGAAAAGGGGAAATTAGTGTTAAGGGTCAGAGGAAATGAGATAGTGTTCGAGCTCATTTTGTGCTCGACTCCTACATCTAAAACTCAAGATACGTTGTACATTATCGATCATAAAACTAATGAAGTATCTTTAAATATGTAGGAAACCTCTATAAAGAAGGGCAAGGAAAAGCCAAGGAAGAAGCATAAGGAAAACGAAAGGTAAATTGCCTCCAAATTGAAGGCAAGCTTAATGAAATGGGTGCCGCTACGGTGCATTGAGAAAGAGAACTCAATGAAATACTCGGACTTTCGTGATACGAGAGGTGCACCCGACACCTAAAAAGGGAGTAATCCTTTCTCATTTCATTTTCTACTTTGATTGTCTATTATTTTTTCTATTGAAAGGTCGTTTTGGAGAGAATGGGCGACATCTTTAAGGCCCACACTGAGCCAAATTAATGCCATAAGAATAAATGGCCTGACGGGGTTCAAAATTGCTGAAAAGAAGAAAAATGAAGTTTAGGCAGAACCCTACCGCAGACGGTAACCCTACCGCACACGGTAGGGCCAGGGAAACATAGGCGTTTCTTGACAGAAACCTACTGCAGACGGTAGATCAAACCTACCACCAATGATAGGTCCATCAGTGACCCTCGTACAGTATAGTAAGAAGCTTATCGCGGACGGTAAGGCCTTACCTACCGTGCACTGCAAGGTAGGCTACCAGGTTGAATTTTCCAAGGAAAACGGGGCGGATCGATCCGATTAAACTCAATTTCAGCCATTTCAAATTTTCTGCAATCTTTCCCTCCATTCCCTTTTGAAATTCCTAAAATTTCTCCCCTCTTTCTATTCCTTTCCCCCTCCCGATTCCTCACCTCCCAATCCTCTCCCTCTCGGTCTTCCGTATCTCTTTCTTCCAGAATTCTTTATCCTCTAGAGCAAGCACTCTGGCAACCATCTCATATCCAATTTGTCTCTCTCTCTCTCTCTCTCTCTCTCTCTCTCTCTCACACACACACACACACACATCTTCTTCTTCTTCTTCTTCTTCTTCTCTTCTTCTATCTCTTCTATTCCTTCCATTCTTCTTCTCTTTCATTCTACCACCACAAAAATCCACACCACCACTCTACTTTTCTCCCACATTTTCTTCAAAAAGACTCCACCTTTTTCCCTTTTTCTTGATTTTATCCACCTCCTACCCCTTCCCCTTTTATTTCTTTTTCTTCTGTTTTCTTTTATTTTCTATTTCCTTTTTGCTCATTTCTTGTATGTACTAACTTTGTGCATGGTTTTTGGTGTTCTCTAACAAAAAAATTTTGCAAAAAATTCAAAAAAAATTATGGCAAACTTCCGGCAGAACTCCAGCAAATCCAACGACACTCTGACAGTTATTCGGGGCAGAAAACGCGCGTTACTCGTGGCAATCGTTTGTTTCTTCAAACAAACACAGGCTATTTCTTTTGCATTCTTTCCTCCTTTCCATTATAGTTTTTTTTATGATTTTTTGATGGACATTATTTGATATTTGCTCCATTAGAGTTTTTTTCTTTTAGTATTACTTTTACTACTTTGCAGTTCTATTTCTTTTAGTTTTGTAACATTTCATCACACACGAGCGTCGTTAGAACACTTAGCATACATAGGCTACATACAATTATTTAATTCTTTTTGTGTGCATTTTGCATTCTAAGCTTATTTTTGTGTTCTATTGTCTGTGTTCCTATTTTGTTTTTTCGTTTTCATCCTCCTTTCATTTTTCCTCCTTTTTGCCTCAACTCTTTTTATGGCTTCAAAGAAACTCGTTGTCTGCTCTTCTATATCCAAACTGGCTCGTATGGAGGGGGCCTCGCCGGACCTCAACACCCCCGATATTCTTCCTTTCCCTGAGCGTATCTCTCTGGCAGCCTAGAAATGGGTCACTGACAGAGAGTCACTCAAAATCGATATTGAAAAATCGTTCGATGAGTCAGTCATGGAACACTTTGAGCTTGAACGTCTCTTTTGGGGGTTGTGTTGGGTACTTCTTCTTCACATTTCTGGCAACTTATACCACGACCTTGTCCGTGAATTCTACGTAAATATGCTTTCCAAAATGGACAAGGATCTCAAAACCATCATTTCTACTATCAAAGGGGCTAGAATTATCGGAACGTCTCGCATCCGTTCTTGGGATTCAAGACGAAGGAAATTCAGTCACTTGTGGACTTGAATAAAAGGACTACAGACGAGGACCCATCATGGAGTTACGATGCGGCTTGTAATTTCTTTGATATCCGTCCATGTCTGATTGATCATCATCATATCCTCCACGGTAGTGATTTTTCCACTTTTCTTCCTCGTGCCCTTGCTTATTTCCTCATGCACACTCTTGTTCAAAAGGGGGGCGGGTAGAGTGATATTCGTATTGTTGATCTTTATATGCTTGATAAGATTCATAATCACTCTCCATTCTCTCTCGCTTCTCTGATGATACACGCCATGAGCAATACATGGTGTGACAACACCAAACACACATGTATTGTTACCCTGTGATTTTATCTAGAGTTTTTTTCTTCTTTTAAGGTTAATTTTGCAGGGGAACGAAGATCATCAACAGGGGTACCACATATAATTAAGTTCACCACATTTAACAACTATGGCTACTCCTGCGATGATAAGAACAAAGTGTGGATACCTCCAGCAAAGGAAGATAGGCTACAAGAACGTGACTATGTAGGTTTTTTATCAATAAAGAAAACCACTCAAATCGGCATAGGGGCGTCTTTCTCACAGCCAGCGATGATGAGTAAAGCAAGGACGATGAGTCCTATGACCTCTCAGACGAGGATGTGCCTCTCACAATCCCGATGGATGCATTCCAGACAGAGATGCGGATTGCTTTCAAGCAGTTCTGTATCACTCAAGATATCTACGAGGCCCATTTGGCAGAAATAGTTGAGTCGACTTGCCGATATGCGGACGAGTTAGCACATCAGAGGTCATCTATTGATCGCCAGGAGGTGATGTTGGCCTGCTTTTGTAGCGGATTCATGCCCTACAAGGTGTAGCAGCGGAGGTAGTGGCGTTGACTTTGATCCACAATAGGGAGTCTTTTCTTTTCTTTTCTTTTCTTTTCATCCTTCTATTTTCTTTTCTTTTTATGTTTTCATGCTTTTTTTTCATATGTTCATGTTTTATATTCTTCTATTGTTTAGTTAGTTCTTTATTTTTTTCTTTTCATTGCTTTGCTTTTGTGTGGGGATGACTTCCCGATATGCTTACTGCTTTATATTCGCGGGATTGCTTCCTATGTACGCGTTTTATTTGTTTTTCTATTAGTCTGACCCCCACATTGTGGACAATGTGATTTTAAGTGTGGGCAGTATTTATGTCTTTTATTCTTTGTCTTCCTTTTTTTTTATTTCAACTTTTAGTCTCTTATTTGAAAAATTCCAAAAAAATTAAAAATTCAAAAAAATTTTATTTCCCTCTTTTTCTTATTCTTAGAAAAATCCAAAAGGATTTTTATCTTTTTTCCACTTTTAGTAGAATACACAGCTGCAAAACCCTTTCAGTTTCTTGAAAAAGCGGATTACTTAATCACTTGGAAAACCATCTTAACTAATTTTCTTACATGATCAATGGTTTTCAGGCACTTATAAATGTAGATTAGTAATAGAAGCCTAAGAATTTTATGAAATCAGCGTAATGATAATCATTTTTCGGATGTTTGCATGCTTGTTTATGTTTTTTTGCCTTAGAAGTAAAGAGTTCTAGTATAGGGTTGTTGGAAGTGATGGTCTTAGACCTTCTTTGTACCATTTGTGCCTTTCTTGTTATATCCTATATGAAATCAACCCCTAGTTCCCTTTTTGTGCCTTCATGCCAAGGTTTTAGTCCCTTATTCTCTTTGTTCTTTTAACCATAGAATACAAATAACCCTCAATTCGTGGAGCTGAGGTTTGTATATCTTTATAGCCGTTTTGAGTGATGAAACCAGATAAGTGATGGGGTAAATGAGCGAAGAAAGAAATCCAATTATGAAAAAAGGTATTTTGGATATTTCTGTTGTTTAGTGCTTATGGTTGTTAGAAGAGAAAAAAAGAAAAAGAAAGTGATACTTGGAAGAAAAAAATGTTAAAAAGAGAAAAAAGTGAAAAAAATGAAAGAATTGCAAAAAATGAAGAAAAAAATGAGTGTTTATTATATTATAGTTAAACTTCTCGAAAAAAATCAAGTATCTCTCTCTTATACTTGATTTCTCATATGAATCTTGAGAAGAAGGTTGTTAGGTGGGTTGTTCACCAAAAGAACGAAGTAAGATGTTCAAGGGTGAGTGAGAAGAGTGAAAAGATGGCTAGAACATTGTGCTTTAATTTTGTTATCTATTCTTTCGGTTACGATAGCTCTATCTCAGTTGCTTTTGTTCTCTTTTTACCTTCGTTTGCTATCTTATACATGTCCCAAGCCTAACATAACAAGCCGAAAATTCTTATCTAATCTGGGAACAACCTCGAATAGGGCTTAGAGTAGATAAGCGATAGTAAAAAAATATAAGTTTCAGCTACATTGTCCTTTAAAGTATTTAATTGTGTTAATTACTTGGCATTCCTTCTCTTCTGTGAAAAACGACATTAGCAAAACACACACACACACCTTTGATCTGTACGATTATCAGTGATCTGTGGTGGACTTGGTGATTCTTATCGTTCATTTTTTTCGATTGCCTTTTCGAGTTGAGTAGTGAAGTATTCTGTTAAAATGGCATTATACTTAATTTTTCTTAGTGTTTGTTCATTGTTATATTTGTTTCTTTTTGTTTTGTGATTATCTATGCTACCATTGTTTATGGCTGTTTTGTGATCTTAATTGTTTTAAGTTGACATCTTCCATTTTCATTATTTTGTATCTTCTTATTACAAAGTTTTAAACTCCTCCTTTTTGCCTGTTTAGTTTATGTTGCTTGAGGAAAAGTAACAGATAAGTGTGGGGGTATTTGATATGTACTTAGTTGTCTATATTTTATATATGTTATTTTTCATCATTTTACAGTGTTTTTAATATATAAAAATATATGTTTTAGACTAATACCTTTTATTCTTGTCTTAGGTGCTTTTAAAAAGAGAAAACGATGAAAGGAAACGAAAATGGAGCAAACGCTATGAAAATGGAGCCAATGACATCAACGTAGCTGACATACCGCCAGAGTTAGGCTAACCTACGCCGACAGTTAGTCCCAAAGCCACAAGTGATTTCAAGGTAGAACTTTACTGCCGACAGTAGACTACCCCTACTGCTGATGGTAGGTCCCAACGACAAACTAGAATTTTGGGAAGAACACTACTGTGGATGGTAGTGTAGATATAATCCAATTTTAATTTGGTTTTGATGTAATTTTCCCTATTAATAGGTTATTATGCTATTAGGGAAAAGGGACAACATTTTGGAGTAGTTAGTAGACAATTAAGGATTAGTTTAGTTTAGCAAATTCTTCAATTCTCACATTTAATTATTTAGGTAAACATTAGATTTTCAGTTATTTAGTTCTTGGAGATCAAGATTTGGAGATCTAATTTCAAGCTTCAATTGGGCAACTCGAGAGATGAGCTCGGGACTTTGATCGTGGCTTCAATTTTCCTCCTAATCTTTCTTCTCATTACTTTGTTATTGAATTTAACGTTTAATTTTAGTTTTATGACAGTGAATAGTGAGTAGTTCTTTATGTTTGGATGAGGGTTGAACCCTAGTTCTTATTTACAGTGATCTTGGTTTAATTTGATGGATTGAATACTTGTTCTTAATTAAGTTGTTCTCCAATTGTACTTGTTTGCAATTTAATTATCGCAAGATTAGATTTATCACAAGAATGCTTGGAATTGAAAAAGGAAGAGCGTTCTAGGACAACTAATTGGGGGTTAATTAAGGTAATTGACTAGAGATAAAATTTTTCTCTTTTAGGTCCTTTAAATTGCCTAAATTTACCGCACTCATAATTTGTTAGGGAGAAAAGAGATTTTCCTCTAAGTATTAGTGAGTAGGATGGCCCGCGCCTGAAGATAGAGATTGCCCGATTATAGTGATGACCCAATGGAATTAATTCAACATCGTTTTCTTTAAATTTTTTCAATTGAATCAGTGACAAAGATTAGGAGGATTCCACCATCCAAACTCTTGCTTTTATAAGTTTAAATCTTGATTTTATTGCTTAATTTATTTAGTTGCTAAGTCATTTTCAGTTTTTTTTTTTGTTTGATTCTTTTTCAAACAAACTTTTCTGAGACTATACGTTAGAGATATGATTAGTACTTAAGCCTTTACCTCCTCGAGAGATTTTACACTCTGGTATAACTTATTTACTACAGTGATAGGTCCACCTGCCTGTTGCCTAGTTTAGTAGTCATTCCCTTATTTTTATAACCCACACATAAATTGGCATCGTTTTAAGAAACTTGATAAATCTCAAAGAATTTTTAATTAAGAGCTTTGATATGGAAGTCCGGTTAAGGAAATTTGAAAGCATAATGAAAGGTCAAAATCCTAATTATAATAGGACCTTGCACTACAATAAAAAGTGGCTATAGTGACATAACTATTAAGACATTTAAAAAACGATGTCTCCTTATAGAATTTTCCCTAAACTCTCTTTTATGCCTTAAAAGACTCTTTATCCGGGCATTCATAGACATCAAGAAACCTACATAAACGCCCCTAAAAATTTTTTGGTAAAAAACGCAAATGCGAGAAACTTGCCCGCTAGTGTTTTTTCTTCTTTTTTTTTTGAAAACTTGGATGATAATTATTAACAAAGGTCTCCTTTCAGAGAGGGAAAAATCCTCAGTTTTCTTCATTTCATTTCAATCTCCAAGCTGCGGCTGTGCCATCGATTTTCTTCTTAATTCTGAGAATGGAACCCAATTCCGAAGGAAGGGAACCCCGTTCCAAAGGAATGGAACCCCGTTCAGATTCTCCCTATCTCCTGATCGAGCTTGTGTAGGCAGATGTTGCCTAGTGGGGCCCATCAAAAGTTCGATTCCTTCGCGAACGTCAATTACTCCATTCGCTTTGCTACTCGCCCTGGTTCGAAAGGAAGCTCTGTCTAGCAGAGGGATCCAATCAAAGAAAACCCTTCTGTTGAGTCGACAGCCTAACTGCTATACATAGGAATTTGATGAAGCTTAGTACTGTAAAACAAGTTGAACTGGCCAGGACAGGACCAGACTGTATTTAGCCGGTACAAAAGTGGTCCGGTCCGATCCGGGCTAATTTTTGGACGGCCGAAAGTCCTATAATTCATATCCGCCCGCGAGCTTTTTCCTTTTTTTATTTTTTTAATTTTGAATGAAAATTATTTTTAAGCTTGAAAAATATTAAAAATTAGTTTTATATAAAAATATTCAACCAATCATAAAAATTATACTAACTTCTAAACAAGAAAAAAATAATTACACATAAGTAACACATTACTTTTTGATAAAAATTATTTTTAACCTTAAAAAAATATTAAAAAGTACTTTTCTTTAAAAATATTCAACTAATCATAAAATCACACTAATATATAAATATGAAACAAATAATTACACACTAATAACACCTAAATAATGTAAAAAAACGAAAAAAACCAAAACGGGCCAGCCGACGAACCGGACTACAAAAGCCCACACCCAAAATGGGCTGGTCTATACTCGACTGATTTTTTTATGGGTCTAATTTTTAAAATCCATATCCGTCCATTTTACGGATGGTCTGGGCCAGCCTGCGGACTAGGCCCATTTTGACAGCGCTAAGCTATCAGTCACTGACCAATGGGAGGCTACGGTATGGCCCCTTCTCTCTCTCTCTCTTTCTCTCTCTCTCTCTCTCTCTCTCTCTCTGTCTCACTCTCTCTCCAATATTGACTTCGAATGCTGAAAAATTTACAGCCCTGCTTTGAAAAATTCGATCCCATCTGTATGAGAAGTTTTAGAGATTTTTGACTGTTGTATCACACCATCTTCTTGGTTGCCCGCCGTTAGTAAATTTAAAGGAAATACTCTCCCCTGCGCGGTGGTGTTAGCGAACATTGGGAGAGAAGAAGAAAGTAGGGGTCCAAGCAGTTGTGTTTGGCAATATTTTCTTACTCCAAGTTTACAAGCTATTAATTAAGTAAGTTTTCTTAGTTCTCCGACTCTAAGATACGTATTTGAGGAATCTAGTGCATTTTTGGAAGGGTTTTTTTGCTAGTTTTTCTGACGTATTTTATCGGTTAAAGGTTTGTAGATTCTAGGTTTATTGACGACTTTTGCTTTCTTGCTTTTCTTTAGCAATCCAAATCTTTGGCTTTCTCAATATCTCCATTTTTAGATAATTTCTTAATGTTGTGATGTCTCATTGTGGCCATCGGATTTTTCTCTTCTTACCTACCAAAGAGTTACAAGTTTCTCAATCTCTCTTCTTTTTTCCTTTCAATGCAATGCTTCATTGAAAGTTGATTAAGTTGCTCTCGACATTTAGTCCTGTTAATTATGTTCATTAGTATGTGCAGAGAAGATGTTAGTATGTCCCATTAATTGGAAATTTGAGGTGGAAATTGTTATTATGAGGAAAAAAAAGCTCAAAGTGAATAGATGATTTTAGAAATTCTTGTTACCCTTTTCTTCCCCCTCCCCAATAATTGGACATTTGAGATAGAAATTGTTATTTTGAGAAAATGTTCAATCCATGATATGATTTTACTGCATACTTTAAATATCTGCTTATATAGATTATGTAAACAGAATGCTGGTATCTGAGTATTTGAG
Source organism: Catharanthus roseus (assembly GCA_028651295.1). Taxonomy (NCBI): domain Eukaryota; kingdom Viridiplantae; phylum Streptophyta; class Magnoliopsida; order Gentianales; family Apocynaceae; genus Catharanthus; species Catharanthus roseus. Next base: position 2,962,987 of record JAPQWS010000032.1, on the reverse strand, counting down.
TAATCAATAGGAAGTAAGCATGTACTTGGAAAGTGTGTGATATAGCTTTTTCTGATTATGAAAGATGTGTAGAAATTAAAAATTTTTTTCACATGGGAAGTCATTTTCAATAATCAATGGAAAGTCATTTGCTCTGTTTCTGTTTATGCTTCAAAGCTGCCAAGACAAATGTGTATAGAAAGTGAAATTTTTTTTGTCATATCATTTTGATAAAGCAGGAAAGACAAAGAAGTATCAGTTCGAAAAGAGAGGGGTGCATCTCTTGTCAGGATTTGAGGGGCTATGATTGTTAGATTTACTTTGCCTAATCCATGGATTCTTGATCTCTTTCCTCTATGAGACATTTGATTATTTGCAAACATAATTGGGGCACTAGTCATTTAGTTTCTTATCTTTCTTCTTTTGCATATAATTTTTTACATGACATACATGAGCGTATTTGTTGGTTCTCTTACATAAGTAAAAGGAAAGAAAAAACGGAAGCAGTAGAGAGCACTGGCTGGTAAGATATGCCATAAAAACAAAATTTAGTGAATCTACCATATTATTTCCTCGAGTCATTTAGTTATGCATTGACATAGTTGCCAATTCGGTACCTTGGAATTTTTAATTTCAAAAACCTTGACATGAGAGTTCCTTTAGGGAGAAGGATTTGTGAGCTAGTAATCATTTTTTTTTGGGTAAAGTCTTTGCACCTAACCAGATTAGCATAAGAACATGCAAGAACTTGAATCATGCATATTTCTCATACTATTGAAATAGGCATATCTTTTGGAAGTGATAGCTTTGGTAACAGTTCTAATAAGTGATAACTTAGTTTTTTTAGCAATTTTATATGTGATCATTTACTTGACTTGCTCTGTTTAATATAGTGCAGAACTTTTTGTTGGTTATATTTTGCAGGATATGGTAGAAATAATTAAAGAATTTTTGTATGGCAGGTATGTTGATGAGCATGGTTTTGTGGATTTCGAGGGGAGTAGTGACATGAGAAAATAGAAAAAGCAAAGAGATAAGTTCCCTAAATAAACAATCAGAGTTATAGAAAAGTTTGATAGACCATGTCTGTATGCATCCTTTATTTTCTCTCGAGGAAATTTTTCGTTGGATCATTACTTTGGTAGAAGTAATGTAATAGAAGAAATGCTAATGCACTCTGTATAATTGCAGGAAATATACAGTTTGGCTGATAGGATTGGTTTAGTAGTTCCAGATATTGGCATATTAATTTGTGGATAATTTAACTAGCGTTGGTTATTTGCTAAAGAAGGGGCCAAAGACATACCAGGCATATCTATTTTCTTCTAAAATGTCACATGTTGTTAATTATCATAAATTTGCTCCTCAATGTTGTAAATTTCTGCAATTTATAGGTATTATCTGACAATATTATTAGTTTTTTTCCACGTTTCCTTTCATATCTCTAATGAATAAGCCTATCATATTGTTTCATTGACTTGTTTGTGATTTCTGGATTAAGGGGGTGATAAACTCGTTGCTGGCTCTTTATAAGAAAGAATTTAAGGCTATGGGAATTGATAGATTCACTCAAGGTATCCATTAGCATCCCATGACTAACAGAATTTAGTACTGTCCAGTTGTTTCATGTTTTCCCTAGTAAGCTTTGCCTTCATTGATTTGTCAGCCAAAATTGGCTAGAGTAGAACACTTTATTCAGGTTGTGGGATCATATGAAGATAAGATATTCTAGAAGAGAGCTCAGTCGCATCAGGTATGTTTTAATGTAATTGTGTGGCATTATTATTTGGCTTGATTTGGCAAACTTTGTGATACAGAAAACAAAAGTGTTCAAGATCTGGAAAGTTCTAAGTCAAGCAACTGCTTTACAATTTAGCGTTACTCTTAAATATCCTAGCTTAAATAAGTTTGGAATCTTTTATTATATGCTCTTTTTTCAGAAGCATAGTTGTTTGCCTTTGAATTTTAATTATGTTTGGAGTCTTTTATAATATGTTCTTCTTTTAGAAGCATAGTTGTTTGACTCTGCAGTTTGGAGTCTTTCTTTCTCTCTTTAACTATAGTCAGATTTCTTCATGATTATAGAGTAGAGACATTGTTTGCCTCTACATTTTATTATAATGGTAAATATTAAAAGTATGTTCTAGTTTTGCAACTTAAGTAGTATTTAGCAGCAAAGAACTGGTTTGGCTTTGCTTTGCATATATCTATGAAAAGACGCGAAGAACTTCAAACTTTGATAATAAGGAAGTAATATGAATATGCAAGTGGTCACAGGACCATCTTTACAAACTCGTATAATGTAATGTGCCTAATTGGAATGGTAACTTGGATATTTTACTATAGGCTTATTAACTTTTGTTATAATAATTTAATTTTGCATTTTCAATAGTGGAATTTGGAGTTATATATTACTTATCTTTGGGTTTGAACTTTAAATATTGTTATAGTGACATTAATTATATAGTAGTGGATATTTTGATATATTATTGATATTTGAATGCGAAGAATTTAAATAATGACATTTTTTCATGTCTTAATAGATGCAAATATAGTTTAAAGGCATTTATAATTCATTGAAGAAATGTATTTATATAGTATTTTTCAGACAAAAGAAATGCCTTCAGATGTGCTTTTAAGGGCATTTACCTAGTAAAAAAAGAAAAAAAAATACTTTTAAGGGTGTTTATATATGTCAATATACATCAAAATTGATAAATTGTATAAAGGTATGGAGGCGTAATTAAATGTCCAAAAAGTTCTAAGCCATCATTCACAAACATCGTCAAAGAAAATTTTTAGAGCTATATTTATTGAGGCGTTTATAAACTCTAAAGGGTTATTAAGGCATCGATACACGTGACGTTTAAAATAAAAGCCCTTAACTCCTAAACACCATAATAGCCTTCTATTAGGGTGTATATAAATGCCCTTACAGATCATTTTTCTTGTATTGTTGAGGGAATCAAAACTAAAAATGTTTTTGGAAACTAAATCCTTAGTCCAAATTCATTAGGAAATACAAAACTGACTAATGAGCCTCAACATCTATAAATAAGGTATTGCAATTGAAGATTGAGATTAGCCGTTCTGCAATTCTTTGAAGACATTCTACTAGAGAGAATATGGCGGTTCATGATGGTTGAGTTTGTGCATTTACAAACTTCAAACACTGTGGTTCTTCATTGATGCTTGTTGTTCAGCCTTCATAATTTAATGGAGTTCTTGTTTTGAAGACTATAGCTTCTAGAGATAGAAGTTGTGCTACGGTTCAATGGTATGAAGACTTGAAGGGATTCAAGATCAAACAACTTGTTCCAAGGGGGAGCCTTGAAGATTACTCTAATGCCGGAAAGGGGATGGTTAATGTCCGATACTGAGCCGATAGCTTGAGAACGATCCCAGCTCAACACTGCTAATCAGAAGACCCTAGAAGCCCTCAGATGGTCGAGGGATTATCAGGCTAGCTTCACACGGCAAGGACTAATCGTAGTTGTGGTTTCGCGGGAAAGTTCAGTTATCCTACGAGAATTAGGCTTTAGTATTGAATTGATGCCCTGAAATGTATACTAATAAGGTTGCGTGTGGTCTACCTACGGGAATTACGAGTACTTCCTTTCCATCTGTTTCGGGTTTGGGTTTAAAGACCCGAGCTGTTTTAAGACCCCAAAAAAAAAGAGTCTTTCACAACTAGGAGTGCCTAGTTTAAAGGGATTCAACTGTGTTGTGTACAAAGGGAGTTTAAACTGATTCAGGAGTTGAAGGGATTCAACTGTGCTGTATACAAAAGAAGTTTGTACTGATTCCACTAGGGAAACACTAGATGTGTAAAAGAGATAGGTGTTTTCTTGTACTGTGTTAACAGTTATTAGTGAATTACTTTCTGGGCATGACCCCGAAGATGTAGGTTTGGCTGAACTGCATTACCAATTGATGTGTCGTATGTGTTTGTTGTTTACTGCTTTTCACACCGTGTTTCACACTACTACTTATGTCGCAAAATCATTCACTTAGCACGATTTGCCTAAGTACTAACTTACAGATACTGTACTTCCTATTATATGCAAAATACTTTCCAAGAAAACTTGTCTAAAGATCTTCTTAAAATTTTCTTATAGGAAATCAAGACAAGGAAGTAATGAAGGTGGTTACAAAAGGATACATGGAGTATATGGATGTCATAGCATCATTCCTTTCATCCAAGAGGTAACATTATGAAGTGTTGGGGAAGAGTTTTGAGAAACCTGGGACTTCTATAGAGAAGAGCCCAAAGCGTTAACTTAAACGTCTTCTCTTTTATTTTAAATATGGATTCTTAGAAGGTTCTTCGGACTTACCCGTAATAATCTCTTCTTCTTTGTCAAGTGTACAAGAGGAAAAACACTTGAGAGTTTTGAGAGCTCACAAGAAGGCTTTGGAATGGATGATTGTGGACATAAAAGGAATAAGTCCTACAGTTTGCATGCATAAAATTGATATGATAGATGATTGTAAACCAAAAGTTCAACCCCAAAGATGTCTAAACCCAAAACCTGAAATAATTAGTTAAAACTAAGGTATTGAAACTATTGGCAGTAGGTATCATCTATCCTATTTCTGATACTCAATGAGTTAGTCTTGTGAAAATGGTTCCTGAAAAGGAAGGGGATTAGGGTGGTAGCTAATGATTATAATGAACTAATCCCCACTAGAACTGTAACAGGATGGAGAGTGTATAAACTATCATTTGTTGAATGCATCCACTAGAAAAGACAAACTTTCCTCTTTCCTTAATTGATCAAATGTTAGAGAAGTTAGCAGGATATGAGTTTTATTGTTTTCTTGATAGGTATTCCGGATATAACGAAATAGTGCTAGCTCCGGAAGATCAAGAGAAAACCATGTTTACTTGTCCGTACGGTAATTTTACCCATAGAGGAATGACTTTTGGGTTATGTAATACCCCCTACTACTTTCTAACGATGCATGATTAGTTTTTGTGATGATATTGAGGAATACATCAAAGTGTTTATAGATTATTTTTCTATATTTGGTAGCTCTTTTGATCATTGCTTGCACAATTTGACATTAATCTTGCAAAGATGTGAAGAGACTAAACTTGTTTTGAATTGGGAGAGTTGCCATTTTATGGCAAGAGAAGGGATAGTACTTGATCAAAAGATTTTTTCAAGAGGCATCGAGGTTGATCGTGCAAAGATTGAAGTAATAGAACGATTACTCCCTCCTAATTTCAGTAAAAGATGTTAGAAGCTTCTTAGGTCATGCAGGGTTTTATGGACGACTCATAAAGGAATTTATCTCATCTGTAAACCTTTTTGTGATTTATTGGTTAAAGATAATTGTCGTAGGCTTTCAGAAAGTTAAAAGAAAAGCTCACCACTGCATCCATTGTGGTTTCACTAGAGTGGGACTTACTATTCGAGATTGTGTGTGATCGAGTGATGTGGCGGTGGGGGCTTTTTTAGGACAATGAAAAGATAAGTACTTCGAGTTATTTATTATACTAGTTGTGTCCTAAATGATGCACAAAAGAATTATGCCACAACAGAAGAGGAATTTTTAGCCTTAGCCTTTGCTTGTTATAAGTTTAGATCATATGTCATTGGTTCGCATGTCATAATCTATACAGACCAATATGCATTAAGGTATTTATTTGCAAAGCATGGTCCAAAACCTAGGTTGATTAGATGATTTTGTTATTGCAAGAGTTCGATTTAGAGGCTAGAGATAAAAAGGGTTCTGAGAATGTTGCTGCTAATCATCTTTCTAGGAAAACACACCCCGAAGAAGATATCCCCATAAATGAATCCTTTCTTGATGAACATCATTTTTCAATTTAGTCTAACAATCTTCCTTGGTATGTGAATTTGGCAAATTATTTGGCTAGTAATATGATTCCTTAAGAGCTTAATTATTAACAAAGGAAAAAGTTCTTTTCTAATGTTAAACATTATTTTTGGGATGATCCTTTTCTTTGTAAGATTTGTTCTGACAATGTGATTAGAAGATGTATTCCAGAGAATGAATTTAATGCTATTCTTTTTCATTATCACAATAGAGAGGGTGGTAGACACTTTGATCCAACTAGAACGATGGCAAAGGTATGGCAATCGGGTTTTTATTGGCCTACTTTATTTAAAGATTGTTCTAACTTTGTCGTTCTTGTGATAGGTGCTAAAGGAGTGGAAACGTCTCGAGAAGGCATGAGATGCCCCTTACTAACATTTTTGTTGTAGAGTTATTTGATGTTTGGGGAATGGATTTCATGGCTCCTTTTCCTTCATCTTATTCTAATAAATATATTTTTGTTGCTATTGATTATGTTTCTAAATGGATGGAAGCCATTGCTACAGCCACTAATGACGCTAAAGTGGTTGTTAGTTTCCTTATAAAAAATATCTTTTGTCATTTTGGCACCCCTTTAATATAGTTGAGAAGTATTTTATGATATGTTGGCATACTTTCTACTTTTGATGAGTAGGGGTCCTTATTTTTATAACTAAGGGATCCATCACTATTCTGTCTTGGTCCAGTTTTCTTTTCTATATGCAGATGCTTTACTTGAGCTTAATTATTGTATTTTAATGTGCTTTTTGTCAAAGATTTGGACAGTAGGGATGCAAATGCTCTAATACAGATATGTAAGTGGAGAAAAGAAAACGAAGATGATTTCTATTTTGATTTTGAACTTGATTGTAACTCCTCATTATGTAGTTTTTTTTTTTTGGAGGGATGGTCGAATGAGGAGTGACTATAATTTATTTGGAGATATTTTGGTGCAAGATACAACTTATTGCTTAAGCAAATACGATATGATTTCTGGTCCTTTTATTTGGAATGGATAGTCAATGTAAAAATGTTATGTTTGGTTTTAGGTTCTTGAGGATTGGAAAAAAATTCATTTATATGGTTATTAAATACATTTATGAAGTCTATGGAAGGTAAGCATCTAATTTACGTTGATAATTGACCAATCCGCTACATGGTTGCTGCTAATGGTGTAGTTTTTCCCAAGACACAACATCGATTGTGTATTTGGCACATTGGTGAAAATTCTAAGAAGCATATTATGTGGTTGAGGTCAAAATAAGACTTCATAAGATGTTTAACCATGTTTTGAAGTATATAGATACGATTTCTAAATTTGAATTTCATAAGGTCATTTATATTACGGTTGAACTTTCACGTAAGAACATTGCTCTCTTTTTTCTTTTTCATTTTTGTTTTTTTGTTATTATTTTGTGATTCAATAAGTAGGGGTCCTTATTTTTATAACTAGGGGTGTAACGCCTACCTGGTAAGCACCTAAGAAGACCTTAAGAGTGCGATCGTTATGAACGTAGAGATTAGGGTCTAATGTAGTAAAATTTTTTGAATATATGCATGCACATTTTAGCGATTAAAATACTCGGTAGTCTCATATAAGGTTTAAAGTGGTGAACATAATGGAATGGTATTAGGATCTGTATATAATTATTTTTTTATGGGACAGTATTAGTTATGCTATATATTTTTTTGGACTAAGTTAATGTTATTTTCTTTTTAAATATTATTATTGCTATTATTATTATGGTTATTATGGTTTTAAAAAAAGAAAGAAAATATGTGCGAAGTGGCCACTTGTCAAGGACACCTTGACAGTTGTAAGCTTCCATGCTTACCAACTTATATATATATATATCTATGGAGGAAAGTTGGAATTTTTTTCCTTCCTCTCCTCCTCTCGGATCATCAGCAGCAAGGTAAGTATTTAGTTTTTTTTTTCCTTTCTCTCATTCGGTCATTTTAATTGGTTCTAGTCTTAGTGTTGTGATGTTTTAGTTCTAGTAGGTATATAGGCTAGTTAACCTATATAAATATATATATTTCTTGAATGTGGAATTTAGAATTAGCTTTTATTTATTTTTTTTTTATTTTTGTTGTTAGCTAAGTTATTTATTTATTTCTCCTCTTTATTGACGATTTGATTAGGCGTTCTTAAGATAAGATATTTCGGATTTAAATTGGTTTAAGATATTTTAGTCTCTTGGGTTCATTTTATTTAATTCTATTTATTTATTTATTTATTCATTTTCTCCTCGGTATGATTCTCTATATCTAAATGATTTAAAAGGATTTTAGCATGTGGTATAATTGTGAGCTTAATTCCTAACTAGTGATTAATTGTTTTAGTATATATGATTTTGTAAATGGTTTTAGTAGGTACGGTTTTAGTATCCCTATTTGGTTCATACTATTTTTTTTACTATATATGGTTTTCGTATATAGTTTTAGTGTATATGTTTTTTTAAATGATTTTAGTATATATGGTTTTTGTAAATGGTTTTAGTATCCCTATTTGGTTTATACTTTCTTTTAGTATATATGGTTTAAGAAGTTTATGCACTTTTAGGTTAGAATATGTGTAGATGTATCTTAGGTTCATAAGGAGATATTTATAAATATTTTCTGTGGCAAATAGAAATGTTGGGATTCTTAATTAAGTGTTTTTTTTTGTATCCTATTTGAAGAATCATAGCACCAAGCTTGCATTCAGGTGAGTCCACAAAACTTGTCTAATTATTTTTCAAATATTGCTGGCAATATACATATATGATTTCTCAACCTGTCATAAAATATTTACTGCTTTTGGGAACGATATAACTTGGCGTGCTTTTAAATTGGAGATGTTCTCCACAACGTGCTAACATGTTCCTTATAAATGAATAGGAGCGGTGCTTCGTTTAAAGTAAGGAAATTTTGATTCACACATTTTTCATGTACACATAATGAAAATAAATTGACTGGTGGAAGTATGTACCTCTTAGGTTTAAAATACATATGTTCAAAAAAAATATAAAAAAATATTTTTTTTTAAATACAGGTTTATTATTAAAGGGAAAAGTAATTGTCTCAAATATAGATAGTTTTATAATAATCATGTTCTCGATTACTTAAAGGTGACTGCTTAGGGTAAAAGAAATATGCTTATGTGTTTTCTATTTTCTAAAGAAACGTTATTGTCGCTACATGTTGAGTATATGCAGAGTTCATTTTATTTCATGGTTGAATCTGATTAGACTTTACATATTTCTAAAACTGCATAAGCATGTCTTGACTGGCAGATGGGATTTTTATTTTTCTAAAATATTTAAAATCTAAATTTATGTAAATGGCCGAGTTGGTGACCCTTTTGATCTGCAAATGGTTATGAAAACCCCATCCGACAAGTGATGAAGTTTTTCAAGGATTATATGCATTAGGAAGCGTCAAAAGATTACACTATAAGTAACTAGTCTCCCATACTAGGCCCTCTTTAGATGACGTGAATGGTTAAAAAACTCTGGAGGGTGGATCCACTTAAGAGAGGGCATAATACCGTGGAGGGTTTGGCCCAATCAATTCTACGTTAGACATCACATCATGCTTTGCCATGGAACGGCCACCTTATGGAGAGTCAGGAGGGACTTGAAATTAAGGTTGGTCTTAGGACGGACCTGATAGGTGCCCCAAGATCTGTAGCATGGTTTTATATGAATGGAGAGTGCTGTGGTTATGGAATCAAACTCTCATAAGATGTTTGCCTAGTACTGACTACGAGATGCCGGAACTTGTTTATGATAACCTCGTTATTGGATCCAGACTTTGTCCGTGGAGCCCGGCTTATGAAATACATATTCTTTTGAATTCGGGTGTAGAAGCCGCACTAATGTGTCTTGATTCATAAGACTTTCTAGTTACATTCGAACCCCTCACATAGGTTCAGGTGTCGGTACCTTTAAAACCGCTAAGGAAAATGCTTTCTTATAACATTGCTTGAACGGTTTCGTAATAACAAAAAACTGCATCATTTTTTTAAGAATATAACTAAAGCACACACGAACATGGACTCACTGAGCATTCATGCTCACATCTTTACATGTCATGTTTCTTTTCCAGTTATCTCGGGACGAACAGTGTCACGGTAAGCGTTAAAGTCTTATGCATGGAGTTTTGGGATCGGGTCATTTTCAGAAGGACATTTGTATTTTTTATCTTTCTTATGATCAAACCATTTGTAACGTTTTTTTTCTTCGTGGGGATTTGATTTTGTAAAATATTTCTTTCTATATTTGAGATATCATAAGAGACTTCCCTGAACCTTATGTAATGAGCGCTATTTCCATATTCAATTTGTATGTATATACTTCTAAGTGTTGTCCCGAGTTCTGCATTGGTTTTGGGACTTGTAGTTTAGTTTCGGGAGGCACACTGATACCCTACTCAGCCACAATTAACCTAGTGAAGGGGTTGGAGGTATTACAGGTGGTATCAGAGCATCTAGGTTCGAATCATTGGATTCTAGACAAGCTATAAGAGCCAACTGCTTAAATGCTAACCATGCAATTTTATTAGTTAGTACTGACCCTAAGATTCTATTTTCTAGATACTAGATGGCACATCATACACGTGAGTAGGTATACCTGGAGGGCACGCTCATGGGCGAGTCCAGCGGGGCTGCATCGTCATCATCTTATTCCCTTAGAGAGATTATCCCAGAGAGGAGTCCGGTTCCAGTAGTTGACCATTCTAACGGTGAGTCTCTAGAGGGACCAGCGACGCAGGGTAGAGTTTAGGACGTTGATAGAGGAGGACCTTAGCAAGCTCGAGAAAGATTCGGAGATGGTAGCAGAGCCGGAGGCAGTAGCACTGGCTCAGATGAGGGGATGGACACCCTTATAGCGGATGGTCCCCCATTAGTAGTATCGCCTATTCTTGTTTTCCCTGCGGAGTCTGCATCCTCTTTTCCATTGTTACTACAATTGGGCGAGTTTGGGAAACAAGATAGATACTATATATGGCACAAGCATCGGATTGAGGATGGGGGTCGACTTATTATGGAGCTGAAGAGTGAGATGTCCGGACGGATATTTTATTTTACGCAGCTCATCAGGCTCGACGACGGGAGACGGCAAGGGCCGATAGGTTGGAGATTGAGCTAGCTCGGGTGAGAGAGATGTATACGGCACGAGGGAGAGGGAGAGAGAGAGAGAGAAAGAGAGAGATCCTCGAGCTAATAGAGGAGCGAGATTAGCTTAGGCGATTCTCCACCCAGTTCCTCGGCACCACTAGAGACTCTACGGATAGGGCCCGTGCTGAGCTAGGGACCCGACCAGGGTGTTCCAGTAGTCAGCACCAGTAAGCGTACCTAGACTTTGGTTAGGATACCGGGATGTTTGTATATTTTAGTTACTTGGATAGTTGTGATTGATGTTTTTACTAGTACTTGGTAGGTAGATTTGGGGTCGTGGATACGAGACCCCGGGTTTTGGGTATGTATAGTGACCTGGGCATATATTTTTTGTGGTAGGACTAGGATGATCTATTTGTATTAAGATGGTGTGGATGCATGACCACTTGTATTGGAAATCCTCATTTTGAGTTATATATATTTATATGTATGCAGTGATGTTTATGCCTGTGATGATTATCGATCGGCCCTTGGTAACCTTGAATTTAGTGTAACATATGACTTGTCTCTAGAATTTAAACTTTGTAAATCTTTTAAGAAACCAATCGAGCTCGATCGGATATTTGTTGGTTGGGTGAGTCTATATCTTCTTGTTATGGTATATCTACAAACTTAGAGTTTTATTCGTACTAAAACTTCTTGTTGTTTAGAAGTATTTCGGGTTCATGATCTCCTAATCATGTGGATGAGGCCCGATCTAAAAGTTATCAAAATACACAGTCTTAACCAATAAGAGAGGCCAGACCTCGTCTAGAACAAGCTACGCGCAAGATAATTAAGAACTTTATGATCAAGATGACAGAGTTATTAGAAGCTTCAATAGAAACAAGGAGGAACGAACAAGTACCTGCCACTAGAGCGGATGAAGCATTGGAGCGATTTTTGAAGGTTTGGCCCCTAGAGTTCTATGGAGAGGTTGAACAAAAGATCAAAGCTGAATTATTTCTTGAGCAGTTGAACGATATTTATGATACCCTTAAGTACAATGATGCCATGAGATTAATGTTTGTAGCCTTTAGACTTCGAGGAGTAGCAATAGATTGGTGGCTTAGAACTTCTGAAGCTTGTGCACTTAAGGACTGACCACACACTTGGAATGATTTTCAAGAAGAGTTTAAAAGGGAGTACATACCTCGTTGGATTCGCGAGCGATGAAAAGACGAGTTTCAACAACTAAGGTAAGGTAGCTTCACAGTTGCACATTATACGGCGAAATTCAACAGGTTGGGTAAGTATTGTCTAAGATTGATAGATACTGACAAAAACAAGACACGATAGTTCGTGAAAGGATTAAGGACTGCAATAGGCTCTGGCTCTTTTACCGCAGATGGGATTCGCAGCAGCAGCGGAAACCGCCATATAGACAGAGATGGCTGATCAAAGAGTTATACAAAGGAAGGTAGCCACTGACCTAGCTGCACCCCATATAAATGTCCTAGGCAAGGACCATGGAAACTAGGAGATTCCAAGAGGCCCGGAGGCAAACAAAGGACAGGAAATAGAGGCCGATAAACCCTAATACCCGGAGGTGTCTATGGAGTATGCACCTACTGCGGACGAAGTGGACATGTGGAAGAGACTTGTTATCGGAAGTTCAGATTATGCTACCAATGTAGAAAACTGAGACATGTTAGGGAACAATACCCTGAGATGCAACGAGCACCTCCGGAGATGTCCGAAAGAGCTGGCCAACCTCCGCCTATGAGAGGCGCAGCAGAAGAGAGGAATAATAAGCTGCAAGTGAAGACAAAAGTTCATGCATTGGATGGACTACCTGTAGACACCGAAGCTGAAATAGTTTAAGGTATGATTCAAATCTTTTCTCAACCGACAAAAGTACTATCCCGGAGCTAAGCATTTCTTGTTTAGCATGAATTTCGTAAACCATATTCCTATACCTTCTGTTGTCATGCATTATCAGTTGATAGTTAGTACTCCTATGGTCGTGAGTAAAGCAATTGAGGTAAAGTACCTATTTATGACATCTATGTCAAGAATGTGATTTTATCTAGTGACTTGATAGCCTTACCATTTGAGGGTTATGACGTGATACTAGGGATGGACTGGTTGTCTAAACATTACACTCAGGTAGACTGTCAGTAGAAGTTGGTAAGTTTAGCTGACCAAGTTTGCCAATCCTTGAATTTCAAGGGAAGCGAACGAAATGGGAGAATCCCTTATTATCTAGCATGAAAGCTGGAAAGTTGTAATGGAAAGGATGTCAAGGGTACCTAGAATATTTACTTAACAAGCCTAAGGAAGAGGTAACGTTAGAAACAGTACCCGTGGTGAAAGAGTTTGTAGACCTTTTTTTTCCGAAGAGTTAACGATGTTGCCCCCAGAACGGGGAGTGGAGTTCAGTATAGAACTGGTACCCAATGCTAAACTAATATGTCAAACCCTATATCGGATTGCACAGGAAGAGTTGAGAGAGTTGAAAGAGCAACTACAAGAACTGTTGTAGCAAGGATACATCCGTTCGAGCACATCTCCTTGGGGTGTGCCAGTTTTGTTTGTAAAGAAGAAGGATGGGACCCTTAGGATACGTATAGATTACAGGGGGGCTAATATTGTGACAGTTAAGAACAAATGCCCACTTCTACTTATTGATGAGTTATTTGATCAACTCCTAGGAGTAGGATGCTATTCTAAATTAGACCTAAGACAAGGGTACTATCAAGTCAGGATAAGAGAAAAAGATATTTCGATGACTGCTTTCAACACATGATATGGGCACTATGAGTTTATTGTTTTGCCATTTGGATTTACCAATGCACCTGCGACATTCATAGACTTGATGCATAGAGTCTTTTATCCTTACCTAGATAAGTTTGTGGTGATTTTTATTGACGATATCCTTGTGTATTTGCCCAATCCTGAAGCTCATGAAAAACATCTTCGAAAAGTGTTGCAAACTCTATGGGAGCATAAGCTATACACCAAGTCTAGTAAGTGTGAGTTTTGGATGAGTCATGTGACTTTCTTGGGACATGTTATTACTCAAGAAGGGATCTCGGTAGATCCGGCGAAGGAAGAAGCATTGACCTATTGGACGCAACCCAAAACACCAATCAAAGTACGTAGTTTCTTGGGTATCGTAGGATACTATCGGAGATTCATAAAAGACTTTTCTAGGATTGCTGGACCTTTAACACAATTAACTAGAAAGTGACCAAGTTTCGATGGATGGAGAAGTGTGAGAGAATTTTCCAAGAATTAAGGAATCGACTAACTTCGGCACCAGTTTTAACGTTACCCAATCCGAACAAGGAGTTATCCCTATGCACAGATGCTTCAAGAGAAGGCCTAGGAGCTGTGTTGATGCAGGACAGGAAGGTTGTAGCTTATATTTCAAGGATGTTGAAGGATCATGATCAAAATTATCCAACATATGATTTGGAGTTAGCGGCTATCGTATTTGCACTTAAGAAGTAGCGACACTACTTGTACTGGGCCAAGTATAAGATCTTTACCTATTATAAAAGCTTAAAGTACTTGTTTTCCCAAAAGGACTTGAACATGAGGCAACGTCAATGGATGGAGCTACTGGATGAATATGATGCCCAATTAACTACCATCTAAGAAAGGCGAATGTGGTGGCAAATGCACTGAGTAGAAAAGTAAAGATATCAAGTCTTAGCTTAACGTCTACCCTATAACAAGTTATTAAAGTGCCCAAAAGAATAGCATGGGATTCCAGTAGTTTAAAAACCATGTGGGAGCTAAGAAATTGGAGGATTTTCGAACATTAGAAGTCGATGAGAGCTTGTACTTTCGGAATCGGTTGTGCGTACCCGATGAAACTGAACTTAAGCGTAAAATACTAGAAAAAGCACACAGAAGTAAGGACACCATGCATCCTGGAGAGAATAAAATGTATAAAGCCTTAAAGAAAAAGTTTTGGTGAAGTGGAATGAAGAGAGAAATTGCAGAGTATGTGGCAGCTTGTCTTACATGTCAAAGGGTTAAAGCGGAGCATCAAAAGTTAGCAGGACTACTACAACCGCTACCTGTTCTGGAAATAGAAAGAGGATCATGTGACATTGAACTTTGTTACAAGATTGCCCTGAACCAAGGGATATAAGGATGCTATCTGGGTGATCATTGATTAACTAACGAAAGTGGTGCATTTCATTGCTATTAATATGACATATCCCTTTGACAAGTTAGCGCAGACCTATGTAGAATAGATTGTACGACTTCATGGGGTGTCTATTGATATTGTTTCGGACCGAGACCCAAGGTTTACTCCAAGGTTTTGGCCTAAGTTCTAGTCAGCCAACGGGACCAATTTGAGTTATAGTACCAGGGCACACCTCCAGACCGATTGGCAGTCCAAAAGGATGATTCAAACCCTAGAAGACATGCTGAGAGCTTACGCCCTAAATTTTGGTAACAAGTGGGTTGACAATTTTTCTTGCGCTGAGTTTGCTTATAATACCAGCTACCACTCTTCGATAGGGATGGCACCATTTGAAGTGTTGTATGGTAGGAGATGCAGAGCATCCCTGTATTGGGATGAAGTCGGAGTTCGATCTCATTGGAGATAAAGAAACTTGATGCCATAGTTGGAGGAGATGCAGAAACAAGTTAAGATCATTCAAGATTAGCTTCGGACAGCTAAGAGTAGACAAAAGAGCTATGCCGGTAATTGAAAGAGGGATCTGGAGTTTAGTGTGGGAGATTAAGTTTTCTTAAAACTTACACCTCATCACGGAAAGCTTAGATACTCGAGGGGAGGGAAGTTAAGCCCCCCGATATATCGGACTGTTTGAAGTTATTTATAAGGTAGTAAAGTGGTATATTGGCTAGCCTTGCCGAGAAAGCTGACGGGTGTACATGACGTGTTTTATGCATCCCAATTAAAGAAGCACCACCCTGCACCTGATAATGTTTCTCAACGATGACAAATTGGAGTTGTGAGCCGATCTGTCATACGAAGAAAAACCAACTGAGATTGTGGACCGAAGCATAAAAGAGTTACATAGGAGGTAATGAATTGAAGAGGCAACTTGGAAAACTGAGGACTACATGAAGAAGAAGTATCCAGAATTTACAGGTATGTGATTTTGAATTTCGAGGACGAATTTTTTTCGGAGAGTAGAATGTAATGCCATACTTGGTAAGCACCTCAGGCGTCCTTAAGAGTGCGGTTGTCATAAACATAGAGGTTGGGGTCTAACGTAGTGAAATTTTACAAATATATATCATACAGATTTTAGCGATTTAAATACTCAGTAGTCTCATATAAGGTTTAAAGTGGTGAATTTAATGGGATGGTATTAGGATCCGTATACAATTTTTTATGGGACAATATTAATTATGTTAGACATTTTTTTATTAAGTTAATGTTATTTTCTTTATTAATATTATCATTTTTATTATTATTATTACTATTATTATTATTGTTATTATGGTTTTAAAAAAATGAAAAAAATAGAGAAAGAAAATGTGTGTGAAGTTGCCACTTGTCAGGGATACCTTGACACTTATATGCTTGCATGCTTACCAACTTATATATATATATATATATGAAAGAGAAGGAAAGCTGGAATTTTTTTTCCTTCCTCTCCTCCTCTCGGATTGTCAGCAGCAAGGTAAGTATTTAGTTTTTTTTTCCTTTCTCTCATTTGGTCATTTTAATTGTTTCTAGTTTTAGTGTTGTAATTTTTTAGTACTAGTAGGTATATATGCTTGTTAACCTATATATATTTATATATAGATATATACATATATATTTCTTGAAGCTGGAAGTTAGAGTTAGCTTTTAATTATTTTTTTATTTTTTACTTTTGTTGTTAGCTAAGTTTTTGATTTATTTCTCCTCTTTATTGATGAGGCATAGGGTTCGATTATAGGTTCTTAAGATGAGATTTTTAGCATTTAAATTGGTTTAAGATTTAATTAATTTTAGTCTCTTGAGTTCATTTTGTTTAATTCTATTTATTTATTTATTTTCTTCTCGGTATGATGCTCTATAATAAATTATTTAAGGGAATTTTAGCATGTGGTATAATTGTGAGCTTTACTCCTAACTAGTGATTAATTGTTTTAGTATATATAGTTTTTGTAAATGGTTTTAGTATATATGGTGTTAGTATCCTGATTTGGTATATACTATTTTTTTTAGTATATATGGTTTTTTATATGGTTTTTGTATGTATGTTTTTTGTAAATGGTTTTTATATATATGGTTTTTGTATATGATTTCAGTATATTTGGTTTTTGTAAATGGTTTTAGTATATATAGTTTTAGTATCCCTATTTGGTTTATATTTTCTTTAGTATATAGGATTTAAGAAGTTTAGGTACTTTGGGTTAGTATATGTGCAGATGTATCCTAGGTTCATAAGTAGATGTTTATAATTATTTTCGATGGCAAATAGAAATGTTGGGATTCGTAATTAAATGTTTTTGCTGGTATCGTATTTGTAGGATCATAGCAACAGGTCTTAATTCACGTGAGTTCACAAAGCCCGTCTAATTATTTTTCAAATGTTGCTGCTAATATATAGATATATATACGATTGGTAAGCCTGTCATAAAATATTTATTGTTTTTAGGTCGATATGACTTGCCGTGCTTTTAAATTAGAGATGTTATCCACAACGTGCTAATATGTTCCTTAGAAATGCATGGGAGTGGTGATTCATATAAAGTAAGGATATTGTGATTCACACATTTTTCATGTACACATAATGAAAATTAATTGACTGGAGGAGGTATGTACCTCTTAGGTTTAAAGTAAAAATGTTCAAAAAAAAATATAAAAATATATTTTTTAAAATACAAGTTTTATTATTAGAAGGAAAAGTAATTATCTCAAAATATAAATTATTTTATAATAGTCATGTTCTCGATTACTTAAAGGTGACTGCTTACATTAAAAGAAATATGGTTATGCGCTTTTTATTTTCTATGGAAAAGTTATTATCGCTACAAGTTTAGTATATTCAGAGTTCACTTAACTGTATGGTTGAAACTTGATTAGACTTTACATATTTTTAAAACTACATAAGCGTGTCTTGACTGGCGGATGAGATTTTCATTTTTCTAAAATGGTTAAAATCTAAATTTATGTAAATGGCCGAGTTGGTGACCCTTTAGATTTGCAAATGGTTATGAAAACCCCATCCGACCAGGGACAAAGTTTTTAAAAGGATTATGTGCATCCAGAAGTGTCAGAGGATTACACTGTACGTGGCTAGTCCCTCGTACTATTGCCTCTTACGATGACGTTAATGATTAGAAAACTTTAGAGGGTGGATCCACTTGAGAGAGGGCATAATACCGTGGAGGGTTTGGCCCAATCGGTACTACGTCAGACGTCGCATCATGCTCTGCAATGGGACGGCCACCTTTTGGAGAGTTAAGAGGGACTTGAAATTAACGTTGGTCTCAGGACGGACTTGGCAGGTGCCCCAGGATCTGTAGTGTGGTTTTATATGAATGGAGAGTGCAGTGGTTATGGAATCGAGCGCTTGTAAGATGTTTGCCTGGTATTGACTATGAGATGTCGGAACTTGTTTATATAACCTCGTTATGGGATCCAAACTTTGTCCGTGGAGCCCGGCTTATGCATTACATGTTCTTTTGAATTCGGGTGTAGAAGCCGTACTAATGTGTCTTGATTCATAAGACTTTCTAGTTGCGTTCGAACCCTTCACATAGGTTCAAGTATCGATACCTTTAAAACAACTAAAGAGAATGCTTTCTTAAAACATTGCATGAATAGTTTCGTTAAAAAAAAACTACATTTTTTTAAGAATATCACTAAAGCACACACACATGTGGAGTCACTGAGCATTCGCACTCACGTCTTTACAAGTCATGTTTCCTTTCCAGTTGACTCAAGACAAACAGTGGCGCAGTAAGCATTAAAGTCTTATGCATGGGGTTTTGGGATCGGGTCATTTTCAGAAGGACATTTGTATTTGTTTTTATCTTCTTATGCTCGAACTATTTGTAACTTTTTTTTTCTTCGTTGGATTTTGTTCTGTAAAATATTTCTTTCTATATTAGAGATATCATAAGAAGCTTCCTTGAACCTTATGCAATGAGCGCTCTTTCTGTATTCAGTTTGTATTTATATACTTCTAAGTGTTGTCTCAGGTTCTGCTTTGGTTTTAGGACGAGTAATTTAGTTCCGTGAAGCACGCTTATACCCTACTCAGCTGCAGTTAACCTAGTGGAGGGGTTGGGGGTATTACAAAGGGTCCTTATTTTTATAAGTAAGGAATACATTCACTATTCTATCTTGGTAAGTTTTCTCTTTTGTATGTAGATGCTTTAGTTGAGTTTTATTATTAAATTTTATGGTAACTTTTATGTGCTTTAACTCTTATATTTCTTTGAATATAATTGAGAAGTGTTTTGTGATACTTTAACATGTCCGATTTCTGTGAGCAAGGTTCCTCGGTTCTATAACTAAGGGTCCTTATTTTATACCTAGGGGTCCTTATTTTTATAACTAAGGTCCATGCATCTTTGTTGTGTTGTTCAAGTGTTGTTTTCTATATGTAGATACTTTTGTAGAGTTTTACTGTTGAATTTTATGGTACCTTCTATGTATTTTAGTTATGATTTGTTCCAATATAGTTGAAAAGTGTTTCATGATACTTAAGACATCATCCAATTTTTGTAAGCAGGGGTCCTCATTTTTATTACTTGGGCTCCTTACTTTTAAAACTATGGGGTCCATCAACTATATATCATTATTGATATGTTGATTTTGCTTGTGTAGGTTTATGGATAAATTTTGTTGCCACAATGACAAATGGGTGAATAATTTGTACAATATGAAAGAGTAGTGGTGTCCAGCTTTTGTAAGGATTTCTTTTCTAGAAGTATTTTATCATCCAAAGGAGTGAGACAACTAACCATGCTATTTCTAAAATAATTTTAAAACTACTACTTTTTGCGACTGTTACTGGTCATTTACTGAAGTTATTTATGAATGGAGAAGCAACGAAAATATGGAAGATTTTCGTTGCAATCAAGGGCATGTTGAGATGGAACTTCCCAATTAAAAAATATTGCAACATGGTAATGAAGTATATATGATTACAGCATACTTGTTATTTGAAAAACAGTTTTTGAAATTCCTAGAGTATTGTCAAGGACTTTTGTTATCCAATGGATTTGGCATACGAATATCATTGGGTTCAAGTATACAATTGTCTATATTGAGCAGACATTCATCATTTCATGCACATGTAAAATATACAGTGAAGTCAGGTTTCTTTAATATCATTATTTACGTGTCTTGAATTTTCATTTTGTTTAATATCAACCTCCGTTTTCTGAGTGACCTTCTTTTCTCTAAGATATGTAACAACAATATCAGAAGAGTATTGTGCAATCAAGCAATTACTAAGATATTCAAAGATTAAGCATGGAAGAGAAGTTTCATGGAGGGATCTTCCTTAACAATGTTGAGTTGTACTTGGTGATCATAAATAACCTGCCCCAAGTTAAAAGGCCTTCCAACACCGATGAAATACAGCAACACATCCCTGTCTCTTGACAACACGGACACATTAATATATGTCATTTAACTTATATAAGAAATGTTATACAACCCAAAATGTTTTAAAGACAAAGCAAAGGATGTCAACTTCTCTTCACCTAGTCAGATCCTTCAATCTCAAGATAAACAGGTATACTAAGAAATGTAGACAACTCTTCAACATTAAAGTAAAAAATTTCCTTCCTCACACAGACAACACCATTAAAGGTAGATTCAACATTAGAGATACTTTCATCCAGATTGGCATAAAATTCATTTACAAAAGTTTATTGTATTCTTGAGCAAAGCGAGTAGACCTTTAGCAATCTAACAGACACAAGAAGATCAACCAAACCAATTTTAGACAAACTCTCTTCTGAAAAACATTTTTCAACCATCATACCCCCAATTTTAACAATAGCATGCTTCTTAGCATGAAGATTGTCATAGAAAATGTCATTCATAGCTTTCTCAACACATTAGCGTTAGACATTTTAGACTTCTTGCTACTCTCTGACAATTCCTTGATTCTAGTAGACTCTCTAACCAGCTTCTTACCTTTTCCTTTAACAATTTTTAACTCAACTAAGTCATCTTCAGTACCACTGTGAGTGTGACCGTCACTACTAAACATACCAGAGTGTTCTATGTTAGTACTAGGAACAAGTCTATCAGGAGATTCTATAAACAATACTTAATGTTGACCAGAAGAGCCAACATCACTTAAACTACTTTACACATGTCGATTAGTTTCCAAAGCAGCAGCAGAAGGCAATGATGACACTTTTGTTGACGCAAAGGCAATAAGGGAGACCTCTATTGAGCTTAACAAGAGACTCTTTGTTGGTTTCACCATGTTGAAAGCTCAAAGATGAGATTTTTCTTGAAGAGAAACAAGAGTTTGAAACAGTAGATCAAGGGTCGGTGTTAATAAGACAAAAAATGAAGTTGAAGATCCAATAAATAACAATCAATAAGTCCAAAGAGAGATAGAATCCCAATCAGCTAGATAGTTTTGATAAGACACTAAGCTAATGGTAACTCTTTTTTTTTAATACAAATACCTTTTAGAAGAATTAGATAAGCCTTCAAATATGAATAAATCACTTCAACACATATCAAAAACACCATTATTTTTATTTTTGAGTTTTTTTAAGGATAAGGAAAAACCGAAATTCTAGAAATCACAATAAAAAACCAAGTAGAATAACAACCTAGAAATCCAGAATACCATAAGAAAAACAAAATGATAATATACAATATATAGTGTTGTGTTAATATAGCATAAGGTACTTCACACGGTTCAAAGACCGATAACTTTCTTCAACTCATCAAATTTCAAGTAATCCGATGGCTTAGTAAATATGTTAGCCAATTGTTTATAAGTTGACACATACTCCAAACTTATAACCTTTTGTTCCACCAAGTCACTGATTAAATGATGACGGATGTCAATATGCTTGGTCGTGAATGTTGTACTGGATTCTTAGAGATGTCAATTGCAGTTTGATTGTCAAACAACATGACCAACTCCTTCTATGTCACTCCATCATCATCTGACATTTATCTTATCCACAAAAGTTATGTGCAACAATTACCAACTGCGATATACTCTCCCTCAGCTGTTGATGGGGAAATACAATTTTGTTTCTTATATAACTAAGACACTATGTTGCCTCCTACAAAGAAACAACCTCTTGAAGTCCTCTTTTAATCATCACAGTTTCTTGCCCAATCAGCATCTCAATAGCCAACCAAATGCATGTTAGAACCTTTACTAAGAAGATTCCCAAGCTGGTTGTGTGACAAAAATACTTCAAGATTTTCTTCGCAGCTTTCAAATGTGACTCTTTAGGTGAAGATTGAAGCCTAGCACAAACACCAACACTATAAGAAAGATTAAGACCAACTTGCAGTTAGATACAACAAACCTCCTATCAAGCTTCGATATAGATATTGATCCACAGCTTCTCTTTCATCATCCTTTGGAAGTTGTGTATTGACACCAATAGGTGTTGAGACCTGTTTAGCATTATCCAATCCAAACTTTTTTCACAAGGTTATCAACATACTTGGATTGTGAAATAAAAATACCATCATATAATTGTTTAATTTGAAGACTAAGAAAGTAAGATAATTCACCAGTCATACTCATCTCAAATCATTTTTGTTGAGATCAACAAATTCTTTAGTTAATCTTGTCGAAGTTGGGCCAAAGCAAATGCCATCAACATATATTTGTGCTAACATGACATGTCCTTTTGTGTTTTCGAAAATAGCGCCTTGTCAATTCCTACTCTGTTTTAGCCTTATGTCACCATCTATCTTGTCAAACGTTCATACCAAGCTCAAGGAGCTTGTTTCAAGCCATACAAAGCTTTCTTTAATTTTTACACATGATTTTTTAATTCTGGATTAACAAATCCCTTTGGTTGTTCTACATAAACCTCTTCATTAAGATAACCATTCAAGAATGCACTCTAAACATCCATTTGTTGAAGTTTGATGTTCTTAGCACATGAAACAGCTAATAAAAGTCAAATTGACTCAAGTCTAGCTAGTGGGGTGAATGTCTCATTATAGTTAATTTCCTTAACTTGAGTATGACCCTGTGCCATCAATCTTGCCTTGGTCTGTGTGATATTCCCAAATTCACCATTCTTGTTCTGGAATACCCATTTGCTTCCAATGATATTAACACTTTTAGGTCTTGACACCAACTCTGAAACTTCATTTCACTCAAATTGTTGGAGCTCTTCTTGCATTGCTTCAATCCATAACTCATCTTGAAGAGCCTTATTGATATTTTTGGTCTCATTGAACTCTCGACCGATTCAGCAGGAGCCCCTCAGAAGAAACTAGTGATGATTGCCATGCCTACGAGTTCCCCAATTATGAGTTGGGTGCTTTAACCATTCAGCGACATCTCCGGCATAAATGCAAGGAGGATGTATAGCTGATATAGGATCAATTTTTGTGCGCGCGTTTTTTTTCCCGGTAATCCGGAACTCCAGATGTGTAAGTAGTGGGCAAGTGGGTCTGCCTGGTTTTAGATAGGTAGCCAGCCCTTGAGGAGAACAATGCAATGTGGTTGGGCAAGAGAAGGGGAAATCGATGAAAAGCGGAGAGAGTTCTTCAGGGCGGCAGAACTATAGTCTTCTGATCCCCAAGAAAAGAGGTCAGAGAATGCAAATGCCTAGGGGTCCTTCATACAAGTTTGCTGCTAGGAGCTTCTTTTCGGTTCCCAGTTCACGACTCTAGCTGGTAAATCCAACCACTTCACCTACTTCATTGCCCCCATGAGTTGGTCGCTGAATAGAAAGATAGAAAATGTGAGAGAGGTGCCCTCCCAAGTTCTATATTACTAATGCCAGTCAAGCAGATAGTAGAAGTGTAACAAGCATACATAACTATTTCTTTATAGTTGACTTTTGGTTTTACACATGTTCTTCTTCCTTCTTAACAATACCTATGATGAAGTTCGTTGGATGATTCTTTTTTGTTCGAGTTGATGGTTTACAATATTGTTCCTTCTTAGCATCATTCACTTCAGTATCCACCTCATCTGCAACTCATCCTTGTTATTAAATGTAATGATAGGTTTCTTTGAGATGCTTATCACCTTTTTCTACTAGTGAGCTTTTCATCTACTTCTTTAACCTAAACAACAAAATCAACATCATCATTAACTACAATATTAATAGACTCAGTGAATACCTTAGTCCTCTTGTTATACACCTTGTAGGCTCTACTATTTTTTTAGTATCCTAGAAATACCCCTTCATCACTCTTTAATTGAAAATTTCCAAGATAGTTTCTGTCATTCACAGTGTTACACCTGCTTCCAAAGATGTGGAAGTGACTCAGATTTGGCTTTATACCCTTCCAAACTTCGTATGCCGTTTGAGTTGTGTGAGGTATCAAGTAGATTCTATTGATGATATACATAGCTGTGTTAATAGCCTCTGACTACCATTTCTTGAGTAATTCCTAGGAATTTAACATCACATGTGCCATCTCTTGGATGCTCTTGTTCTTTTGTTCTACAACACCCTTCTGTTGAGGAGTTTTTGGAGTTGAGAACTTATGTTGAATTCCAAATTCTACGCAGAACATCTTAACAACATGTTGTCAAACTCTCATCCATGATCACTTCTAATTCTGATCAATTCCATGTCTTTTACTCTCTGCTATCTAAGACACAACTTTTTAAAAGAACTAACTAAATACTTCAGATTTTTCATGTAAGAATTCTGTCCAGCTAAAGTACAAGTAATCATCAATACACACAAGAACGTACGTCTTTCCTGGCATACTTTCAACCTGAGTTGGACCCATCAAATCCAAATGCAAGAGGTTTTGAAGTCAATATCTTATTAGTACCTTTATGAGATATTTAGATCTGTATCCCCTATTAACATGCACCATACAGTGTCTGTCAACAACTTTCGTGAGTGGTAAGCCTTTACCACCTACGTTGAACTTAGAGTTTGTAACAAATTGTAATTAATGTGACCAAGTTTTTAATGCAAAATTTCAACATTCTCAAGTTTACTAACTTGACACAAATTGCTCTCTCTAGACTCAAGAGGTTTATAACAATTGTCATTAGATCTCTCTCCTAACACATAATCTCCTTGTTGGTTTATGATCTAGCATCTCCTCTTTGTAAAGGTTATAGTCAAGTCTTCATCACATAGCTGTCTTATACTGATCAGATTTACCTTTAGTCCTCTAACATGCATATCCTATTAATCCTAGGCATACCATCAATATTTAAGACAGCAATGCCCACAATATTACTTTTAGAACTATCACTAAATATTGTAGTACATCCTTCTCAGTGTTGGTAGTCTTTGAGGAACTCCCTGACACCAATCATTTGTCATGATCATCTACTATCAAGACACATAACACATGATGCACTTGCTCTCATTGACAAGTGAGCTGTAAATGCCTTAGCAGCTTCTTTAACAATCCACACTCCCTTGAACTTGTCCAATTTCTTGTCACCACCAAGCTTAGGTTTAGTAATGAGTTTACCTTGTTAAAGGTCCTTGACATGTTTGAAACACCATCTCCACACATGACCTGACACATTACAATAATCACATGTTGGAACTTTTTGGGCTTCATTCTTGTAATGAAAATTTTCTTCGCACTGTTTGTCCACTTAGCCTTTAGCATATAATAGTGATCGGTTGCTCCTTGGTGACATAAGAATCCAACATCAGTCTCATTGACATAACCTAGTCTAGTGCGATCTCTAGCAACCTTTCCAACCCCTAGTATCTCATCAAACTTCATTTTACCTTTGCTCAAATTTCAATATATATCACACCTTCTTTCAACTTCTCAGAGGTGTCCTCATGTTATGTCACTGTCTGTTAAGTTGCTGCTCCAAATTCTGATAGAATGTATTGATGCTCTCATTCTCTTCTAATAATTTCTTATTTTCAGCCAAAACTCTAGAAACCTCAACATCTAGATTCTGCCATTTGACACATAGAAGATCATACATTTCTTGTAACTCTTCTTTTGAAATGTCATCACTGTCAACTTTATCAACAACATTGTGAGCAAAATCAACTGAACTGACACAAGCTAGGAGATCATTACCTAGTGTGAACTGTAGGTGAAAAGCCATGTTACTCTCTTGTTCTTCATCATCATCATCATCATCATCATCATCATCATGTTGGATACCTTCATCATTTTCATCACACATAGTGATGTTGTATGACTTTGTCTTTTTCAACAAATTTACACATTCAGATTGTATATGTCCATCACACTATATTCAAAACATATAATTCCTTTTGTGCTATTTTCATTTAATCGACTCTTACTTTGATCCGGTTTGCCTTTTCTATCAGACTTACCAAATCTGTTGCTATAATATCCCCTCTTTTTTAGAACATCAACTCTTTTCATCAACCTGTTGATATTTCTGGTAACTAAGGCAAGTTCACTTTCATTATCAATCTAATCATCTTGTTCAATATTACTAACTTGAAAAGCAACACTCTTGTCCTGTTGTCTCACAGGTATAGTCATTTAATATGCCTGTAGAGATCCAATCAACTCGTCAAGTTTCATGATTGACAAATATTTAGCCTCTCGATTGTAGTCACTTTAGGTCTAAATCTTTCTAGGAGAGACCTTAAGGCTTTTTAACTAATATTTCTTGATCATAGTGTTCTCCAAGTTGATGTGCTTGGTTAACTATATGACGTAGTGTTTCTATTGAATGATTCAACAGTTTCATCCTCATCCTCTCTCATCCACAACTCCTCAAATTGGCTAGTTAATATATGCATTATAGTAATTTTCACTTTGTTTGTTACTTCATGATTTGTTTACAGAGCATCACATGCTTCTTTAGTTGTTTCACATTGTGAAATGAGCTTAAACTGCTCTTGGTCCAACTAGCAAAAATAGTGTTAAGAGCTTTTGTATTTGTTGTTGATTCCTTTTTTTTCTTCACGAGTCCATTCACTTATAGTTTTTCTTTTCAACCCTCAACTTTACTAGGCTTTTTCCAACCAGATTCAACGATGTCCCAAGCCTCATTATCAAGAGTTTGAACAAAAATCCTTATACGTACTTTTCAATAGGCATAGTTGGTTCCTTCTAACAGCAATGGAAGAACTGATGATCTTCCTTCTTTGATCTCCACTAATTAAAAAAATTACTTATCAAGCAATGGTTTTTACAGGTTATAATTGACGTTGGGTTTAAGAACTTTGGAGTTTAGTTAATTTTATCTTTTTGTTTACCTAGCTGCAAAAGGTGTTTTACCTACTCTTCAAGATGTTGTTCTAACTAAAGACTATTTGGGAGTCATTTATTTAGTGTATGATTTAAGTAACGATGTAGTTCAATTTCTAACCTTTACCTAATGCAAATTCATTATGGTTTTCCAAGTATCAAACAGATGATGAACAATATTTTTTCTTAGACTTGTGTGGTAAATTTAATACTACCAGTTGATGCTCATAGAAATCATGATCAAGAAGGTTACATGGAGAGAAGATTTTAGCTGAGAAACAAGGAAATGAATAACCATTAAGGAGACAAAATTGGAGATGACAAAGTCAAAGTAATGCCTCCAACAAGTGAAATTACAAGGAAAATATTGATCATGGTCTAGAGAAAACTCACAAAGAATCCAACACTTATTCATTCTTATTTAGGATTACATGGTCCCTAATTTCATTCATGTGCTTGATGTCATTATCAAACTCATTCTTTCTTAACCAAATTATGAACGTTGATTCATTATTCCATCTGGGACCTTCATTTCCTTTTTATTTTTGTATTATTGAAGGAAGAAAAAGAACATGTTTTGGTTTTAGCTCAATGTTTGTGTAATCTTTTTTCCTTTTTAGATGGAATGCTTAGATACTTCTTATAATTGCAAAATTTTCCACTTGTCAGACTATTCAAGCTAAAATGGTACAAGAGCTTCCTTATACCCCTGTTGTTCTAAGATCACTTATGATTGGAAACTTAAGAGAATTACAAATGCACATGTTTTTTTTTTTTTTTTTGTGCTAGGATCAAATTTTTGTTCATTTCACTTGATGAGTTGGGTATATCTTCTTGATTTTAAATGAATTCATAAGTATCATGAAGTTTGAATTGTGATCACATTATGCAATTTCTAGAAAACTATCATTGGATGTCGTCTTTATCATGGAAGATGATCTAAACATTTCTATTTCTATGTACTTGAAATCTACTTAATGAGCTATTTTTCTATTAGGAGGAATCTCTATTTGCTTATTCAGATGATTTCTTATAATTCTGTAAAATAGTTTCTTGTTGGGAAATAGGAACACAAGAATCATGATCTGTTTCTCGGAAACTCATTCAATGTAGATGATGTTAAAACTCCTGGTTTTAACTGTGACATTGGGTTTCTACACATTTCTTGTACTCAAATCATCAATGAGGGATATGAAACTAGAAAGTTTTTCAATGAGGTACTCAAATCTGTCTATGAGTTCTTGCAAGCATAGGTACTTTGTTATTTGCAAGGTAATATATATCATGCTTGGGCTATTCTTTATTGGTGATCTCAAATACTGGATTTTGTAAAGTTTATATTGATATTCAAGAACACCATTCCTATCTTCTATGCTTAGAAATGTGAGGAATTCTTTCTCTTTTTAATTCGCATATTCTTAAGTGTTTTTTGTTCCATTCTTGGATTAGGTGGCAATGGATGTTTGACTATTTCAAGACATTAACTCAGGTGCAATTCAAGAAAACATTTCTACCCAACTAGCTAGACCTTATGATTCAATGTGTAATTTTAGATAAAACAATCAATTTGGTGGATTTGTTTTACTGAACTCTTATTACTTTTTGTATTATTGCACAAAGCCTTAGAATTTTAAATTGAGCGATTTGCAATGAATATTTCATATTTATGGAAGTATAGTATGTATACTTGTTTTTAACTTCTAATATTTTATAGTAGTATGCTTCTAGATATACAGTATAACTGGAAAAGGCATGGGGAATCTCTTAGTATGTGAAAATAATGGCATTTTATGAAAGCATTGAGAAATACCTTATAGTACTAGTTAAAAAAGGAGAAATACTTTTGAAGGCGTTTACTAATGTCTAAAAATCATTTGATTTAGTAATTTTTTGAAGCTTTGTTCACATATATAAACACATCAATAAATTTCCTAAAAGGCATTTACTGCCCTAAAAGGCATAATTTAACGACAATTGTTTTGAGGCATTAATAAATGCCTACAGTCTATTGAGGTATCAATACATAAGGCATTTAAAATAAATGCTTCTAACCTCTAAACGCCCTTAAAACACCTATTAAGCCGTTTATAAATGCCGTTATAACCATTTTTGTTGTAGTTAGGATAAAAACTTTACCACTAATAAAGTGATAGGTTTAGTGAACTAGGTTCCTTGATTTCTTTCCCGATTTCGCATTTTTCGATTAACGACTTAAGGGTGTATTGCACCTGTTGTAGTTCTTTATATCTGGTGTCAACTAATGATCTGAGATATGACGTATTGTCTTTTTCAAATTGTAATTGATAAAGCTAGAGATGAAGAATGGAATGGACTCTCGCTTGAAGCAGTCTCCTGCTAAAGTATTGTCAATTAACTTCTTTTTTTCCGATGATAATGGTGGAAATTTTCCATATTTCCGTTTCATCTCATTTATGAATGCCTTGTTTTCTTTCAATTCTAACATGTCTCGATTGAACTCTTCAATTGTCTTAGGCCCATGTGGGATGCCTAGAACCAAATTGACGTCTCCCTCTTCAATATTTACTATATCGTGCTCAAGAATTATGCTGGGATTCTGTACGTTGAATCATTGAAGAATGTACTTAGAGATTTCCTTCGACAATTTGTTCATACCCAAAGAGATAATGGATCCAAATCCAATCTCTCTTACTACATTTTTATTGTCCTCGGTCAAGTTTTCAACGACAATATGTAGCCCCCACAGTGTTGTTTTTGCTTTAAATTCTGGATCTATTTCTTCATTTGCTATACTTTTTCATCACTTTTTATGTTTTTTGTGTTTTAGCCCTTTTTATGGAAGCTTTTTTGTTTTTTCTGTAGTTCTTGGCCATTTAAGCTTTTCCATTACACCAACTGCCTTAAATTTTTGTGATTGTGTTTTCTTTTTAGCCGTTAGCCTGAATTACACAACCAAAAAAAATGTCAAACAATGTCAAATAACTAGATAAGATGCAAATACACTATTTTTTGTATGGTACATACCTTATCAATGCGGCATTTAATGTTTCATTGTTAACTGGTATATCATGATGATTCTTGGTTCTTCTTTCTACTCTTATGTTACTGTTACAAGACATGCAAAACGAGTTATTGAATTATCAACAAGATAAATAGAGAATTGAAAAACAAGATAACCAAGAGCAACAAGATAACAAATCACTATTATCCTAGAGGTCCTTATTTTTATAATTAGGGGTCCTTATTTTCATAACTTGTGTCCTTATTTTAAAAAAGAAACAGAAACATACAAAATACACAAATATATGGACCCTAGAGTGTAACAACATTGAATTTTACATATAAAAACATGGAACATTTACAAAAAACATTTGAACTTGAAAAACTACAAGCAAGGTTTCACTCTTACCTTAGGGATCCTTATTTTCATAATTATTTTTCTAAAAAAGAAACATAAATATACAAAATACAATAAAAAGCCTAGAGTATAAAAACCATTGACTCTTACACATATTAAGCATGGAATATGTACTGTAAACATGTGAAATTCACAAAATACAAACCTTGTTTTTATAACTAGGGGTCCTTATTTAAAAAAAGAAACAGAAACATACAAAAAACACAAAAAAAAAAACCTAAAGTATAAAAATACTGACTCTTAAATTTAAAAACACGAGAACATGTACAGAAAATATGTGAAATTAACAAAATACAAGCAAGGTTTCACTGTTATCCCAGGGTCATTATTTTTATAATTAGGGGTCCTTATTTTAAAGAAGAAAGAGAAACATACAAACTACAGAAAATATGGGCCCTAAAGTATAAAAACACTAACTACTACATGTAAAAACATGGAACATGTATAGGAAACAATTAAAATTCACATAATACAAGCAATGTTTCACTATTACCCTAGGGGTCCTTATTTTTATAACTAAGAGTCCTTACTTTCATAACTAGGGTTTCTTACTTTAAAAAGGAACAAAAACTTATAAATATTTCATAACTAGGGGTTCTTACTTTAAAAAAAAACACTGACAAAATACAAAATACACAAAAATACCCTAGAGTATAAAAACACTGACTCTTACATGTAAAATCATTGAACATGTACAGAAAAATGTAAGATTCACAAAATGCAAGTAAGGTTTCATTATTACCGCAGGGGTCCTTATTTTCATAACTAGGGGTCCCTATTTTAGAAAAGAAATAGAACATACAGAATAACAAAAAGTACCCTAACCAGAATTTCAGAAAGCTTCTTTTCGTTCTATACACTTAATGGACCATAAAACACAAAAACAAGGATATGAAAGTATGAAAACATGTGAAAACATCATCAAGGCATAGAACTATAGTTTCGAACACAAAATACGGAGCAAAAACCTAGAAGATGATATAAACAAAACATAGATGAACGAAACTACAATTTTTAAAGTTACTTTGAAGAGAAATGTTTAATTTTTAACTGTTTTCACTACTACTATTGGGCAGCTCTAGTTTTTGATATTTTCGATCGCACAGAAGAGAAAACAATGACAAACGGTTGCTGATTGAAAAATAGAAGAAGAAAACAAAAGAAAATTCGAAGAAACGTCTATTGATCGAAGAAGACAAGAAGAAAATAGAAGGAAATGGAAGGTGTTTTGGGAGGGAATCATGCTGAGTTCTCTGAAGAATCTTGCTGGTGGCTTTTTTAGGAGGGAACAGTTTTTTTAGCTTTGCTCGTGGGTTTAGTCTCCTATGAGTGAGATTAGTATTATTTTTTGCCCTATTTTTTAAATTAAATGAAACTATATAGTTTTGGTATGGTTGCACCTTGCATTGTGTGCTCGAATGCATGGTATAAGGACTCTAATAGAAAGTGTTGGCAATTTTTATCTTGTACCCCACTACAACTTGCATTGTGTGACCTATTATTAAAATTACGTTCTTTTGTTATGATTTAGAGAAATTGATTCAATTTAAAATAGTCACACCTCCATATGCTTATCTTTAACAACTCTACGACCAAATTTGCAACTGTTACACAGAGGCAAAATTAAGCTTGGACTGCAGCTTTGTTCATTAGTGTTTTTGTGATCTTTAAAACTTCATTTGCTCCTTTGTGAATTTAATCTAGTTAACTTTGGCACATTGTGGCTTTTATGTAGAACAAGGGAATTGTCTAAAGTCCAATGTGCAAATTGTGTGGGTGAGGAGTGGACTTCAATTTGCATGAATTAAGGGACTACTGCCATGCATTGCAAATCTGGAAGGCTTTAGTTGCAACCCATTACAAGGCTTTTTACTACTCTAACATTGTAAGCTTGGGTGGATATGATTTTTATTTTTATTTTTTTTGAAAGGATGGGTACATATAAATTTGCAAATGGATCTTGGCACTCCAAATGCTATGGCAGAAGGAAGGTTATCTTCCGTGAGGCTATCTTGATATTGTTTCATGGCAAAGTGTATCATAGGTTATCTTCAGTGAAGCTACACTGAGGCTATTTCATGGCAAAGTGTTTCATAATATGTTAATATGTTTTCCACATTCTCTAAGCATGGGTCCTTATTTTTATAACTAAGAGACCTTATTTTTATTACTAGGGTTCCTTATTTTTATACTAAGGGTTTATGCACTACAAAAAAATTCGATTTCACCAACCAAATTTACTGAACGACAAGGATGGTCGGTAACTTTTGAAATCGCCGACTGATTACTGACAGAAGTAATATTGGTTGGTAAGTTACCGACCGAATTGGTCAGCCATTGACCAAATTAATTTTACTGGCCGAAATAGGTTGGTAATCTGTTGTAAGTTTTTGAAGATTTATTTATTTATTTTTTAATAAGTTTCTCGTTACCGACAGAATCGGTCGGTAATCGGTCAACTAATTTTACCGATTGACTTTCAGTCAGTAATCTATTGTTCACATGCTAAAAAAATTCCAGATTAGGGCTTCTCGTCTTTCATTCTCTCCCTCTCCCATATATTTTTTCCTTTGCAGTGCAACCCTTCCCCCTCCCGATACCAACCAACCACCATCCCTCCTCTCACCGCCCTCTCGCCTTTTTGTCACCCTCAGACTGGTGCCAAGCCTCTCGCCCATCGAGTGAGTAGTTTTTTGCAAGTCATTACTCTTTCTACACGAGTATGTGTATTAGTAGCCGAACCTCTTCTAGCTCTAACATGCATATAGTCCTTTGGAGGCTTCGGATTATCTTTGCTTGATTTTCCATCCCCTGTAGTTCTGTCAGTCCCATTTTGCTCTACTTTGTCTTTTGTGGCATTTTTCTCATTTGCATTATCTTTATCTAACTTGCTTCTTTTTGAAATATTTTCAAATGGAACCTGCAAATTGATAAATAAAAAAAACAAAAGCATTTGAATTTATCAAACACAATGAAATAGTAGAAAGAAACCCATAATTAATTAATTAAATCTTGAGTACATTTGCTAAATAGTGTTCTTTAGCTTTTCCTCTTTGAACTGCTTTCCTCTTTCTGGAATTCCCATCGTTTTAGTTGTTTGTGATCTGCTCAGATACTGAATAATTCTCCCTCGAATCACTGACTTTAGTGTTTTCTGGGGTTAAAAATCTGGACAATTTGCTGAATTTCTTATCAGAATTGTCTTGAACTTCCATTTGAGATCCAGAAATCTTGAGGGATTGATTACTAGAAACCCTTGAAAGCTTCCCATAATCTAATTTGGTACCAATTTATGAGGCAGTTCAAAAAATTGTTTTGTTCAAAATTGAATGTTTAGTTTTTCATAGTTATCACTCTAAATAATTTGTAAGAAGAATTTTATTAATGTAAGTGGTTTGTGGAAAAAACTTTAGGATATCTATAACGTGTTCTCTTTGACACAAATTAATAAATAAAATATTATATATACACATATATATTAGGAATTTATAAATAGACAAAACACTATATAATCTTGGTATAGGAATTATCACGTGTTCTTGTATTTATATGTAACTTTGTTTTAGCACATAGATTGATCTTTAAATTAAGTTTGTTCTTGTGTTTTTGTGCATCTTTGTTTAGGCATATTTTCAAGACTTAGAGTGTCGCTTACTGTCTAATATATAGAGGTATATATTAGACAATTACATTTTCTTTCTTTGTCATAATTATGGGGGAGCTCAGACTCCTAAAAAATAATTTTTCATCTTTATGAGGAAGCCCGAACTCTTAAAAATTTATTAGATTTGTTTTTTCTATGTGGTTGGTATCTTTTGTAGCTATTGTGCCTAGGAATTGTTCATTTTATCGGGAAATCTGTGTCAAATCAAATTTAAAGTTTTAAACTTTTTGTTTCTTAAACTCAAATGGTTCCCAAATGAATAATTAATTTTGAACTCTTTCTTTCTTAAACTCTTTAGTTTTATTAATTATTTTGTAAGAGTTAGTATGAGATATTTTGAGTTAAACTATAAATACTCCAATTATTAATTGAGCCAAATATAGAATTGTTTTTTCAAGTGTCTACTTTGAAGTACCTGTTCATACATATAAACATATACCCAAGATCATCTTTTTCCTTTTAAGAAAGTTTAATATCCTAATTTCTAACCAAAAAAATATACTAATAAAGTTTAATTTCTTTAAATAAAAGTTACGAATTTCTCATTACAAAGAGAAATTTGCTATCTTTTTTAGGAATAAGTGTCATCTTTATAAACTCTTTTTAAAAGAGAAAATCACTATTGTTCCTTATAGAGAAAGAAATCACTATACACTGAACCCTTGAGGAATAGTTCTAAAATTCCTCAAAGTAGAGTGTTTTAGATTATAAAGTGAAGAATTTGCTCTATTTTTGAGAAATAACTGTCATACTTATAAACTATGTAACAAAACTATGTATCTACTTTCATAAAACTATGTAACAATATATTCGTGTCACATTCCCCTAGCAATTAATTTGGCTTCACATACCCTTAAATAAGAATGATTTTGTATCTTTGTTTCAGGCACATTGACAAGACTTAGTTCATTTTATCTGCCTTGATTAAGGTATGTAATATGCCTTTTTTTGGTTATTATTAAAGGGGAGCCCGAACTCTTAAATATGTGACTATGTGAATTATTTGTTGTCTTTATGGGGGAGCTCGGACTCATAAAATATATAAATATTCATTTATATTATGGGGGAGTCTGGACTCTTATAAGCTTAGTAATTGTTATATATGTTAGTCTTTGTGTTTTGTTGGTTTGTTGTGTTGCTATTGTGCCTAGGACATGTTCATTTTACAGGGTAAACTCTGTCAAATTTTTTTTCAAAAGTTAAATTTTAAAGTCCTTGTTTCTTAAACTCTTAAATTATGTAATTAATTTTGGAAAGTTATGACAACATACTTTGGGAGTGATATTTTGATGTATGTGTAGTACTCAAATAATTATAGAATTCTTTAAACTAGTAATCTATAAGTTTAAACACTGATGTATTTGTAATACTCGTAAACGTAAAGCTCTTAATCTCTAAATATTTCATAGATCATATTTAAACACTTTAAACATATGAAATGATGAGTAATGAGTTCTAATTTTAGATTATTTACAGTTAAGTGTCATACTTATAAACTGTTATATTAAAGTAAATGTATTTTTTGTTGTAAATTTATGGAGGAGGACCGTAGTTGGATGTATAGAAGAACTGTGCTTAGAGTTATAGGGATTAGTAGTGAGTTTGTGAATGGTGTGAAGCACTTTGTGGATTGGTGTATTAATTATGGTCTTGATGAAGTTAATGAGTTACGGTGTCCGTGTGCAAAGTGCAAGAATAAAAAATATCTAGTCGAGGATGATGTGAAGTTGCACCTTTATAAGTATGATTTTCTTACCTAATTATTCTAATCAGACTACACATTGCAAGTTGTGGGGTTACCGATCCAATGTTGTGGAAGGTAACTGTAGGAGCAATAGTGAAAGAAACACATACTGTGAGGGCATATTTGATGTGGCTGCTCCGAATTTTGAACCCGATGCAGTGTACTACAATTATGAGGAGGCACTTAATCTTGAGGCTCAATGGTTTTATGACATGTTAAAATCTATTGATACACTACTGTGTGAAGGGTGTACAAAGTATTCGCATTTGTCTGCGATGGCAAGGTTGTTGAACATTAAATCAGAGAACAACATGTCTACAAAGTGCTTTGATCAAATATTAGAGTTGTTGAAGGATGTGCTCCACGAAGAAAATAAAGTGGTGGATGATTGGTACCAAATAAAAAAGTTATATCCTATTTGAATATATTGGTACAAAAGATTGATGTATGCGTTAATAGATGTATGCTATATTAGAAGGATGATGCTCAAGCACGTCAGTGTAAGTTTTGTGGACAGGAACGTTAAATGACAAGAAAGAAACATAAGAAGAAGAAGTCCAAAGAGATTCCATACAAGAAGATATACTATTTACTGTTAACATCTAGATTGCAAAGGTTGTATGTTTCTCAAAGTCGGCTGAACATATGAGATGTCACTCAAAATGTGTACCGGAGCCGGATATGATAAGTCATCCTAGGGATGGATAAGCTTAGAAACATTTTGATAGCACTCATCCTAAGTTTCCATCTGAATCAAAGAACATCAGACTTGGGTTGTTTACTGATGGGTTCGTGTCGTTTAGGATATCCGAAAAGTAGTATTCTTCTTGGCCCATAATTGTGACATTGTAACACTTGCCTCCTTGGATGTGCTTAAAGAATCCTATAATGTTCTTGACATGTATTATTCCAGGCCTTCAAAATCCAAAACATAAGTTGGATGTGTACTTGCAGCCTTTGATAAAAGAATTGAAACAATTATGAATTCATGGAGTTAACACTTATGATATTTCAAAGAAACAGAACTTTAATATGAAGGCTGCACTTATTAGGACTGTTTGTGACTTCCCAGCGTACGGGTTATTGTCCGGTTGGAGTACTTCTGGTAAATTGGCATGTCCATATATGGAACACACAAATTCACTCAGACTATAAAATGGGAGAAAACAATTTTGGTTCGATTATCATTGTTGTTTTCTGCCTTCGGATCATCCATTTCGGAAGGATTCAAGTCTTTCGAGAAGGATAGAGGAGAAGATTATTCCCTACCGCCACTTTGTCTCACTGGAGATCAGTTGTGGGACAGAGTTCAAGACTTTCTAAAGATCACTAAAACTGGAACATAAATAGGTAAGGAAGATGGTAGAGGACTATCTCACAATTGGATAAGGCGTAGTATCTTTTAAGATTTTTCTTATTGGCATATTTTCTCGTTCATTAAAATCTTAACGTCATGCATAATGAGAAGAATGTATTTGATAATGTTTTTAACACAATGATGGATGTAAAAGGGAAGACAAAGTACAATATTAATTCTAGGAAAGATGTTCAAAGATATTGTAATTAGCCTGAACTAAATCTCAATGGTGCTGGAAAATCAAAGGTGTATTACACTTTGACAAAAGAATAAAGGAAAGTTGTACTTGAGTGGGTGAAAGACTTGAAACTACCGGATTGATATGCGTCTAACTTGGGCAGATGTGTCGGTTTGAAGGAATTAAGAATGTTTGGCATGAAGAGCCATGATTGCCACGTAGTTATGGAGAGATTGATTCCTATTACCCATAGAGAGATGCTTCCCATGAAGGTTTGGAGTGCCTTGGCAAAACTGAGCTTGTTTTATAGGGACTTGTGTTCTGTAAAATTAAGTGAGACGCACATAAATGAATGGGAGAGTAATATTATTGTTTTATTGTGCAAATTTGATATTTCCTCTGTCATTTTTTTTATGTCGTAAAGTATTTAATGGTTTCAGTTGCCATTTGAGGCTAGAGTGTGTGGTCATGTACAATACAGATGTATGTATCCGTTTAAGAGGTACTTGAACCATTTGAAGAAGAAAATTGAGAATAAGGCTGGGTTGAAGGATCGATATGCAATGCTTATTTGGTTGAAAAGGCTGCTACATTTTATAACTACCACTTTGAGGTGATCAATCTGAAGTGCAAGGTTCCGATCTATCAATTTGCAATGAACAAGGAAGGGCATACGGTAAGATGATGAAAAGAATTATGGACGATAGAGATTATCAGCTGCAATGAACTACATTCTATTGAATTGCAATGAAGTCGAACCTTATGTTGAGTAAGTTAATTTAAATAAAGTATTACATAATAAGCTATTCAAGAATTACGTATTATATCGATAAGTTCATTAATTGTAGGAAGTACACCATAGAATTGAGGACGCATTGTCCAAGTGTAACCAACGATATAGGACAGAAGAGAATCAGTGAGAGATTCGCATCGTGGTTTATGGATGATGTAAGTTAAAAACTCCTTCATTTTGTAATGAAACTTTAATTTTGTATACACTTTTATAAACTAAATAAATGTTATTTCTTTTATCCAGGTGCACAATCCCCTAACTACAAGCAGTAGCTAATGCCTTAGAAATTTATCTTACGGTGCTTCTAGACTTGTGAAATCGTATAATGGGCATTTGGTTAACGAATTTATGTTTCATACATAAGAATGAGATTCAGGGAATCTCACATATAATTATGGTGTACGAGTAAAATGTAACTACCATGGGATTTTAAATGAGATCACGGAGATTGAATTACCATGAACACCAATTTCAAAGGTCGTTCTAAAAATTTTGAAGTGTAACTGGTTATATTTGTCCTTACAAAGAGGTCTTTAGATTCATGATAAATATAAATTTGTGGAGGTGCGCGTGAAAAGAAGATGTATTGGGGGAAGGGGGGAGGGTATGATCCTTTCATATTAGCCCAACAGGCAAAGCAAGTGTCTTATATCCCATATCCTACGACTAAACAACAAAAGACTGATTGGTGGATTGTAATGAAATCAAGACCTCATGTTTTAGATGTC
This sequence comes from Catharanthus roseus, assembly GCA_028651295.1. Taxonomy (NCBI): domain Eukaryota; kingdom Viridiplantae; phylum Streptophyta; class Magnoliopsida; order Gentianales; family Apocynaceae; genus Catharanthus; species Catharanthus roseus. Next base: position 2,923,878 of record JAPQWS010000032.1, on the reverse strand, counting down.
CCTCTAGCGGACATTCCATTTAAAGAAAATGTTGATAATGCTAAGACATCAATGATAGATGTTGATATTCAAGACGTTGGACACCTCGTTCATGAATCGAGCGATTCTAAATGAGTAGGCATTTGTGAGAGGATTAGGATTGATAGTGAAAATGAGGAAGAAGAAAATGAGGTTGAATGGGAGTCCGATGATGAACAAATGAAGAAGATGAACAGTTTCAATTCGAGTCCGATTCTGAAACTTAAAATATGGAGTATGTTTAAAATATGATATGTATTTGTATATATATAGTTGTTATTAAACTGTATTTGTATGCTCAATTTATATATACTTGTTAAATTGTATACTTATGCTCAAGTTATATATAAGTTTACATATAGTTGTTAAAATGTATTTATATGCTCGATTTATTTGTATGCTTTTGTAATGTGTCATTTGTTTAAGTAAATTCTAACAATTGTTCTTATCTTTTAAATATAGGTACGGTGGTACATGGACAGAAAAAGAAGAGTATGATGCCCCAGGCGGCAGCAGAGGCTTCTACTCCATTGACCCCAGCTACAGCAGGTGTGTCTACTCTGCCAACAACATTGCCTTCTGTTCCGGCCCTACCGTATACGAGTCTAGTGGCTGCTTTCACCCCTTCGTCTTCTGTTGGTCCATCATCGTCTTCTTGCCCATCATCTTTGCATAGAGTAGTTGATGCTCCCAGGTTTATAACGCCAACCTTAGATAGGTAAAATTAAACTTTACATTTTTATTCATTTTCTATAGAAAATAAGATGTGGTGGTAAGCAAAGCATTCTAACTTAGTTATTTTTTTAAAATGAATAATGATATGTATATAAGTTTTTATATATATGTTTAATAGTTGAAGAAATATTGTATACTACGGTTTACTTTTATTTTTTTAATATATAATCTTTTTTTATGTTTAATATATATATATATTTTGTTGACAACTTCTCAGAGGAATCAGGTTGAGGGGTGTGGTGGGCTGGTGGCCAGGGTCCTGGTAAACACACTACAGGGTCATTTTCATTTATTGAGTGGATAAGTATATTATAAGTCTTACTTCTTCAATGTTTTGGTTTCTTATAAGTCTTATGCTCGTTGTTTATAAGTCTTAAGAAATCACGTATGTTTCTTAAAATGATATTAGTTTCTTATAAGTCTTATCACATGATGTTCGTTTCTTATAAGTCGTATGAAATGATGTTTGTTTCTGAAAATCATATTAGTTTATATTAGTCTTATGAAATGATGTTCGTTTCTTATAAGTCTTATTTGGTGTTATAAATAATGCTTGTTATATGTCTTATGAACTAATGTTCGTTTCCAGACATGATTATTTGTTGTGATAACTTTTGTTTGTAAGTCTTATGAAATCATGTTCATTTCTTAAACTGATATTAGTTTCTTATAAGTCTTATGACATGATGTTTGTTTTTTATAAGTCTTATAAAGTGATGTTCATTTCTTAAAATCATATTAGTCTCTATTAGGCTTATGAAATGATGTTCATTTTTGGACATGATTATTTGCTGTTACAACTTTTGGTTATAAGTTATAAAATGATGTTCATTTCTTAAAATGATATTAGTTTCTTATAAGTCTTATGACATGATGTTCATTTTTATAAGTCTTATGAAATAATGTTTGTTTCTTAAAATCATCTTAGTTTCTATTAGTCTTATGAAATGATGTTTATTTCTTATAAGTCTTATTTGTTATTAAATTATGAAATGATGTTCCTTTCTTAAAATGATATTAGTTTCGTATAACTCTTATAAAATGTTAAGTTTATATTAGTTTCTTTCCTTTATTTTGCAGAAGGAAAAAATCAGCGATAATTTAAAACAATCAGATTTGCACTTCCTCCTCAATGAACAAAGAAAGGGGGAAAATAAGGGAAGTGGATCGACTTGCATTCAGACAAGTTTTCGGTAAGTCTGTTGGTGTTATTCTTAAATTGTATGCTTAGATACTCAAATTGTTTAACAATAAATTATTCTTTTTTTTGTAGGCCAAATTCTTAGAACTAAAGGCGAATACGGAACGAGTGGCTGCAGAGACTGGCACACTGGTTACGAGCGTGATGCCTTGATATTCGAGACTGCTGGGGGCATCAACAAAGTCTACATCTACAGTTTTGGCTCACAGTCCACAGCCATCACAACGGGGAGCCAGGGTGGCAACAACTCATCATCGATACCTTCAGTTTCCTCTGCATCTGCTCCCGACTACTGTGTTCAGACCTCAAAGTTATTGATAGGCTATATAGAGCACGCTCAAGATCAATTCTCCAACTATATGGATAATTTTTCTAGAAAGGTTGGTGTGCAACCCAGTCCGGTTCCTAGACTATTTCTATTTCTACCGATAGAGGACGCCCCATTTGATGCTGCCCAGTGTGACCCTTCTTCAAGTGATCCCCTCTCATATTGCACCACCCCATCACAGTTATAGATGTTTTATTCTTTATATATTTGATACTTTGTTTGTTTAAATACTTTATACATTTCATACTTTGTTTGTTTTGCATACTCTAGATGTTTAATGCTTTTGTAAGGATATTGAATTATGTTCATTTTAGTATGTTAGTGTGTTAGACTTGATGTTGACTTTAGGGCTTTTGTGAATTGTTTCGGTTATAATGTGATGTTGGTTTGATTGATGTTGGTTTGGAACTTTGGTAAATTGTAGGAGGATTATTAAAAATTTTAAAAAATATATTAAAAAGAATTACCGACAGAATTCCAACTGAATTTTGTCGGTAAAAAAGGTTTTTTTTTTCTATTTTTAATTAATTTTAAAATATATATGCCCACCAATTAGCAACTAGAAACTGGGTCAGTAAAAAGTAATTTATTTATTTTTTCAATGTTAAACTTTACCGACGAAAAATATGCACGCAACTCGGTCGGTAAATATTTTTTAATTTTTTATACTATTAATTTTACCGACCGACAATCCATCGGTAAGTATAAAATACCGGTCAATACAATTTTGAATTAGAATTTATATAAATGGGAATAAATAAGTTACCCATCGAAAATATCGATCGATAACCGTGAAAGTTCGATCGGTAACTTTTTCTGACCGACTGAATTTCGGTCAATTTTTTTCCCCAACCAACAACTACCCAACCGAGCATATTCAGTAAGTAATTGGTTAGTAATTTGGCTTTAGCGACCAAACCGTCGATCGGTAAAGCCGCAATTTCTTGTAGTAATGCATTATTCTGTCTTTGTCAAGTGTTTTTGTTCTATATGTAGATGTTTTTGTTGAGTTTTATTATTAAATTTTATTATACTTTTTATATGTTTTTAACCTTCATATTTCTTTAAATATAGTTTAGAAGAGTTTCATGATATGTCAGAATGTTTTCTACATTCTCTAAGGGTCCTTATTTTGTTAGCTAGGTGTCCTTATTTTATAACTAAGGGTCCATGCATTATTTTGTCTTCATCAAGTGTTTTTTTTCTATATGTAGATGCTTTTGTTGAGTTTTATTATTGAATTTTCTGGTAATTTTATGTGTTTTAACTCTCGTATTTCTTTATGATAGGCATTGAACCCATACAATCTCAAAAAGATTACAAGCCAAATATCAAATTATAACTTTAAGATTTACCTATCTATTATATTACCAAAATAATCGAAAAATGTATTACAAATCTTGGATGTAAAACTAACAGTAAAATAGAGGAATAAACCCTCAAGAAGGGAAGGACCTCACAACAACAATCTCTCCCAAACTCTCTATCTCAAAGGTTTCCTCAAGTATCAGCCAAGCAAAGAAGCTAACGAGACAGAAAATGCAAGCAAAGAATCTGAGAGAAAAAGAGAGGCCAGAAAATCCTAAAGGTAACAGCGCAAATGGAGAGCAAGAGAAATCATATTAAGGCACACAAAGAGAGAAAGAGAGATTATATAAGAGTCTATCAGGGGAGGGTCTTGTAAACCGACCCACCCAGCAAACAATTAACTAATCTGGTTTAGCCTACTTGAAATAAATGTGAGGTCCAACCCAATAGTCATCATTGGGTATACATGGGTTGGGTCATTAAGATGTGGGAAAAGTCCAAAAAAACTTCACCTTGAACACATCTTAAAATAAAAACAACTTAAATGACTTCCAAGAGTCAACCTTCATTTACATGAAGTGAGTCCTTGCACAATGCAAACTTAAAACTAGTCACAAACTCAATACCAAAATAAGGTGGATTATCCTTTGTATTAATTTCATTAACATCAGCAATTCCATTAGTGACTTTATCTCTAATAAAGTGATATTTAACATCATGCTTAGTCATTTCATAATAACAAGATTTTTTTATAAATACAAGCAACTCTGACTATCAGTAAAAAAATAACAGTGTGCAATTTAGACACAAGGCCCCAAAGAAAAATGGGTTTCTTAATAGCCTCAGTTGTAGCAATGTATTCATCTTCAGTTGTTGGGAGAGCAACCATAGGCTGAAGCTGAGATTTTCATGAAATACAATTTCCAGCAATAGTAAAGAAGTAAGATGTAGTAGATTTTCTAAAATCTTTATCACTAGCAAAATCAGAGTCAGCATATCCAACTAAATCAAAAGTTTTATTCTAATTATCATAGTGTAATCCTCTATTAATAGTCCCATTCAAATACCTCAATAACTTTTTAAGGGCATCCCAGTAGTCCCTATCAAGATTAAACAAGAATCTATTGAGTACGCTAATGGAATAAGCTATGTCAAGTCTGGTGCAAATCATAGAATACATCATTGAAGCTATAGCCATCCTAAAAGGTATATTAGCCATGATTTTCTTCTTATTTTTAGTTTTAGGACAAGTTTTAAAAGATGACTGAAAATGACTAGAAAGAGGGGTACTAACAAGATTACACTGGTCCAAAGAAAATTTAGAAACAATTTTCTTCATGAAAGATTTCTAAGATATGTACAAAGAATAATTAGATCTATCCCTATCAATGTTCATGTCAAGGATCCTAGATATAGGACCTAAATCTTTCATATCAAACTCAGATTTTAACAAAGTTTTTAACTTAATAAGTTTATCTTTATGTTTGCATACAATAAACATTTCATCAACATATAACAAAAGATAAATAGCAGTTTCAACAGAATCACCACAAATATAATGACAGCTATCATAGCTACTCTTCACAAAACCAGCTTTCAATATAAAAGAATGAAACTTTTTATGCCATGGTCTAGGAGATTGTTTGAGTCCATACAAAGACTTCTTTAACAAATAAGCCATATTCTCCTTACCTTTAACCCCAAAACCAAGTATTCATTTTAAAAAATAAAAAGACCTGAAAACCAGGAGATTGCCTCGTCTGAATTATTTTTTCTAACTCACCATGCAAGAAAGCAGTCTTAACATCAAGTTGCTAAAGTTGAAGGTTAAAGAAAGCAACTACAACAAGCATGATCCTAATTGTTTTATATTTAACAAATGGGGAGAAGATTTCATTATAAGTGTCTTCTACTTGTAAAAAACCTTTTGCAACAAATATGGCTTAAAATCTAAGAGGTTCATTAACTGATTCAGATTCCTTGATTTTAAAAATCCATTTACAGTCAATTAATTTTTTATTCAAAGATTTAGGTAAGAGCACCTAAGTTTTGTTCCTATGCAGAGAAGACATTTATTTTTTCAAACCATGCATCCACAAAGAGTAATTAGGATTCTTAAGAAGATTAGAAAAACACATAGGTTCCTTTTCTCCAATAAATTATGCAACAACAAATGCATAAGAGACCATATATGAATAATTATATCCAGTGGGTGGCTTAAAGACCTTCTAGCCCTATCTCTAGACAAAGGGTAATCACTAAGGGCATGAGATTCTGCCTCAGGATTTTCCTCATCATTGTCAGAATTTTCTAACTTAGGCATATCATTTTCAGTTATAGAGCCTGAGGTATCCGAACCTAGTATGTTTTCTAGGATTGAAACAGACACTGGGGCAAGTGTGTGCTTAGTGGTATTACAAGAGGTGTCCTCCACCTCAAATGGAATAGTCCCAGTAGAAGAAAATTCAATAATGTTAATGGGATTATATGCAGCTTTAAGAAAAGGCATGTCAAGCTCATTAAATAGCACATCCCTACTAACAACTACCCTCACTCCTGGCTCATCCCTAAGCCAAACCTTTTACCTTTAACTGCCACTAGGATACCCTAAAAAAACTCTCCTTTTAAACCTATCGACAAATTTATCCTCTTTTTTATGTGCAAAAGCAGCACAACATAAAACTCCGTTTGGACAGATCAGGTGGTGAACCATAACACACTTCCGTACGTGTTTTAAAATTAACATTAGTGTAAGGAGATATATAAGTTAAATAGACTGCTTTGCTAACAGCTTTTCCCTAAAAAGGTCTGGGGATACCAGAAGAGACCATGAGACACCTAATTTTTTTCTTAATTGTCCTATACATCCTTTCAACAACACTATTTTACTGGGGATTGTGTCTAACAGTCGTATGATGCATGATGCCACAAGAAGCACAAAAATCATCAAACTTTTTATTACAAAACTCCAAACCATTATCAATTCTTATAAACTAGAGTTTATTTCTAGTTTGGTTTTTAACAAGTATTTCCACTCATTAAATTTTTCAAAAGTTTGTCCTTTTTATTTTAAAATAAACATCAAAATATGTCTAGAATATTATCCACAATCACAATAGATTTAAAATTCACATTACCACCATATGTGGGCACTTTTTCTGGGCCTCATAGATCACAATGCACATCATCAAGTATAGCAATAGACTTGTGTGTGCTAGCAGAAAATTTATTTAAGTTTGTGTTGTTTGTCCATTAAAAAGATTTTGTTTGTTCAATTGATGCAACTATTTTCACTAATGTGCCCTCTTCTCCTATGCCACAACATGGATTTCATTTCAGACACACTTTTGCCAAAGAATGTAAATGAGTTACAAAATGTATTGCCAAGGAAAGTATACAAGCCATTTTTCTTAAAACCTTTGAGAATGACCAAAGATCCTTTGCAAACTTTTAAACAACCACTTTTTGATTTGTAAGAATAACCATTTGAATCAAAAATACCAAGAGAGATTAAAGGTTTCCTAAGACCAGGTCACATATATAACATCAATTAGCTGCCTAGTCACACAATCTTACATTTTAATAAAAATGGAACCAATGCCTTTAATTTTACAAACTTCATCATTTCCTATAAAATATTTACCAAAATCCACAGTTTTGAAATTTAAAAAAAAATAGTCTTTATTAGGGCTTATGTGAAAAGCACAGCCAGAGTCAAGAATCTATTTGTCAGGAATACAAGAGGAATAACAGGAATAGGAGACAACAATACCTCAAAATACATGGAATTACCTCATAATACTCTTTTTATATCTAACTCTAACATACAGGTTCTCACATTTGGTTTTATTTTCTTTCCTCAAGTCTAAGTCCTTAGATTTTAATGTTTTTTTTTACATCAGACAAGGACAAATCTTCACGACCATATTTAATGAGCAGATTTAACATCATTAAATTACTCATGCAGTAAATTCAATAAAATCACAACAACATTTTCATTAGAAACTTTTTTGGCAATACTTTGGAAATCTAAAAAAAATTTCTTTAAATCATCAATGTTTTTATCAAGAGACTAGGAGGAAGACATTTTAAAACCAAAAAGTTACTCTTTTAAATAAATTTTATTTGGAAGAGATTGTCCCAAATATAAACTTTCCAGTCTAGTCCAAATCTCGAAAGCAATATCTTTTTCATCAATTTATCTCAAAATATTATCACATAAATGCAAAGTGAGTGTACTGTGTGCTAATCAAGTTTTTTAGCAAAAATTTCCCCTTTCAAAGATTCAGGGTACTTTTCAGGACTAAGAATAGCGGTACAACTCTGTTTTGAACAAGAACAACATTCATTTCTCTTCTCCACCTACTAAAATTACTATGACCATCAAACATTTCAGTATCAAGTTTAGCAGTGGCCATATTGTACACAAATAAACAAACACCAACAAAGAATGGGAATGACAATAAAAGAGACAATGAAAATAAAGTCACAGAAATAAGATATAGTTTCACAAAACCAAATGAACACCAAAAATAGCCACAAATCTAGTAATCACACATGGGAAACACAAAGGAATAATCAATAGTACAAACATTTCAACAATCAGAGGCTGAACATATACAATAGTAATAATGAAAAGTAAAACCCCAGTAATCACGTAATGGAGAGAAAACATGTTTTCAAAATAAAAAAAGTAAAAACTGAGGCACAGATACTAAGAGTAGCCATAGGACTCTAGGCAGGCTTTCGTTTTGGTTTTGAGAAAACCAAAGGTAGTCAGGAGACTAACCAAAAAACTCACAATAAAAATATTTGAATCTGAAAATAAACAAAGGATGATAAAAAGAACCATTTCCAACAATGTGGGCCAGGGTTCAACACAGTGAACTCAAATCGAAGATGTAATGGAAGAAGATCAATAGTCAGCCACAACCGGAGCAACAAGAAAAGTCACTTATCAGTTCCAAAGCATGCCAACAATGAGATTGATTGAAAACTCTGATACCAGTGATAGGCATCGAACCCATAAAATCTCGAATAGATTACAAGCCAAAGATCAAATTACAATTTTCATATTAACCTATCAATTACAGAACTAGAATAATCTAAAAAGGAAGTACAAATCATAGAAGTAAAACTAATCGATAAAACAGTGGAATAAACCTTCAGGAAGGAAAAGACCTCACAACAACAATCTGTCCCAAACTCTCTATCTCAAAGGTTTCCTCAAGTATCAGTCAAGCAAAGAAGCCGACGAGACACAAACAGTAACCCGTCCAAGGAGCAGCACAAAAGAGAAAACGAGAGATCACAGATAGAAAAGAAAGGCTAGAAAACCCAAGAGGTATGGGTACAAATGGAAAGAAAGAGAAACCAGATTAGGTAAACATAAAGAGAGAAAGAGAGATTATATAAGAGTCTACCAAGGGCAGGTCGGGTAAACTGGCCCACCCAACAAACAATTAAAATCCGGTTAAGCCAACTCAAATTAAATGTGAGGTCCCACTCAATAGTCATCATTGGGTATAAATAAGTTGGATCATTAAGATGTGGGCAGAGTCAACACTTTGAATATAGTTGAGAAGTGTTTCATGATATGTTAACATGTTTTCCACATTCTCTAAGTAGGGTACCTTATTTTTATAGTTAATGGTCTATGCATTATTCTTTTTTGGTCAAGTGTTCTTTTCTTTATGTATATGCTTTAGTTTTAACTTTATTATTGAGTTTCATGGTACTTTTTATGTGCCGTAACTATCTTATTTCTTTGAATATAGTTGAGAAGTGTTTCATAATATATTATCATGTTTTCCATGTTCTCTAAATAGGGGTCCTTATTTTTATAAATAGGGGTTCGTGCATTATTGTGTCTTGGTCAAGTGTTGTTTTCTATATATAGATGTTTTTGTTGAGTTTTATTATTGAACTTTATGGTACTTTTTATGTGTTCTAACTCTCATTTTTTTTTAATATAGTTGAGAAGTCTTTCATGATAAGTTAACATATTTTTCACATTCTGAAAGTAAGGGTCCTTATTTTTATAATGAAGGGTCCTTATTTTTATATCTAGGAGTCCTCATTCTTATAACTAAGGGTCCATACATTATTCGGTCTTATTTTGACCTCAAAGAGTAGCACTCATTTATCATATCTGCAGCATTGTACGTGGGACTTATATCATAGTGACTATCCTTTTCATTTCATTGTCAGAATGGGTTATGCTTGTTGCTTCGCTCGCTATAGGTAAAGTATGGAGAAGCACAGGCATTTTAATGGTCGGATCGTGGATAGTGAACTTGACCTTAATAGGGATGGATTCTTTTCAACATAGATTGATTGAGAGCAAAGGTTGCTGGCCTTTTCAAGTTCTCTGTTGATGCTGACCTCACAACGAAATATGTTAATGAAGACAATAAATGACATCGTAACACTTTCTGACGATAAAGATCTGCATGAGGTGGTTAGGAAACCTTTCTATTGTAGAATAAAACCGAAGAAATTAAAGAAACCACTGTTAATCGAAGAGGAGACGAAGAGAGAATGAAAGAAAGCCGAAAAAAAAATCCACTGAGCTCTCATTAGAAGAGCGAAAGAAATCGTGCAGCGAGGGTTTAGGAGGCTTGAGCATGTGTGTGATTTCTTTTATAGTTTTCGACCTATTTTTTAAATTTAATGAATCTACGTAGTTTTGGTACAAGGCACACCTTGCATTTTGCATTCAGTTGCATGGTACAAGGACTCGAAATTGTAAAACCTTACGAAAATTTATATCTTAATTTTTAAAATTAATCAATATTAATGTATGTCTTAGGGCCACACATTAGACAAACTCATATACAAATTTATAAAAAAAAAAAAAAGAACCTTCAAAATTTTGTAGATGTTTGATGAGAGGAAAGAAAAGGTTAGTGGTTAGTGAAAGAGGAAAAAATAACATAAAGCAGAAAAGAAGATTGAATATATTGACCAGGAATATTTAGCATGATTCCCTAATATTCCACTGCCTTATATCGTATTCCAAATCCCCTATTGGTGTCTCAATTGTTGTAATAGATTTGGCAAGTTCCACTAATTGTATAATTTCCTTATTAGGCTAGCTTTAGGATTACTATAAAAAGGTATATATGTTTATTACATGATTCAATATAGACAAGAAATCAACGCTAAGTTTTCCCGCTAAATTTTCCCACTGAAAACTTACATGGTATCAAAGCCATTGTCTTCTTCTCACAATGAGTAAAGACAAGAAAGAAAGCAGTGCCTCTACTAACGTGGAAGAAGAAATCTATGTCAAGCAAAAAACTGTTAAAAATGATGTATATTGTATTGCATCCTCCAATGGATCCGACCTGATTATTACCTAGGTTCAACTTAAAGAGAACTTCAAGGATAATAATTATACCAAATGGGCAAAGGCCATGCGATGGCCTTTAGATCAAAGAAAAAACTAGGATTCGTTGATGTTTCAATCCCAAAGCCTGAAGAGGACCCGGATAAATAGGAAGAATTATGGAAAATCAACACCTTGCTGGGTTCGTGGATTTCAATACCATAGAACTGACTCTTCACCCGTCAATAAATTATTCCCAGCATGTCGATGAGTTATGAGTAGATTTGAAAGAACAGTTCTTGATCCGAAACAGACCAAGAAAATATGAATTAAAGGCAGCTTTAGCCAACTGTAAAAAATGAGGGAATTTGGTGAATATGTGATATTCATAATTGAAAAAATTATGGGACGAACTTAACAACTATACACAATTCTCACCTTTAGTTGTAAATTCAGAAATTTTGGCCAATTTAACCAAAGACAAAAGAGGATGAAAAAGTGTATCAATTCCCCATGGGATTGAATGATGAGATTTTTTGGACTATTAGGTCCAATATCATCCGAGAATAACCATTGCCAAAATTGAAGCAAATTGTTGCTAGAATTTGCAAGGAGGAACAGCACCGACTCATGGCTCGTACAGTAGTCGCAGAATAGAAAGGAAGTGCAGCATTGGCATTTGTCGCCATCAACAAACCAATGGTGCATTCTGGTTCTCGACTGGTATGTACTCACTTTAAAAAAAAAAAAGGCCATGAAATCATCGCCTGTTATCAACTTCTTGGATACCCAGAGTGGTGGACGAAAGGAAATCATAGTCTCAAACCCCAACCGCGACAGAGGCGGAGGACGCGTAGGCGTAGTGGGGAAGGGGCAAATTCACTGGCTCAGGTGACGACACCTCTCCAATAATATCCGGCATGTCTCCAGCACCTAGCGGTTGGGCAAATGCGGTCCTTCATTTGGTAACTACAGTGGATCTTCTGGCAGTAACAACAGTACGGGTCTTCCATCAAATTTCCCAAATCTATCAAATGAACAGTGGACTTCCTTGATGAACATTCTAAGAAGTAACTCAAAGTACTATAAGCCTTCCATTAAGACAAAAAATTCTTGGATTTTAGATTTCAGATGCTCCCATCATTAGACTAGTAGACAAGATTTTCTTGAATATTTAATATCCACAACACCTTATACTGTCATGTTGCCCAACAGAATGAAAATTTTGGCAAAAACAGCAAAGGGATGTCACTCTAAGTAAGGATTTTGTTATTCATAATGTTTTATTTATTCTGGGCTTAAAATGCAATTTAATCTTCTTGGTTCAATTGATGAAATAAAAATGGTGTTTTATTATGATGACTGATGATTTTTGTGTTTTACAAAGACATATCTCAAGGACACCGATTGGAGTGGGTGAATAGAGTAATAGACTTTTTGTTTACAAACCATTGCAATTATCTTCCATTTGTGCTTGTCATGTTAAAGCCTCTGCTTTAAGAAATTTGTGGCATTAGTGTTTTGTTCATCCTTCTCATGCTTTGGTCAATAAATTTTTGGGAAAGTCTGCTACTGATAAATCTAATAAACAATCTCTTATTTATTTGGGCGAAACAGACTCAGGTCACTTTTTCTCTAAGTTTAAATAAAGAAACTTCTATCTTTGATTTAATTCATTGCGATTTTATAGGATCCATATAATATGCCTTCCACTTGTGGCTCATTTTATTTTAGACTACCCCAAGCGTAAAAAAACTTAGAAAATGAACCCCCCAACCCCAATCCCACCAACACATATGTACCCCTTCAAACTAAAGTATTCTGTATCATATATGGATTTTCTATTGAGTGAGTTATCTTTTTATTTATAAAGTGTTGGCCCTTTGGGCTACCTTCACTGTATTTTCCATTTTCCTTTTTGGCCCATTTTCCCTATGATGTTATTTAACCTTGGTGGGCCTCTGAAGTGAGATACTGGGCTGGCAGGCCTTTGATGCCGGGCGGGCCGGGCTCAACCCGACCCACCCAGGTGACACGACTGTATATATTTGTCTCTTTCTAGCCTACCCTACAACACACTCTCTCACTCTCTTTCTGTCGAGTCTGCCGCTGCCTCTTCTTCTCTGACCTTGCGTCTTCCTTTCTCTCTTCTTTCGATCAGTCTTCTTGTTCGTTTTTGTGCGACCCTTCGGGACTCCCATTGCTTGTCTGTGCCGGCTAACCCTTAGATTACCGTGTGTGCGCGACTGCGGTGAGAGGAAAGGGGGCGCCTTTGTGTGAGAGAAAGGTTTGAGAGTGACACTGTATTTGAGGCCACCGGTTTCTGAGGGAATAGTGTTGTTCTTCACCAGAAGAACACCTTGGGTCAGTCATCTGCCGTGGACGGTGAGACCGAACTCACTGCGCTCGTTCGGCACTAACGATTGGCGTCCTTTTCGAGATCTGAAGGATCTCGAGGTAAAGACTACATTTATTCACATATTTATTATTAACTGTTCTTCTGTTCATCATTTGTCTCCAAACTTGACTGAGAGCCGCGGAAGACGAAAGAACCCCTTTTTGTAATAGATTAGGATTGTTCTGTCTTTCATTTGGGTTTCTGATTCAAGGTTTGTAATAGTGAATAGAATCTGTAATAGTAAATAGTTTGTCTGTTTGGTCGCCGGAAATCATAACGTGGTATCAGAGCCACAGTTGACGGAGCAACCGTCCGGCTACCACTTGAGTTCAGATCCACGCGAACTCTGAAAAGGGAAGTCTCGAAACCTTTCTTTCTCTGTTTTTCCGTTTCTGCCTCTGTTTGGTATGATTAACTGCTGTGATCATTTTTGTGTTTAAACTGCTCCTGTTTTCTGCTGTTACTAAATCTACTGTGCTTAGTTTCTGGGTTTCTGTTCATTATCATAACTGCAGTATTTCTGGTTGATTGTTGATGTTCTGTTTACAGTTGTTTTTTTTTTAAATTATCTAAAACCCGAGCCAGGCTGGAGTCCAAAAGACTACCAGTATCTGTGTCTTGGAATTTTTTGTTATCTGTTACAAACACTGAATCAACTGTGATTAATTCTGTACTGTGGTTGTTTAGCATATTTTTCGCTGTTTCTGTGCACTGGATCTCTGTCTCTATTTCAGTTAAATCTCGTGTTCATCTGCGCTTTTTTTTTTTGTAATAAAACTCTACTGCGTTTACTGAACTGTGCCGTTTTTCATTAAAAGCAAAATCCGGGTTTTTTATTTGTGTGACAAAAAAAATAACTTCTTTTTTCAAATCTCTCATTTGTCTCGCTATCGATTACTCCTATTTGCCAGATAACCATGTCTATTCAAAAGATTGAAACTGACAAGTTTGATGGCAAATCCGATTTTGTAATGTGGCGTAGAAAAATGAAAGCAGTTTTAGTCCAAAATAAAATAGCACCCGCAATCTGTAGCCCCGAAAAGTATCCGGAATCTTGAAAGGGCGAAGCGCTTTCTGAAAAACTTGGTGATGCACACAGTTGCCTCACTTTGCATTTAACCGATAACGTTTTGCGAGAAATAGACGAAAAAGATAACGCTTTTGAGAAATGGACAAAACTAGAAAAATTATATTTGGGAAAATCTTTATCTAACAAGATTTATTTAAAAGAACAACTGTTTGGCTTCAAAATGAGGGATCAAAATCCCTTTCAGAAAACATCGACGATTTAAACAAAATAGTTTTTGAATTACAAAACGTCGGTGAAAAGATTTCTGATGGAAACGTTGCTGTGATTTTACTAAATTCCTTGCCTGAATCATTCAATGATGTTAAGTCTGCTATTAAGTATGGTAGAGATGACTTGACTCTTGCTGATGTGAAAAATGCTTTAAAATCAAAGGATCTTGATTTAAGGAAAGAAAATAAATCCAACGGAGAGAACCTTTACGTGAGAGGGAGGGTTGAACGGAGAGAACCTCTTATTCACCGCTCTAAAAGTAAAGGGAGGTCGAAATCTCGAGATAAGAAAGTGAAGTGTTTTTACTGTGGCAAGGAAGGTCATATGAAAAATAAATGTTTTAAAAGGATAAAAGAAGAAAAACAACGTAAAAAAGGTAAAGGGAGTGATAAAAATGACAAAACTCACGATTTTGAATTAGATGGTAATTCAATGTACTCTGAAGTTTTGTGTGTATCCTCTTCCCTTTCCCCTTTTTCTGATCACTGGATCCTTGATTCAGGATGCACTTTTCATATGACACCAAACAAACATTGGTTTTCAGATTTTGAACCTCTTGAGCACGGAAAAGTTTTCATGGGCAATAATCATATTTGTGAAACAAAAGGAATTGGAAATGTCTCTATAAAAATGCATGATGGAGTGACCAGAAAACTAACCGAGGTGAGAAATGTGCCCGACCTTCATCGGAATCTAATCTCTCTTGGTGTTTTTGATACAAATGGTTTTTCATACAAATCCGAAAATAGCATCATGAAAGTTTGCAAAGGAGCACTGGTCATGCTCAAAGGGTTTAAAAAGAATGGTCTTTACCATTTGATCGGAAAAACTGTTTGCGATGCATCTGCATTAGTTTCCAAAACCGTTCTTGAAAAGACTCTGTTGTGGCACCGTCGTATTGGCCACATCAGTGAAAAAGGTCTTCACTGTCTTCACAAACAAAATCTTTTAGGTGGTGACAAGATTGAATCTTTGGATTTTTGTGACCACTGTGTTCTTAGAAAACAGCATAAAACTAGTTTTTCAGTAGGCACACACAAGTCCACTTCTGTCCTTAAGTATGTGCACTGTGATTTGTGAGGGCCCGAAAAGGTCCCAACTTATGGTGGGAATGTTTATTTCTTATCTGTCGTTGATGATTTCTCTAGGCATGTATGGGTTTTTCTGTTGAAATCGAAAGATCAAACTTTTGAAAAGTTTTCTGAATGGAAACGCCTTGCCGAAAATCAAACTGGAAATAAACTAAAAACCATTAGGACAGATAATGGCCTTGAGTTTTGTAATAAAAGGTTTTCTGATTTATGTGTATTGCATGGCATACTACACCATAGGACTGTTAGGCACAATCCTCAGCAAAACGGAGTTGCTGAAAGAATGAACCGTACGATAATGGATAAGGTTAGGTGCCTCATGGTATCTTCAGGAATCTCAAAACCTTTATGGGGTGAAGCTGTAAGTACAGCTGTCTACCTCATTAATAGGTCACCCTCAACAGCCATAAATTTCAAAACTCCCTTAGAGTTGTGGTCCGGAGAACCACCAAACCTGTCAAACCTTAGAGTATTTGGATGTGCTGCTTTTGCACATCAAAAAGAGGGTAAGTTAGATCCCAGGTCAAGGAAGGGAGTGTTTTTAGGATACCCTAGTGGGGTAAAGGGGTATAAAGTTTGGCTCAAAGGTGAGCAGGGGGTGAGGGTTGTTGTGAGTAGGGATGTGGTCTTCAATGAACTAGAAATGCCTTGCCTAAAGGTGGAAACCAATCCTTATAGCCCTAGAGACATTCTAGTAGATGGGAATATTCCTGTGGAGGTGGAGGACACCTCCGAACCTTCACAACCTCACGACCAACCCGAAACCAGTGGAGAGTCGAATATACCGACCGGTCAGCAGCCGGAAACCAACACGCCTGATTCTGAAAATTCAGATGAGGATGGTGAGGATCATCCCGAGGCTCAAGCCCAAGCCCTAAGGGACTACCAGCTGTCTAGAGATAGGGTTAGGAGAGAGACGAGAAAACCCGCTAGGTATGGATATTCCTACATCGTCTCATATGCATTTGCTGCTGCATCGTATATTGAAGAAAGGGAATCTTTGTGTTCTTCAGATGTGTTAAAGAGTCCTAACCGTTATCTGTGGCTGCATGCTATGGAAGAGGAAATGTCCTCACTTTATAAAAACAAAACCTGGATTCTTGTTAAAAAACCCTCAAAGCAAAAATTAATTGATTGCAAATAGATTTTTAAAATCAAAGAGCCAGAATCTGCCAATGAACCCCCAAGGTTCAAGGCTAGGCTAGTTGCAAAAGGTTTTTCTCAAGTTGAGGGCATCGATTTCAATGAAATATTTTCTCCTGTTGTTAAGTATAAAACAATTAGGATAATGCTTGCAATTGTTGCCTTTTATGATCTTGATTTGGAACAACTTGATGTGAAAACTGCATTTTTGCATGGGGAACTTGAGGAGACTATTTACATGCGTCAACCTCCATGTTTTGAGGAAAAGGGTAAGGAAAACATGGCATGTTTGTTGAAAAGGTCCTTGTACGGACTTAAACAATCACCTAGGGAATGGTATAAACGCTTTGATTCTTTTATGCTTAAAGCTGGTTTTGTTAAAAGCAATTATGATAGCTGTTTATACTTCTTTGGTGATAATGTTGAAACTGTTATTTATCTTTTGCTTTATGTGGATTCTGACTTTGCAGGTGATAAGGATGGTAGGAAATCTACCTCTTCATATTTCTTTACTTTAGCAGGTAATTGCATATCGTGGAAATCACAGTTACAGCCTGTAGTCGCCTTGTCGACTACAGAGGCTGAATACATTACTGCCACTGAGGCAATTAAGGAAGCCATCTGGCTTCAAGGCTTATTATCTGAATTGGATGTCTTAAATTCTAAAGTTGTGATTTATACTGATAGTCAAAGTTTTCTTCACTTGTGTAAAAACCCTGTTTATCATGAAAGAACTAAACACATAGATGTTAAGTATCATTTCATAAGAGAAAAGGTTTCAAGTGGCTTGGTTAATATTGAGAAAATTAGTACTAATGATAATCCTGCTGATTTTGGTACTAAAATTGTGACAATTGACAAGTTTTCTCTGTGCAGGGACCTCCTTCATATAGATGAAGGATGACTCTTAGAAGTCACTATTGGCCAAAAATAAATGAAAATAAGTTCAAGGTGGAGTTTGTTGGCCTTTTGGGCTACTTTCACTGTATTTTCCTTTTTCCTTTTTGGCCCATTTTCCCTATGATGTTATTTAACCTTGGTGGGCCTCTGAAGTG
This sequence comes from Catharanthus roseus, assembly GCA_028651295.1. Lineage (NCBI taxonomy): Eukaryota > Viridiplantae > Streptophyta > Magnoliopsida > Gentianales > Apocynaceae > Catharanthus > Catharanthus roseus. The sequence continues at coordinate 2,905,971 of JAPQWS010000032.1, read as the reverse complement.
AGATACTGGGCTGGCAGGCCTTTGATGCCGGGCGGGCCGGGCTCAACCCGACCCGCCCAGGTGACACGGCTGTATATATTTGTCCCTTTCCAGCCTACCCTACAACACACTCTCTCACTCTCTTTCTGTCGAGTCTGCCGCTGCCTCTTCTTCTCTGATCTTGCGTCTTCCTTTCTCTCTTCTTTCGATCAGTCTTCCTGTTCGTTTTTGTGGGACCCTTCGGGACTCCCATTGCTTGTCTGTGCCGGCTAACCCTTCGGTTACCGTGTGTGCGCGACTGCGGTGAGAGGAAAGGGGGCGTCTTTGTGTGAGAGAAAGGTTTGAGAGTGACACTGTATTTGAGGCCCCCGGTTGCTGAGGGAATATTGTTGTTCTTCACCGGAAGAGCACCTTGGGTCAGTCATCTGTTGTGGACGGTGAGACCGAACTCACTGCGCTCGTTCGGCACCGACGATTGGCGTCCTTTCCGAGATCTGAAAGATCTCGAGGTAAAGACTCTACCTTTATTCATATATTTATTATTAACTGTTCTTCTGTTCATCATTTGTCTCCAAACCTGACTAAGAGCCGCGGAAGACGAAGGAACCCCTTTTTGTAATATATTAGGATTGTTCTGTCTTTCATTTGGGTTTCTAATTCAAGGTTTGTAATGGTGAATAGAATCTGTAATAGTAAATAGTTTGTCTGTTTGGTCGCCGGAAATCATAACATAAAGAAAATGTGAAACACATTATAATTGTTTTATCTAGGTATATTTTTTTTTTTAGATTCGTCTAAACTATAATTTTATCCTTCTATTTTATATAAATTACAAATACATTCTTATCGTTTATATTTTAATAACTTATTAATTCCGACTACTAATTTTAACGAAAATATTTTATCATAAAATAATAAATATGCGATAAAAAGTTTAAGATCCTCTTAAAATATCACTTTGCAATTTACTTCTTGTTTATTATCATATATAAAGACAATAATGTCCTTAGTAAAAAAATTTTTATTAGTCTAATTTTCGTAATTAAGGATATTAATGTCTTAATATATAATAATAAATAAAAAACAAACTTGCAAACTAATATATTATTGCAAACTAATATTTTAAAAAGATTTTTAAACATTTTGCTACGTAATCATTATTTTCTGATAAATGTTTTCATTGAAATTAATAGTAAGGACTGTAATACGTCATAAAAATATAAACGATAAGGATGTATTTGTAATTTATATAAACAAAAGGGATGAAATTGTATATCTAAACAAATTTCAAGGAGAAAAATATAATTAACTCTTTCATTATGCTTAGTTTATAAAATTTATTATATTTAAATTATTATATAATTGTTTTATCTGGGCAGATGTTAGACAGATGCATCATATTATCTGCCATTAAATTAATATAGTTCTGCCGATCTCAGTGGAGAAACACATAAAGTGGGAAAAACTTTGTTCCAACGTCATCCCCACTCAAGTAATCACTGTTCAAATCCACCTCTAAACAGTCTCAAAACTCTCTATAGCCCATCAAATTCACTACAAATTTTCAAGTGACCACTTCTATTTATTATTTTTTTCACATTATGGCCATGAATCTGCACACGTGTTCCCATAATTAATTAATTATATTAAAAAAAGGCCAACTTTTTCTACTACAAATCGTGTGGGTTGTGGAATGGATGATGCTTTTGGTATTTTTTTAGTTAATGGATTATAAGAAAGATTACCAATAGCATAATTATATTAATTTTACTCTATATTATAAACTCGAGTTGGTAGGTAATTATTCACTTTCACTTTCTCCTTGTCCCCGATCATAAAACCAATATGAAAAATGTTGAAAATAAAATTTCTATTATATTACTTTCTTTATTTTTCATCATAAAATGATATTATTTTTCGTACGATATTAAATTTAGTACGATATTAAATTTAGACGGAAATAAAAGTTTTAAATTAATTTATCACGTATTTTTCTTTAAGGTTTTGGATTGATGGATAACGAAAGGAGAAAAAAGTCTAAACTTTTGGAAACTTTAACAAATATATTGTTTGATCCAAAAAAACAGTGTGAGGAAAAAAGGAGCAAAATGTAATGCATGCACAGACCATAGTCCGGAGATGAATGTTTCTCTAAGTTGATCATTATAATTTGTTTAAAAAAAAGAGTAAATTATTAAACTATGAAGAACTGAATCTGCTTATGCTTTCATTCAGGAAAAAAAAAGAAAGAAAAAGAATCTGACTATGGTTTGATATATAATAGATTAGCCCTATTTTGCAGCTAAGCACACAAAACAAATGTTCACATTTTATTATATAATTTCATGATTCTGTTCATTAATTTGGCATTGGTTGAAATCTTTTTTATTGCATCGTCTAGGAAGAAGTTGAAATAAAATAATAATTTTTTTTCATGTCAGTAAAATTATTATTCGATATAAAAGTGGAATAAAAAATTTTGCAATAAAATGACATGTTATGATATCCATATTATAGTTGCTCATAATTAAAAAAATTTAAAAATAAGAATATAGAGGTCAATTAATATATACATACGTAATAAAATATAAATAAACAATAATGAAATAAAAAATTAAAATTTGTACATTGTTTATACATATGTTAATTTTTTTATTGAGACTAAAATTGACATAATTACTGCATAAAATATTTTTTCTACGGATAAAATTCTAACTAAACTGTAATATTTTTTATCTAATCTTATGGGAGTATAATTGACGCATGTAAGATACTTTTTTTTTTTTTCCCTTCTTAAAGAAAGGCCTTTATTTTAAGTTTTGGTATAGAAAGTTTTTTTTTTTTTCACTTCTTCTAGAATATGATATTTCCTGTGAAAAGAATTTTCTTAGATTTATTTTGTATAGCTACCAAATATTATAATAGAAAGAGAAATTAAAAATTATTATTTAATTAGATTATACCAATGTACAGTAAGTTTTATGCACTACCTCATCTCATAGTGTCTCATAATTCGTTTTAGAATAGTATATAAGAATTAAAAACATAATTAAGTGATCTAAATTTAAATAAAATGAGACTAAATTACTTTTGTGTATCATTAATAATTTTAATGAAAATTTCTACATAATTATTTAACTATAACAAAATAAGATATGTATATAAAAAAATATCAACTAATATTAGCTCGCTTGATTTATTAAAATGACAAATATTTTAAAATGAAAAGAGAATATTCCACTTATTATAGGGAAAGTAATAATTAATAGAATAGAAGATGAAGCACATTGTGGGAGTGGGGATCCAAAGTCTATTATTCTAAGTTCATGATTATCAAGGAGAGGCAAGTAGAGCATAGTTAAAAGATAAGATGCAGAATACTAAATAGGGAATATTCTCTGGTTCAGAAACCTTACACAAAAGAAACATTCTCTAATTTGCAATAGCAATGGGATCTGTTCCGCTGACATGAACGGAATATTCTAATAATACTCTCCCGCCTACTTGGGTTTCTTTCTTTTCCACCATGGCCAACCCATGTCCCCTTCTGACCTTGGCCGGTGAAAGTCCCGGAGATAATAGATATATAAGATGGATGATGATTCAGCTGTTTTTGTACATATATATACTTAGAAGTTGTGTGACCAGATAACTTAATACATATTCTAATATATTTTTTATAATATTTTTTTTTATAATAATTTTACTAAGAAAAAATGACTATTTATGTTATTTTACTATTTACGTTTCTTCAAAAATACCCAATCTAATTTTATTTCAATTTTTAATCACTATGAACTATCTTTTCATATTTATACCATTTGTCACCTGAGATGGTGCTTATACCATCTTTATTTATACCATCTTTTCATATCTTTTCATTATTTTTATTTCATTCTAAATACAATAATATTTCACAAATTTCCTCCAACTATTTTCTACCAAATATTTTTCGCCAAAACCATTAATGTATTTATTTGCCTCTAACTAAAGGATATGACAATTTTAGTGTTTTAAAACTTTAAAAGTCATCATGTGTGCACATATGCAGGACAAGATGCGATTTGAAATCACCGTCTTAAAATAATCAAATAACGATAGTTCATGATTATTAGTAATTGAAATAAAATTAGATTAGGTATTGAAAAAATGTAAATATATAGTTAAATGACATTTATAATCATTTTTTATTAATAAATCATAAACTTTAAAATATAAATTCTAAAAAAATTTATTAAAAAAGACTCTAAGAGAAAATAGATATATATACATATATATAGACACGAGCATGCTTATATGTGTTAGTGAAAGTTTCTAGTGGGGAAAACAATCTTATGTTTTCTGTCTCATTAACGTGAGCAGAGTGTACAATTTATAGATTGTTCAAGTGACAAATCCTAAGCAGATTAGAAGTAGAAGTCCTAACTAAATACAACTAGGAAACACAATTATACACAGTTTAGGATTAATAGTAATCCTATTTTAAATATATGTCTAACACTCCCCCTCAAGTTGGAGCATGAAGGTCAGAAATGCCCAACTTGGAAGCTAATCGATGAAAATGTGTCGGATGAAGTGCTTTAGTAAGAATATCGGCAGGTTGCTCTTCACTTCGAATATATGCAAGATAGATAAAACCGTCTTGAAAAGCATCACGAACAAAATAACAATCTATTTCAATGTGTTTAGTGCGTTTATGGAAAATAGGATTTTCAGCGATATGAAGAGCAGTCTGGTTATCACAATGCAATGGAATGGGGTGAGTGACAGGGACATGAAAATCTCGCAGGAGAATAGATAACCATTTAAGTTCACATAAAGTCATAGCCATAGAGCGATATTCAGCTTCGGCAGATGAACGAGAAACAGTATGTTGTTTCTTTGTCTTCCAAGAAATATGGGACACACCAAGAGAGATAAAATAACCAGTGAGAGATCGTCGAGTTATCGGGCAGGTGTCCCAATCGGAGTCACAATATGAAGTTAACGAAAGAGGAGAGTTAGAGGAAAGAAAAATGCCACGTCCAGGGCTCCCTTTCAGATAACGTACAACTCGGATAGCAGCATCCCAATGAGCATGACGAGGGGCATGCATAAATTGAGCAAGTGTATGGACAGCATATGCGAGTTCGGGCCGAGTGAGTGTGAGATATATTAGCTTGCCTATGAGTATGCGGTAGCGATCTGGGTTATCAAACAATGATCCAGATGCTTTTGCTAGCTGATGATTAGGTTCCACAGGAGTAGATGCCGGCTTGGCACCTAATAAACCCATTTCAGAGAGAATTTCCAATGTGTATTTTCTTTGGGATAAAAATAATCCCGTGGAGTTTCTCGCAATTTTAATGCCCAAAAAATATTTGAGCAATCCCAAATCCTTCATGTGAAAGCACTTGTGTAATGAAGCTTTGAATTTTTCAAGTGTGGATATGGAATTTCCAGTAATGAGTAAATCATCCACATAAATAAGAACACATAGATAAATATTCCATCGAGAATATGTGAAAAGAGAGTAATCTGCATAAGACTGAGAAAAACCATACCTACGGAGAGCGGTGGTGAGTTTTGAAAACCAACATCGAGGGGCTTGGCGAAGACCATATAAAGATTTCTTTAAACGACAAACTTGTCCTTTGTAACAGGTACGAAATCCTGGAGGTGGTCGTATATATACTTCTTCTTGTAAATCTCCATGCAGAAATGTGTTGTGAACATCCATTTGATGGATAGGCCAGTTGCGAGCAGTGGCAACGGAAAGGAGAGTACGAACGGTGACCATTTTAGCAACGGGAGCAAAGGTGTCTGTGAAATCAATACCTGCCATTTGTGTATTTCCCAAAATTACCAAGCGGGCTTTATATCGCTCGATGGTGCCGTCGGCTTTGTACTTAATTCGGTAGACCCATTTACTCCCCAGTGCACGTTTTCCAGGAGGCAAGGAGGTTAAAGTCCATCCATTTTGTTCAAGCGCATCAATCTCTTGGCGCATAGTAGTGCGCCAGAGAGGATTAGAAACTGCCTCAAAATAAGTGGTAGGCTCGGATTCCGTTGCTACGGATGCTAAAAATTGCCTGTGTATTAGAGAATTTACTATAGTCCACAAATTTTGCTATAGGATAAAGGGACATACCTGAAAGGTCCGAAGAGGGTGAGAGAGCAGAGGAGGAATGGGATATAGAGGACTTCCATATGGCATTGCAATCACAATCTTGGAGCCGAGTCGGAATATGTTTAATTCGAGTGCTTCTTCTTGGTGCATGAGTTGGCGGATTATCTTGCGGCAATCTGGCAGGAATATCATCCTGAAGTGGGTTATAAGTTGTCTCAATGTTTGTTTTGTCTCAAGGAGGCGGATGTGGATTGCTACTTGGGCTAGTTTGGAGTGGGGCTGCGGGAGAGGCTGGTGGTGGGCTTCGGTGAACCGGGCTGCGGGGTTGTGGGTGTGGATCAGGGTGTGAAAGTGGAGGTGGGCTGTGGGAAGGGAATAGTGGAGCTGGGCCGTGGGTTAGTGGGCTGCGAGAAGGGGTTGGTGGATCTGGGTTTGTAGGTGGGCTTTGGGTAGGATTTATTTGATCTGGGCTAGGTGTGTTATGTGCTAAACTCCCCCTCGCTTGCATACTATGTTGCTTGGAGCCCAAAACTTGTTATCCAAAGTTGTAAAATTGTGTGAAGTCTGTAGAAATTGAAGTACCTGATTTTTCGTGGAATGAAAATCTTGTTTCATCAAAAATCACATCTCGTGACACAAGGAATTTTTCTGTTTGCAGGTCATAAAATCTCCATCATTTCTTATGAAGAGGGTAGCCAAGGAAGACACACGGTCTGCTGCAGGCTCGAAATTTATCTTTTGGGATATCGTGGTTATGAACATAAACTAAGCACCCAAAAGTTTTAATGTGAGAGTAGGATGGTTTCTTATCGTATAGCAACTCATAAGGAGTCTTACCTTGTAACAATTTTGAGGGAGTTCGATTAATGAGATAGCCAGCCGTCAAAATGCATTCTCCCCAAAACTTTATAGGTAAATTTGCTTGAAATCGTAATGCCCGAGCTACATTTAAGATATGGCGATGCTTGCGTTCAACTCTTCCATTTTATTGTGGTGTGCCAGCAATAGTAGTTTGGTGGATTATGCCATGGTTAGCAAGATACGACTTTAGGGGTGCAAATTCTGCCCCATTATCGCTACGAATTGTCTTGAGAGTTTTGTGAAATTGGGTTTTGATCATGGTAAGGTAATCTTGAAGAATAGAGGCAACCTCACTTTTCTCTGACAGTAGATATATCTAAATAGCCCTAGAATAATCATCTAAGATAGTAAGAAAATATGAAGCACCTATAGTGGATTTTGATTTATATGGGCCCCATAGATCGCAATGAATTAGGTCAAAAATTGTATATGCTTTATTGATGCTAAGAGGAAAACAATCACGAGTTTGTTTGGCACGTAGACAAATATTACAAGGTGATGTTCCAGTTGTAGAGTCTTTAGAATTACCCAAAAAATTATTGACGACCGAATCTGAAGGATGTCCCAACTGTATATGCCATAATGTGCTTGAATCAAGGACTGTGCTAGAAAAGGTGTATAATTCCTTCAGTTCCATAGGTTTGTAGAAGAAAATCACATTCCTCTGCTCACCCACTCCAATCGGCCTCATAGAGATACGGTCCTGTATAAAACAAAATTTGTCAGAGAGTGTGATAACGCATTGCAAATCTCTTACCAATTGAGACAAAGAAATTAAATTGCATGTGAGTTCAGGAATTAGCAACACTCTGTGGAGTTTTAATGTAGGACTTAAATAGACCATTCCTTCGTGAACAGCAAAATTTTTGGCACCGTTAGGTAATCCAATAATATGCGGACATATAGGATGTATATTTTGTAAAAAAAAATTCCTACCAGTCATATGGTTAGAACACCCTGAATCTAAAATCTAAAAATTTTCCATACCAGATAACTTTTCAGATTGCATATTATTTGAGGTTTGGAGGGAGTCAACAGGGTTGATCACTGGTCAACAGTCAATGCTGGTAAGGGGCTCGGGCCCGGCCCGTTGCTGCTGGAGCACGGCCCGATTCCTGGCCCGTCACTGTAGATCGGCCCGCCCGGCCCGTGTGCTTCGTCTTCTCCAGCGCCGGTGTGAACTGGAATTCTCCGCCGCCGCCGTTCGTGCAAAATAGGCCCACGCCTCTGTCGATCCTCCTCCATCGGTGGCGCGCGGTCTTGGCATCGTCGGTGGCTGTCTGCCACCTCGCTCAGGCCCAGATCTGCTGCCTCGCCAAGTGTTGTGATTCGCCGGTGAGAAGCCGCGGCCGGCGAGCTTGGGAGGGTTCCGAGGCCACCAATCCGGATAACCAACAAGCTGGAAACATCCGTTGACATCGTGGCCTGTGCGTTTGCAGTGGGAGCAAAAATTTGAGGCAGAAAAAAATCTCGGTTCTGGCGGCTCCGGTGACTCCGGTGGCGGCAAAGGCGGCACCATCTCTAGAATAATCTTCTTTTCGTGTCAAATTTTTGTGCTGTTCTTCTTTACAGATTTGAGCAAGAACGGTACGTAATTTGGGTATAGGTTCTTGTTGGATCATATGGGAACGAATAGTGCCATAAATTGCACTATTTAATCCCATTAAAAATTGGAAAACCTTCTCGTTTTCTCTTTCTTTTATGATAAAATTCAACGAGATCCGTGTGCATGTCTTTAGGGCGGAAGTTGAGTATAGTTTTCTAGTTCGTCCCATACCTTTTTTAGACGTGAAAAATACACGTGTACTGAATCACCGCCTTGCTTACAATTTGCCAATGCTGCTTTTAATTCATATATTCGTGGGCCGGTACCAACTAGAAATCTTTCCTTCAAGTCTATCCATAATTCATCAGCTCTCTCAGAATGATATATGGTGGATCGGAGAGAGGGTTCGATAGTATTGAGAATCCAAGAGTTTACAAGATTATTGATCTCCCACCATTCTTCTTCTTTATCTGGATCACCTTCAGGAATTGGAATTATTCCATCAATGAATCCGAATTTCGTCTTCGATCTCAAGGCCATGCGCATGGCTCTTGCCCATTCTGTATAATTATTATCTGTTTCTGTCTCTTTCAACTGGACCGTTGTTAGAATCAATCCAGGTCCATCGGTGGATACCACATAATAAGCATCTTTCTTTATTCTGTGATCATGGCTTTCTTCCACCATGTCATTATCAACATTGCCAATATTGTCGTTACTCATTTTGAGAAATTTCAGACAATTGGCTCTGATACCATGAAAGTTTCCAGTGGGGAAAACAATCTTATGTTTTCTGTCTCATTAATGTGAGAACAGTGTACAATTTATAGATTGTCCAAGTGACAAATCCTAAGCAGATTAGAAGTGGAAGTCCTAACTAAATACAACTAGGAAACACAATTGTGTACAGTTTAGGATTAATAGTAATCCTATTTTAAATATATGTCTAACAATTAGTAAGAGATCTGATTGAGTTGGTTTTTACGGAGAAATAAAGTGTCAGCTTTTATTGATGTGGATGGATGTGGATGAAAACAGATAAAAGGAACACTATCTTTTTTTTGGGAAAAAAGAAGATTAACTTTAATTAATATCATTTTATTAACTAAATATTATTTTGAGACCGAGAATGTAATAGTATAAAACTAGTAGTTATTCTTGATCCAAAAAACAGTTAAATATTTTGTAAATTTTTAATGAGAAAACTTAATGTTGCTCTCCTGTCTATATTAAATCATGTAATAAACACACACACACATATATATATTCTTTTACAGTAATCCTAAAGCTAGCCTAATAAGGAAATATCAATAGAACTTGCCTAATCTATTACAACACCAAATCAGGGATTTGGCATACTATAAAGGCAGTGGAATATTTAGGAAATCATCTTAAAAATTGCCGGTCAATACTCTCGAGAATGTAATAGTATAAAACTAGTAGTTATTCTTGATCGAAAAAACAGTTAAATATTTTGTAAATTTTTAATGAGAAAACTTAAAGTTGCTCTCCTGTCTATATTAAATCATGTAATAAACACACACACACACACATATATATATATATTATTTTACAGTAATCCTAAAGCTAGCCTAATAAGGAAATATCAATAGAACTTGCCTAATCTATTACAACACCAAATCAGGGATTTGGCATACTATAAAGGGAGTGGAATATTTAGGAAATCATCTTAAAAATTGCCGGTCAATACTCTCTTCAAGTTGGAGTGTTAGGATCATGAATGCCACCTTGCATGTCATGAAATAGAAGTGAGACGGCTGAAGAGTTTTAGTGAAAATATCGTCAGGCTGAATGTCATTGCGAAGATATTATAGAGAAATAATACTAGACAATAAAGCATCACAAACAAAATGCCAGTCAATCTGAATATGCTTCTTCCGCTCATGAAACATGAGATTAGCAGCAATGTGGATGGCAGCTTGACTGTCGTAATGTAGAGGAATGGGACGTGGAATGAAAACCTAAAGATCACGAAGAAGTTAACTAAGCCACTTAAGCTCGCATAAAGTAACGGACATGGAGTGATACTCAGCTTTGGGGGATGAGTGGGAAAAAGTATACTGTTTCTTGGTCTTCGAAACAAGAGAACCACCCAAGGAGATAAAATATCCAGTAACAGACTACCGGGTAATGGGATAGCTGCCCAATCAGAATAATAGTAAGCAGCAAGACGAAGTGGGGAATCAGAATGAATAAGGATTTACTTGACTAGGATGACCTTTGAGATACTGAATGATGCAAAGTGCAGCATCCCAATGGTGCTTTTAAGGAGCGTGCATAAATTAAGCTAAAGTGTGAACAACATAACCTAATTCAGGATGTGTGAGAGTAAGATAAATCAACTTATCAATCAGACGCTGAGAATGATCGGGCAAGGAAAAAGAGGGTCCCACAGTCTTAGCAAGCTGATGATTGGGCTCCATAGGAGTGGAAGTAGGACGTGCTCCAGATAGGCCCATCTCAGAAATGATCTCCAAGATATATTTGCGTTGACATAGAAAAATGCCAGTGGGATTTCGGGCAACTTCAAGACCCAAAAATTATTTCAAGATCCCTAAGTCTTTCATGAGAAAGCAAGAACTGAGGTACTCTTTAAACTTAATAATGGAAAAACAAGAGTTCCCAATAATCAGCAAATCATAAACATAGATAAGGATGCAAAAGAAGGTATTACCAGCATAATAAGTGAAAAGAGAATAGTCTGCATAGGACTGCTGCAAATCGCAATTCCAAAGAGTAGTAGCCAACTCAGAAAACCAATATCGGGCGCTTGATGAAGACCTTATAGAGATTTCTTCAATCGACAAACGTGTCTGAAATCCTTAGTATAGAAACCAGGAGGAGGACGCATATATACCTCTACAGTTAAATCACCTTGTAGGAACGCATTGTTTATATCCATCTGATGGACAGGCCAATTTCGGGCGGTATCAATATACAACAGGGTACGTACAATTACCATTTTTGCTACCGGGGCAAAAGTTTATGTAAAATCAACCCCCTCCTGCTATGTGTACCTAAGAATGATAAGTCTGGCTTTAAATCTTTCAATAGTCCCATCGGCTTTGTACTTGATCTTGTAAACCCACTTATTTCCGAGAGCTTGCTTACCAGGGAGCAAAGAAATTAATTCCCAAGTATCATTTTGTTCTAAAGCATCAATTTCTTATTTCATAGTAGCCCACCACTCAGGATCAGAAATAACTAAGAACCGAGTAGGTATGAAGACTATAGAGACGGATGCTAGGAATTACCTATGGTTATCATAAAATTTATTAAAATTAACATAATGATTTAGTAGATACAAAGACTTATCTGAGGATGCCAAGGAGTGGTCATGAAGAGAGGGATGGGCTTTAGAAATCCAAACCGTGTTACAATCATAATTTGCTAATCGGGCTAGAGGTTACTTTGAGGGGGTGCTGCGACGAAGTATAGATTGATCCTAAAGTTCTTTAGTTGAGGTAGTGCCGTCTATGATATTCTACCCATTTGTGGAATCGGGCCCAATAATTGGAGACCCAGATGTTGACCCAGATAGAGGGCCTGTGGTGATGTGTAATCCAGGTAGAATCTCTTTGTTGACGTGGTGCAGTCTCGGGTATCTATCTCTATAACAGGCGAATAAGGAGGGGCCAGTTCAAAGGAGTGTGATCATCAAGTGTTGGAAGAGTTTGTTAGGCTTGGGTCAATTCGATAAGCCTAAGAGAATTTGTTGAAGGCTATTCGGTTCCACCCTTGTCAGTGGGCTGTGGGCCAATAAGTAAGACTTCCCCAAAATTGAACTTGCTACTGAAATTGGGTTCTTGTTCCTCACTCTCGGTTGCAAGGGAGGACGCATAAGGAAAAGAGTTTTCAACAAAAATGGCATCTCAGGAGATACTAAATTTACCAGATGAGGGTCATAAATCGCATAAAGTCACCATCCTTTCTTGCCATATGGATATCCCAAGAAAATACAAGGTCTACTTCGATCTCGAAATTTATCTTTTGGCAACTTCTGATCATAGACATAGGCAAGGCATCCAAAAATACGCAAATGCTGATATCGTGAAAGTTTCCCATGAAGTAATTCATAAGGGGTTTTGTCACCAAGCGGAGAAGATGGTGTCCTATTGATAAGGTATCCTGCCGTAAGAACGCACTCGTGCTAGAATTTTATCAGTAGATTTCCTTGGAAACGTAAAGCACGTGCCACATTAAGTATATGGCAGTGCTTATGTTCAACTCTTCTACTTTGTTGCGGTGTACCTATAACTAATGTTTGGTGCAAAATTCCTTTTTCTTCAAAGTAATTCCTTAAACACATAAATTATGTTCCATTGTCGGATCATACAATTTTAACATGTTTGTTAAATCAGATTTGAACCATAACAAAAAACTTTTTCATAATATCGCGACTTCCCTTTTTTCCGCAAGTAAATCTACACCGATCTCGAATAATCGTCCACAATGGTAAGAATGCATCTTTTAATATATTCTTTAATATACTCTTTGTATAATAATTTTGCTAAGATATGTTAAGATTAGGACTCTTATTTTCATGATTAATTAGGTTTTTCTAATATGGTAAATAGGACTCTTTGAATTCTATATATATGGTGTGGTTGATCTTTATATATGACATTTCAGGTATTCAGGGAATCCTCCTTAATAGACGAAATATAGAGCTCTTATCTAATGGAGAACCGACCCCGTAAGCATTTGAAAAACTTATGAGTTGAGTTTTGAGTAGTCGATGATATATGTATATATATATATATATATATTTATTGTGCATAATATTATAGAAAACCTTAAGAGCATTTCAACTTTAGTGCTTATATCATACACCTTCGTGTACTGTGTAAGGTACACCTTCATTTTATAGCAACTCACGCATTTACTCACGCGCGACGGCAGATCTATGTTTGCATGGTCGGGTTCCATTAAAATTCTTTTGATGTTCCATGCAGTATATATTTCATAGAAATAGTATTAATTTTCTATGAGTTATGTGTTCCATAAAGATAATATTAATGTTTCATAATTTATGTATTCGCATTTCGTCAAAATACTATTGATGTTCCATGGGCTATTTTGTTCCAATAAAATAGTATTCATGTTCCATGAGTTATGTGTTTCATAAAAATATTATTAATATTACATAAGTTCTTTGTGAGGTTCATGAGTTCTGTTAGTGCTGCTAAGAGTACATGGTTTATATGTTAGCCTTTCATAGAAATAGAATTCATGTTTCATGTTATGTGTAGAGAATATTATTCCATGGATTCTGTATTAGGGTTCCATGGGTTATTTGCGGTTTGAATTGTCTGCACCACTTTGTGTACCACTTCCTAATTTAGTATATTTTATTAATAAACCCTATTAAAAAAAATAAGCCCCAAGGGAAAAATATATTATAAAAAAAAAGTGGTCTCAGAGAATGGTATACAGAGTAGTACAGATGATCTTGGGTGGGTTATTTGTTACATAAAAATAATATTGATGTTATATGTGTTTTGTGCTCTATAAAAAATAAGTATTGATGTTCCATAGATTCTTTGTGAGGTGCATGAGTTGTGTTCCTTCCATGGAAATAGAATTCATGTTCCATTGTTATATATTAGTATTCCATGGGAATAGTATTCAAGCTTCACGAATTCTGTATTAGAATTCCATGGAAATAGTGTCGATGCTACATGAGTTATGCATTAAGGTTTCGCAAGGATATACGGCAAGTTTTGTTGGTTCTGTATTAGGGTTCCATGTAATGGTATTAATGTTATATGTATTATGTGTTAATATTCCATATAAAAATAGAAAACATGTCATGGAACTCCGATAACATATAATGGACAAGAAGAAAAAACATCAATTCCATTCAAAGAACGACTCTTCCCCATCATCTCCTCCTATAGCTATTCTTCCACCCCATCTCTTCTCTAGCTATAACACAAAACTTTATTACCCACATATACTAAAAATGTAAAATATGCAACTTAATATTTGATGAACTGTTATTTATATAATGATGGAACTATAATAATATAAACATGGAACTTAAACAATTAAAATATGGAACTCCGATAACATGTTACTTTACAAACTAGAAAAAATATTAATTACACAGGAAAAAATGATTCTTCCTCCTCATCTCCTCTAATAATGACTTTTTTACCTTCCTCCATTGATTTACTTAATACAATTCAACCAATAACATACAAACACGTAGATAAATAACTAAAAAAGATATTATCGCTGATAAAAAAAGATGAAAACTAAAATTGCTACTTTATTAGAACCTCTTACGGGCATTGAAATTCACTGCTACAACCGTAAAAACCATTCTTTTGAAAAAATAAGAGAGAGAGAGAGAGAGAGAGAGAGAGAGAGAGAGAGGCGATAGAGATTTGAGTAGAGAATTCTGGAGAATATTGATGATGAGAAGGAGAATGAATAAAGAATAAATGAAAGGAGAATGAGATGCGGGGGCTGCAAAAAAATTAAGAGAGGAGGAGGAGGCGTGTGAATACATAAAACCCTAATAATTTGTATTAGATCCTTATTGTCAAATCAACTCGTTCAACTAAAGGGAGTATTGTGCAAGATACTCACTAGGTGTACGATATAATTTGTGTTGCAACTTAATTATGTGCCAAAATATCAATTTATTAACATGATATCAAAACCAAGTTTAAAGAGGAAGAAAAAAATGTCCTAACTAAACCCCATGTCATGTTCTTTTTCATGTCTATTTTTTTTTTTTTTTTACCATATCATACCTCTTCTCAACTAAATTCTTGATTTCCTCCATCTTAAATTTCTCATATTGCAATTTCGTTAAAATCCTATTACCTTTATCTTCGTCCTCTGCCATTAAATTTTTTTTTTTATGTTTATATTATATTTTCGTATTTTCTTGATTAAAGTTTAGAACATTATTTTTTTTATAAATCTTATTTAAGTTAGACAACTTCATTAACAAAACTTTGAAACACATAGATTTAGAAATTAAAATTGGACAAGGATGGATGCTTCATCGAACAAATTCTGAAGTGAAATTAAAGGAATTTCCGTCGACTGATGGCAGAAGCTACTACAACTGATGGAAGAATACCACATCAACTGCAACTGATAGAAGAAGATCACAACGACTGCGATGCGACTGATGGAAGAATCACAACCACAGTAATTCATGGCAAAAAACACAGCGCCAACAAGTGATGGCAAAGACAACAGCCACTCATGGTAAAAGACTTCATCAACAAAAAAATTGTGGCCGTGACTGGACATGCAATTTGCATGTTCCAACTTTTCTAGATTATCTTAGATTCTATACGAGATTATCTTAGATTCTTTATGTTATTTAGTAGTAATTGATTACTAATATTATAGTAATATTTTTATTAGTGGTTGATTAGAATATTATTTTGTTTGGGAGTCTTATATTGATTAGAAGTATTATTCCTTGTATCTTATAAATAACCGAGGATATGGTCTCTAACATTTCCTGTAACATTTCATTTTATAATATTTTTTCCTCCTTATGATTTATCTTTTCCTTTTAGGATTTATTTTTTATTTGGTAAATTTTATTAATAAAATACCAAATTAGAAAGGTTACAGAAAATAATATAAAAAAAATTACAAATTATTCGAACTGCTTGTAAATAATAAACCATAATGAAGAAGGAACACATCGATTAAAGTATTTAATATAATTTTTTTCTTCATCAGAAAATTCTTAACAAAATTAAGATTAGGACTCTCATTTTTCTGATTAATTAGATCTCTTTAATATAGTAAATAGGAATCTTTGTATTATATATATTGTGCATAATAATATAGAAAATAATGTAGAAAACCTTAGCATTGCAGCTTAATTCAAGATATCCTAAGACGAGCTTCAGTGGTTTCTTGGTCATTTTCTTGTGCTCGTTGAGCAGTTATCATCAATTTTTTTTTTTTTTGGCTGGAAGTTGAGCTGTTATCATGAAACTATATGTGAACATACAATAGATTTCGAATTTGTTTTTTTTTCTCTGGTCAAATTAGGTATTTTTATGGTAACCTTTTTGTATTTCACAATACCACTTAATTAGTAATATTCCCCTTTTCATTTGATATATAAATTACTTATGTAAATGTAATGTAGAAAAATATGAAACTGTGATAAAATTAGTGTAAGTTTTATGTGATCCTTATACATACCTAGAAAGAAATTTTATTATGATCAATGAGTATTTAGGCTCATCACATAAATTACACTTAAACCAATAATATATAAATAAATATGTGCAGTAACCCCAATTACTAATTGTATTTTTTAATTGACCTGCTATTTTTTATTTATATGTTTTAATATCATTGAATCATGCATAACTTAAGTAATAAGTATAAATTACTCATTCATCATAATAAAATTTTTTATACCCAACATAATTAGATAATCAGATTTGGGTTCAACATATAATTATAAAAATAAATACGTCAAACTTCATATAATATTAAAGTACTAGTTCTTTTTTTTGGGGGGTTATTCTTTTCCAAGAAGTACTGGTTGAGACTTTAATATTATGGAACTATTACTAATGAATATAAATAAATGCACATAAATAAAAAAATCAAACTCTCATATATATTAGTGTGATTTGGATTGAAGTAACATTTTTAGTTATAGAGTGAAAAATGTTTAAACATGGAAACCAAGTCAGAATAGACCAAGTAAATAGTCAAAATCTATGTGCACTCAGTAAATTAAGTTTAGATTAATCAAAGTCGTATATTTCTAGAAATTCATAAGTATTAGGGAGGGAGGAGATGAAATAAAAGGTAAAAATAAAATTTTAGGATAAAAAATATAACATGAAGATTAAAAATGAAAGACAAGCAATTTTTTATTTTTTATTTTTATCAAAAAGGCAAGCAACTTCTGATAGGGGATCTCAAGGCATTGACTTGGATTGGAAAAAGAAAAACTATTTTATAGGATTGAAAAAAATGGAAACAGACGTCAAACCTTTCCCCTTTGAGATAAGGTCAAAAATTAAAATGGGGGCCTTACAGTTGGGTTTTCTTTCATGAGAAATATGCCCCTCAATTAGCAACAAGGGTCAGAAGCCAGCAATATTAACACCTTCCCTAGTTAAAGACAAGTTCAAAAACAAGAGGAAAAAAATCCAAAATGTTAAAAAAAAAAAAAAAAAAGACTTTTTATGACATAATGACATTGCATTACCAATTCATAAGCTCCCCACTTTCTTGAATGTGAAAAAGTAAAAATTTATAGTCCTTTCTCAGTCATCTTTCCATTTTATTTGTACCTTTTTCAATACCAAAAAATTATAAATTTTCTTCCACTAATGCGACCTATCTTTCATGAACAAACCTTTCGTGTCTCTTCTACTAAAATTTTGCAAGTGAAGGCTTATTCTATTCTCCAAGTAATTAAGACTATATTTTAATATAAAATATTCATATAGTAGATGCTGTGTTATGATCCATTTCCTTTGATTCATGAAAGAACAATGAGATTGGACAGTGTATACAGAGTCATAATTAATCATAAACTATACATATAATAAAGGTTAGTTATATTTTCCACCTTAAAGCCATTAAAATTATAAATTCATCATTTAATTTTGTGTAAATTTATAAATACATGTTTACTATTTATATATTCATAAATAATTAATTATAGGTACTAATTTCAATACAAATAAATTAATAATTTTGTAGAAAAAAGTTTAAAATTTTCAAAAATATTATCTCGTGTGTCTAATTTTTATTTAATGTCATATATTAAGATTACAATACCTTATTTAAATTCTTTTTGCTAAACTAATTTTCATAATGGAAAATCTATTTTTTTAATATATGGCAATAAATAAAAATTAAACTCGCAAAATGATATTTGAAAGATTTTTGAATTTGTTACTGTGGAATTATCATTTTATGATAATTTGTAATATTAAAATTAGCAATAGGGATTAATTAGTTTATAAATAAACGATAAGAATGTATATGTGTTTTATGTAAAATACAGAGATAAAATTATAAATTGGGTAAACTTTGAGTAAAAATGTAATTTACTTCATAATAAAGCACATAATTTTATTATAAACTCGGAAAAATGATATTTTGGAAAGATTAAGATTTTTGCACCAGAATTTGAACAGAAGTGCGTTAGATATATGACCATATATGTTTCTTTTGCATAAGATGCAAAATTTAAAACGTATTGTCTTCTCATAAAAGTAATGCATTTTTTATTTCTACAATTAGCAATAATCCTTAGGTCAAATATCCATCATTAGCATTATCTCTATAAGGAAATGATTAAAGAAAGAAAAACGCATTCCCAAAGATATTTCTTTAACTATCCAATCCAATGCATTTTGATTGCCGTATACATTTTAATGTTCAATAATACTGTTACCTTTCCACCTATGCAGAAAAGAAAATTAATATTAATGAAATTATTATAGTTAGATTAAAAAACAATGAAGATCGTAACTTTGAAGATAATTTTTTGTTTTAATTAATTATGATGCTTTTTTCACTACTTTTACCAGAGAAAATATCAGGTTTAAACAGCATGATTTCATAAAAGTTTTCAAAAGTAAAGTATGTAGAATAGCACAATTATATATAGACATTAACTTTTGTTTTTTAAATTAAAGATGTGACTCACTTAATTGAAATTATATTAATTGAAATTATATTATGATTAGAATAAATCATTTAACTTTAGAAATGAAGGTTAATCCTGCTTTAAACTAGAGTCGAATTCTTAATTTTTTAATTGAAAGGCCGAAATTCTTGTCAATTTGGACAATGCATCATTGGCTAGAAATTAACAAATTGATAATCAATGTTTTTTACTTTGGAACAAAGTAATACATGCATTTGCATTTAAGTGTCAACCAACCAAATCTTGATTAAGTAATAATTTAAACAATAATTTTTGTTCATCGATGATTAATATCATCTTTATCTAAATTACTTTTCCCCTTTTTTGGTGGAGAAAATATGCTTCAGATAACAAAAAATTTGGTATATTTCCACTTTGCTAATCAATTTTCTTTATAAATTATTTCTACAACAAATCAAATTGCATGTCGACCATATGCATTATAGACAATTCCTAAAAAAAAATAATAATTTGGGGTGACAAAACATGGATCACCAGGGTTGATGTGGGATATTAGTTCTTTAGGGCTAGTTTAGGAGTTGAAAAGTGGAGAGAACTAAAGGGATTTCGGAAGAAGGAAGAAAAAGAAGAGAGATGGGTGATGCCTCATCTTATATCTCAACTTAACCACCAAAATTATTTCTTTTAAATTGCACGTCCGCATCATCCGTTATATCATTTTATTCTACAACTCACTTTTTTCTTAAATTTTATCCATTTTTGAAGGTTTATTTCTCATTCAATAGATTTTATTAATAAGATATATCAAATAAGGAATGGTATAGAAAATGGTAGACAAAAATAATATACATGATTCGAGCCATCTAAATGGGGGAGAATCAGATCCAAAAAATTAAAAAAGAAAAAATTGAGGGATCCAAGAATCCTTTTAAAAAAATTGAAGTACTACCTCCATTTCAAAATAAGAGTCATTTTAACTCTTGTCATATATATTGTCACATATATTAAGGGTTTTAAAAGCAAGGAAATATTTATTAATATATCCATCATAAATATAGATAGAGAAATATAAAAGAAGAGAGATGTAAGAAATAAATAAGGAGAGAGAGGAGGATAAAATTAGAAAAAGTATAATAAGCACTTGTTAAGAATTATAAAAAGACAATTATTATGAAACAATTTTTTTTTTTTTAGAAATACACTTATTTTGAAATAGAAAGAGTATCTATTAAAATGGTGATTAAAAATTTGATCCTTCAAAAATTGTATTCTCTTCTTTTCTTCTCTCCTAAACTATCAAATTAAGTAGGCCCTTAAATCACTCAAGATGGTCTATACCACTTTCCTGTATCACCCTCTATATTAATCTCTTTTATAATATATTTTCTCCTCTTTTATAATATATTTTCTCCTTATAGTTTGGCTTCTCCCTTTAGGTTTATTTTTTATTTAGTAGGTTTATTAATAAAATATACCAAATTATTAATGGTATAGAAGATGGTATAAGAAAGTAGTACAGACGAACGCTAAAAGTTGCTAATTATGTCTGTCAAATATATTATTTTCTATGTTTTTTGAGTTAGCAACTTAGGCTCAATTTGGACAATAGTTTAATTTTTACTTTTCTCTAATTTTTAGTTTGGAGGTTAATAAACATAACTCGAGAATCTATGAGGAATGCGCGAAATAATTTATTTTTTGGCCCAAAGCCCAAATCTTTCTTTTTAACTCAATTTTCTCTAACTCAAAAACTTAAATCTTTCTCATTCACCAAAATTAAAGATAGATACGGATGATTTTGAAGGTTTTTTTGCAAGAAAATATCAATTTTGTGATTAAAAAACTCCAAAAACTACATTTATCTCATCTGCCTGAGTTTCTCCCAGATGGATAAAATTCTGCAAAATTTGCAAAAATCTCAGAGAATTTCATCCAGATCTAGGCGAAACTGTGAAAAACCTTCATGTCATTTAAGAGATTTGAACACATGACCTCACAAAAAGTAGCATAAGAGACTTACCAAAAGATTAACATAAAACTTTATATAAACTTACAAATATTTAACATTATATGCATTTTGCTCATGTTGATTAGAAAATGAAGAATTTGTGTAGGTATCTGAAAAACTTGAAAAATGAATAACTTTGCTATCGGAGGTCCATTTAACGCGTACGACCACTCATTTTGATGGTTCTCGTAAAGATAAACGCAATGTCATTGTCAAAAATATGATGCAGACGCATTTGAAGGTAAAAAATTTATCCTGTTAAGTGAAAAACTTTAATGGGACATAACTTTGCACTCGGACGTCCGATTGAAGCGATTCTTGTGGGCATTTCAGGTATTTTTTCGAGATCTACACCGTGGAAATGGCCGACAGGAGGTTTCCATCAACTGTATCTTCATAAACGGTCAAGTTTCATTCTAATTTTACGTTTTTAGATTTTTCTAATACTTTCCCTTTTATTACCTAAAGAACTACGAAAATTTTAAAATTAAACGTATGAGCTGTTCTTTTTTTTACTCTGATTAAAAATTAAATGATTGAAGTTGGTAAATATTACAATACGTAAATAAGTTATTATTAATGAATAAAATACCATACAATAATTTGCATGAAGCTTGCTATTGGTGTTTTGGTAAGTCTCTTATGTTATTTTTTGTGGGGTCATGTGTTCAAATCTCTTACACGATAAAAATTTTTTTTTTCTTTTTTGAGTTTCGCCCAGATGGGCGAAATTCTCTAAGATTTTCACCCACCTGGGCGAAATTATCCAATAAATTTTGCCCCAATGGGCGAAAATCTTAGAGAATTTTGTTCATGTGGGAGAAACTCAGACAGTTGAGAAAAAAGTAATTTTTGGAGTTTTTTTATCACAAATTGATATTTTCTTGTAAAAAATCTTCAAGCTCATATGTATCTACTTTTAATTTGTGTTGAATGTGAAAGATTTAAATTTTGAATTAGAGAGAATTCGGTTATAGAGAAAAATTTATCACTGAAAAATAAATTTTTTTACACTATTCTTAAAAATTTTCGAGTTATATTTATTGATCTAAGGGGAATCTTATCTTGTAATTATCTTTCACAAACTTCAAGTCAGTAATTTGAATAGGCTCGCAGGGTCTCGGTCTTTCTGGTGAGTTATCCCGGTCTCACATATCCAAGTCCATGGATTGGCTTGAATCAAGATCAGCAAATTAGAGGGCTAGCCTACTAGTCCATGTCCTGGGCCTGAAGCACGGACCGGCCCACACCAAGATCAGTGGAGTAACCCGATAACTCAAATTGAGCACTAGTAAGTATACCAAACCGCAAAAATAAATAACAAGGCCTTTCCATAGAGAATAATATCAATATTAATCCAATTATAAACTCAAAATTAACTGATCCCATGAAAAGTAATTAAAATCAATTTTTGAAGACTTGTAATTAATTGAACTAAAAGATGTTAATTTTCACAACAAAGATTAATAGGTCTAAGATTCACTTGTAAATTGTTATATTACCTTAATAATTTATTATTCACAAGTAAATTTCATTACTCGATTGACATATTGTTCAGTATCTCTTTGTCCAAATCTACCAAACTTATTAACATAAACAAACCAACCATAGCTCTATGTATTAATTTAATTTCAGAGAATGCATTCTTATATATGAGGCCATAAAGTATGGCACAAGCGACATAAATATAGCTCTATCTTGCATATCATTTATGATAAATTACTTAACCTATTTTAATTGATTAAGTTCCTCTTTGTCAAGTTTATTTAATTAATAATTATTAAAAAATTTTACTTAATTAATATTAATTCAATTTAAATGTTGTATCTAATTATTTAAAAGTATTAAAAATTGTAATAAGGCATTAATTTCATAAAATCTTTTCAAATAATGAAATAAAAAAAAAATACAACAAATTAAACTAGTTACATTATGATCTTAAAACAAAATTTAGTGTATATTAAAAATAATAAATAAAAACAAAATAAAGAAGAGGGTTATCAAAGATATCTCTTAATCGATTAATCCCTGAATATTAGAATAAAAAATAGCGTTCAATATTCCAACAAATAAAGCTTAAATATTTATCCTAAAAATTACAAAAATTAAAAGTTAAAATTTATGAAAGAAAAACTATTTTAAACACTAACTTAAACTAAACTACCCTAAAACTACACTAAATCTGATCATCCCAATCAAAGCACTCTATTTATAGAGGTCTAATTAAAAAAAAAAATTAAAGTTTACATAACAAAAACTAGCTACAAAGAAATTCTAATTAAAAAGGGAATGAGAATCAAAGAATAAGTTCTAAATAGAAAAATTCTAAAAAAAATAGAAAAACATTATGAATTAATAAAATAGTAGATGTCTATGTATGTAACTCTCACTACTCAATTTGTTACCTCTCACTCAACTTTCTCAACCCCCATTATCTACGTAACTTATGTGGTCTTCTCTTGTAATAGATGTATTACATTCATATGTCATCTAACTTACTATACGGTGTGATGATCCTTAACCTACAATAGAGGCGAAAGATAAAAAAATGAAGGATGAATAGAAAAAGTGAATTGAGAAGGCTTTACAATATTTTGTCTAGTTCATTGATCATTTCTTCTACATTTCTACTTTTAGCTTTGCTATAGTAATGGTATTTTTATAACACGTTATCAGCACAAAACTCTAACCAATTGAGAAACTTTTGAGTAAGTAGGGTAAGTTCATTTCTTTATTTTATGTTTATGGCTAACCTTGCAAAACTCGAATTAGTTGGTACTAGATGCTGAAATTCATCTAGTTGCAAATGGACTTGGAGAAACCATCAAAGAAGGAAGTCAAGTCACAAGTCAAGAAAAGGTTAAAGCAATGATTTTTCTCCATTGATGAAGGATTGAAAACAAAGTACTGATTATAATTGTCATAGTCAAGGCCATAGACTTGGACGTGATCGTGGTTGAAACCATTATAATGGTCGTGGTGGTCATAACAAAAATGCTACTAACTACCAGAAATGGAAAAATAGTGATGAGAAAGATGGAAACATAAGAATGTGTGATAACAAGTATTATTGTTGTGGTATGAAAGGCCATTTGTCCTATGCTTGTCGTACACTAAAACTCCTTGTTAATCTCTATCAAGATTAATTGAATAAAGAATAAAAGAAGATAGACACAAGTTTGTTAGCAATGATGTAAGTAATGATGTTGGTTTTGAGCGTGGTCACATGGACAATAGTACTGATTTTACTTCTTTGGATATTTCTGATTTTCTTATTAATCACCCTAAAGGTGACACCAGTAACACTACAAATATATATATATATATATATATCTTTCATGACGAAGCAAAATTTGTCAGGAAAAGTCACTTTTCGTGACGAAAATAGCTTTGTCACTAAAAGATGCACTTTTCATGACAATTTGATTATCGTCGCAAAAAGTCAACTTATCGTACGAAGAAAAATTTTCGTCACAAAAAGTATACTTATCATGACAAAAACACTTTCGTCACGATAGGTTCGATTTTTCATGACAAAATTTTGGCTGTCATGAAAAATCACACTTTCGTGACAAAGTACCAAATTTGTCACGATAAGTATGACTTTTCGTGACAAATATTTAGCTTCGTCATGAAAAGTCTGACTTTTAAATTCTTATAAATTATTTTTATAATCATTAACAATACTCGTTAAAACATTATTCGAAAAAAGTTAATGAAAGAGCTTTTCGAATGTTTTATTAATTATTTTAATTTAATTCTGATTCATAAAATGATTAGATTTATGTTGATTTATTTTGTGTAGTTGTTTAAATAAGATATAAACTTAGTATTACGATTATTTTGTTCAATATATATTTAAATCAATTTAGATATAATTAAGAACAAATTGAAGGATGGTTTAATTTTCAAAATAAAGAAATCTATAATAAAAGCAATCCAAAATTATAACATAATTGAATAAAATCTATAATGACAGTAACATATAACAAACTATAAGTACATATCTATATATAGTATTTTTATATATAGTATGAAGTGATAAACTATTTCATATATAATTCAATTATATTGTATAATCTATTTATGTGTAGATTAATATGTAATACTAGACACAGTTATTATATAAAAATGCATTCAAGAAAGTTGAAAGGAATGAATAAATTAAATATTTAAGAACATATTTGAAAGAATATAAATATGGAAACTTCATGTTTGGTATTTTAACCTAGGAAAAGTAAGATACTTTAAAAACAATCTAACAATAATTTATATCAAGTTTTAGGATGAATGTGTTTAAACAGTGGAATCCCTCTAGAATTCCTTAACTAATTCATTGAAAACTTTGAAAAATAGTTGAATCGTTGATCGGGTTCACTCGTTAAGATGGATTAACGCTATCTCTAAGTGAAAACCTACTATTCCCTTAATTGGTTAGAGAAAAATCTCTTCTATTATGAATGATTAAAATATAAGAGTGATTACTAATAACCTAGAAACTGTTGCCATTATCTCTAATTAACTACCAAATTCCTGCTGTTCAATTATAACCCTAGATTATTCTTCATTTCTCAATTCCAAACCACCTATGTGCCAATTACTGGAAAAATTAGCAACACAAACAACGCAATTGAACAACAATCAACTTTCAATTCAACAATTCATTCATAGAATCCAATAAAAATAAAGTTAAGATCATCTAGGGTTCAACCCCATTTAAGCACAAAGAAACCTAGCCACTAAACATCACCATAATCATAAAATCCATACAAGAATTCATAACGAAAGATAAGTTTAAAAGCTTAGGAAGTAAAATTGAATGATCCATATTCTCGAAATATTGCCCGAACTCCTCTCTCGAATTGCTCGAAAAATTCAGATATTGCTTCGAAAAAAACCTTCACTTTCTATGGATACTTAAATTCAAGAACTAAACTATGATCTAAGGAGATTAATGAGAGTTTTGGGGAGGGATTTTTTGTCGAAAATTCCCCCTTTTTGCTCCCTAGAAACCCTAACCGAAGATATCTTAAAAAATACAATGAAAGGCTATTTAAAAAAATATTATAAAAATTACGGAATTGGCCCTGTTGCGCGATCGGTCAGCCTCCCCTCCTTAGATGGCCGAATCTTCCCTCTAGTGGCTGTTGTGGCCGGGTCCCACTGCCTGCTGGATTTTGTGTGTATCTTCTCTTTGTCATCCATTCTTACTCCATATGCTCCCGCTTCACTTCGTTCTTTCTTCTAACTCGCCTGGGACATACCTATACACAAAAGAGAAAAAAACAGAGGATAAATATATACCATTTTACTAATAAAATACTTTGAAAATAAAAGATTAAGTACTGTAAAAACATGTATAAAATGAACATATCAAATTACCCCACACTTAAGCGTTACTTTCCCGCAAGCAACACAAACTAAAGCAATAACCTAAAGATGCAAAGCCTAAAAACAACTTTCCAACAAAAACTCAAAATCACAAAAACAAACTGTTTTGTCATTATTATCCTATTAAAATTCCATTTTTAGGCAAATATACCTATTTGTGTAATATGGCAAGGAAAGTTTCAGGATTGTCGAACTCTCAAGATGGCCAAACACTAGTACTAGCTACGTCTCTACTGTTTAATAAAATAAAACGATTTGAAAAGATATTTAAACTAAAAAACAATTAAAAGACAATTAACTAAGAGAACAGTTAAAATTTTAAAATGAATTTAGAAAAGACTTTTTAAAACAAGAAACAACTAAATGTTAATTAAACTAATTAAGAAAATAACTAAGAAAATTCTAAAAACCAATTTGGAAAGGAATGCTTAAATGGTACCATCCTCTTAGAACCTAAATTAATTCTATTTAGAAATTCGTTGTGATTAATTATTAAAACTTGGATCTCACTCAACAATGGGGTCCTCTCTATTCCTAGGCGAATACCTTCCTATTGAACTTAATTGTTTAGAGAAAATTTTCTTCTCGCCCTAATCCAATTATGAACGAAATATGGATATATTGATTTTTAGTGATCGAAGAATCGTAACAAGTATTCCTACTCAATTACCAGTTCCTATTATTCAATTAATGTCCTAGATTAATATTCCTTTGGTCAGGGTCTAATTAACCTTGCGAAATTACTAATCTCTAGAAAATTAATAAAAAAACACAACAATTGAATGACAACCAAATGAGAATTAAATAATTAAAACAAGAAATTCATATAAAGTATTAACTAAAAATTCTAGGGTTCATCCCTATTTATGAAATGGAAAGAGTTTAGGGGAGCTAGGAGAAGTCTTGAAGTTTCCATGGTTCCGGTGAACGTCTGAACTCGTCTCTCGAGTCGCCTGAAGAACTCCCAAAATTCAGGTCTTTAAAGTCTTCTTACAAAATACAGAATTGAATCTAAAACCCTAGCTATTCAATTAATGTTTTTTTAACGGGGCTTATATAGGAGAAAAATCTCCAAATCCTATTCTAAAATTACTCTAATCCCTTTCTAAACAGTTTGGAATTAATTTACAAAAAGGAAACAAATCAAAGTGCAAAAAGGAAAAGGTACAAAAAATTGCAAATCAGCCCCTACGCAACTATTCGTATTCGGATAGCTTCTACCCAAAAATTTCTTTATCTGTTATGTTTTTTGGATTAAGTACGTATGTTACAATTCTTGAGTCTTTTTGAGCTATTTAATGGACGGTTCAGGTTTTGAAGTTTGCATATTATTTGTGGATAAGTCTCTTAACTTTCAAAAACATCTTGTATTATATTGATTAGTGTTGTATATCTCTAGTTATGATCACTTTGCTGAAATGTGTCAAACTGAAATGTCATATGAAAAAGTGAATCTTTACACAATACTTTGAATGAACAAATGAACTCTGATTGAGACAAACTATAGCTTTCTGGAAACCTCATAAGGTCTTCTAAAATCTGTAAGAAGGATAGTTCTTCAATTAAGGTCATTAAAGAGGTCAAATACTAGAAGTTGCATTATTTGGCCATGGATCCTATTTTTGGGCAGCTTGTTATTCTTCTCCTTTTATGCTTCGTTTCCACTCCAAAGGCCTTCGTTTTGACTTGTTTTCACCATATTTTTATTCAAAAGTATCTATAAACAATAAGAGAAGAAATGGATCAATAAACTCTATTTTCTAAATATTTAAGCACAAAAATCGATAAAAACGACAATACTTAGGAAGGTAAAAAATGGACTTATCTCAAACAAAGCAAAAATTAAACTTCTGAAACACTTAAGAATAACGACACTACCACAATCGAACAAGTTTAAACTTCAAAATAATCACACGAAACTCATCCAAGTACAAGTTACAAAACTTAAATGATCCACCAAATATCTCATATAAATAATTATGAATCAACAGTGTGTGTGTGTGTGTATGTGTGTGACTACTTATGCCAAGCTTTAACAAATACAAAAGGAACATAAGGAAACTAACAAAACAATTCACTTCAACAACAATGCCCTGAGACTCAGATTTCCGCTACCTATTAGCTAGTTGGTCCAACTAAAGTCATCCCTGGATTAGGTAGGACTTTCAAGCTTTTAATGTTAGACTGGAGACATAAAAAGATACCAAATGAAAGGAAAAGGAAAAACAAAAGACAAAGAGAAAAGAGCTTAATATAACCTAACGGAAAATAACATTGATGTCTAATCTAAAACCTTTCGCTTTTCACTCTCTTTTACTATTTACTCCCGGAACACTTTACCTCTGATTTGATTCGCTATTTTCAACAATACACAACCCCACCTAATAGTTTCAACTATCTACAATCCCAAACGAAGTAAAAGGAAGTACTATGGTAAGAAGAAGAAGAAGTGTATAACTATTTTTTTTTTCAAGAGAGAAACTCATGTAAAGATATTTCTACTATTTACTTTTTCTTTTCTTTCTCTCTCTTATTTTATTTCATCTTTTTCTTTTCTTCCTCAACTTTTCTTTCTTTTTAAACAAAATGAGATTGGGAATCACAAGCTTCGATCAACGCATAAAATTTTCAATCCACTCCAAACCCCTTTGATTTCTTTTTCAAAAACTTTTCCAAAATACCCCTTTACATAAAATACTCATCCCCAGTTTCTCCCTGACTTATCTATGCACCTCACTCAAAAGCGACTTAAAGATACAAGAATTTATTAGCTCTTGCAATTTAGGGTTTCAAATATCCTGCGAGATTAAAAACAAAGAAAAGAATGGTTAAAACCCTTATGCAATTTGGGCTAAAAAAGGGGTACGAGGGATAACATTAAAGGGTAGGCAAGAAAAGATCAAACGGGTCAAAAAAGGCCTAAGACCATTATTTTTGGGGTTAACCTAAGCTAGACATAACTTTGCACAAGGCGTGACAAAGTAAATATCAAGGCATGCATATTCTAAAATTCATAACACATTTATTTACTAAGAAGACATTTGTATGTGCAAATAAACTATTAATCTATAAAAGTTCATATAAGTGTTTGATATCACACAAAAGCCAAGCGATAAGTCTCTTCAAAGTTTCATGTGCTAAAAGTAAAAGTTCTACAAGTTCTCAAATGTTGAGTTCGAAAAATGAAAAATCTTTTTGACTTTTTGATATTAAAAAAAGTAAAAGGGTAAACTATAAAGTAAAATAAAAATATTTTTGTGTTTTTCAAAGTTTTAAATAAAGGGAAAACACAAAATAAATATTCTTGGAGTTTTTGAAAATATTTCATTTTTTTGTTTGGATTTTTAGCTTAAAATAAAAACTATACAAGGAAAGTAAAAACCTTGAAATTAAAAACAACAATATTTTTTAAATTTTCAAATTTTTTAATGTTTTTGGCTTTTCATCTATAAGAAAAACTCAAACAACTTACAAAGGACCTAAACTAAATATCCCCTATACTTTAAACCACATTGTTCTCAATATGGGGGCCACAACCAAATAAAACGAAGATAAAGAATAAAAGATAAAACAAATCAAACAGAATATATGCAGGAGAAGCAAATCTCTGAAAGAAACACAAGCATACATGGGTAGCAATACCAAAAAATAAAAATGCAAGTTCACATAGGAAGCAAGCCCAATACGAAAAGATAAACAAAACATAAAAAAATTGAAGACAACAAAGACAATAAACATAAGGGAAGCAATCCCAAAAACTAAATAAAATAAAATAAAAGCGAAAATAAAAGTCAAAAGGGAAAAAAAACTCCTTTATGGCCCAACACCGCCATCACTAGATCTCGCATCTGATCAGAAGCGCCGATAAAGATAGCTAAGTATCTTATGCTCGTGCTGCATCATCTCCTCCACACTTTGAAGTTGATTCTATGTATTCTCTTCGTGGATTTGTAATTGATGTTGGATCTCCTCTTGTTGAATTTGGAGGTGTTCCAATCGGTCAATCACAGTGGTTCAGAAATCATCCTCCTCGTCGTCCGCAACCATGCCGGCCACTTGTTCTTCTGCTGCCTAGGCCTATTCATCGCACCCTTGTTGAACCTCCAACTGCCACCTCCTTCCATTCTCATCCCACTAATAGTAGCTTCTTTTTATGGTTTATGGTAAACTCCTTGATTACTCCCGAAGCGGATGTGGTTTTTTCTAATTCACCTGAAAAATCAACATGAAAGTGGTGAAAAGTACGAGATAGAAGCAAGGGAAAACCAATAACCCTTATCAGGCATAGGGCTACAAGCTACGTCACGTAGAAAGAGAATGAGTAGAGAGAGAGAAGGGAGAACGACTCCTCATCTTATCCATAATATAAACATCAATCATCCTCAAAACATTAGTTTGGTTAGGAGATCAAGGTGCAATGTTTGTGTCTATACGAAGTGAAACGACCTTCCAAGTTCCATCTAAATCGTTAGATTTAACAACCTCTTACCTACAGCTTGTGCTTGGACTCTAAACCTAGCTAATGCCTCATAATAGACCTAAGTTGAGTCCGCAAAAATACTAGTGGAAGCATGCTCATAGAAAACTGAGTATCCTTCATGAGGTATACCTAGAATATGTGCAATGATTGCTCAGACAAGATGAATCCTAACCCCTTAACAGCAGTGGTGATGTCAATTTTATAAAGGTTGGATTTGAAGAAAATATTAACATAGAACTCTCTAACTAGATTAGGGTAGTGTTCACCTATCATTGTAACCAACGAGTTCCATCCCATAGCCCTAAACTGCTCTAAAACACATATTTGACTTTCTAAAAGAGCACGTACCATGCATTCAACCATGAGTCTATTTTTATGCTTGGCATTATACCACATCCTATTAGTTTCATCGAATATTCTAAAGGGTAAAAGAAGAATATGTCGATTATATGATGGACCAGTAGCTGCCCGACTTCTTTTATTAGACGCGGCGGAGTTACGGGGAGGCATGATTCTTAGGATAAAAGGAAAGACTTACCGTAATATGTTTACAACACAATTACCCAAGCAAAAATAAACAAACCCAAACACTTTAGATTGTAAAATAAACACACGAAAACACGATAGCAGCAAAACAACAAATTCTAAATGAACATAAAGAAAAAAAAAGCTAAAAGTACTAGAACAGGTTAGAATAACAAAAATGGAGCTCCAAGAATTATTCAGGAACTGCCCTAACACAGCGAAACCACATAAAATGACACAAACAAAAAATAGAAAGCAACTTTGATCACAAAAGACAATAAAAAAAAATGAGATAACTAACACAAAAGATGAGAGAAAAAGAGTTGTCGCTTGTGTGTGAATTGTGTGAAAACTAAAATAATAACTCCACGAAACTAGTAATTTTCACCAAAAAATTATCAACAAACAAAGAGAGCTAGGAAAAATAGATAAGACAGTAAAATTAAATGCAACCCGTGTGTGTGAGTTGTAAAAATTTAACTGTAAACCACACTAAATGTTCACAAGACAACAAAATTCGCCAATGAAAAAAACAAATAGCAAACAACAAGAGAAATAACTGAAAATTAATTTAATTTTTTAAAAGTATAACCCAATAGCCATAGAATTTAACAATTGTAAACAAATAATCCCAGAAATTTGTGACTAAGAAAACAAAACAAATATTGGAAAACTTAGTCTAATTTTTTTAAGCTGCTTGATGGGACTGCTATTACTGCTTGGTGAAGAGAAGAGAAAAACTATGAGAGGTGTTACTGCACTTGCTTATTGCTACTGCTGTAATTCGTGAAGTAATGAAGAGATTCTACCTCTGTAATAGGCCAGAGAGTGACAGTGGACTGTTGATGGCATGAAGCTGTAGAGCTAAGAGAAGAGAAGAGGAAAAAGAGGCAAGAAAGAAGAGGGAGTCTCAGGTTGGTTTGGTGCAAAACTGAGAGAGAGAGAGAGAGAGAGAGAGAGAGAGAGAGAGAGAGAAAGAAAGAGACGGTAATGGTAATGGTTTTCTGTAAAGTCGGGGACGTAGAAGTTGCATGGCGGTGAAGAGAGAAAATCGAGAGGGAGGAGGAGGAGAAGAAACGGAGGGAAGAAAAGGGAAAGGAAGGTAATGCATTGTTGTGGTGGTGCGTCGGTGGAGGAGTACAGGGGCGAACAGAGAAGGTTACGGAGCAAGGAGGAGGAGCGAAGAAGAAGAAGGAAGAGGAGAAGGGAAGAGTTACAGTGGTCTAGTTGCAAGAAATAAGGTGAACAACGGTGGTGGAGAGTTGCTACGGTGGTGGCTTAGGTGGTGGCAGTAGTTACGTGGTGTTGGGGAGGTTTGAACGGAGAAGAGAGGAGAAAGATGGAGAAAAGTGGGAATTTGATTTAGGGATTTAGAATAGAAACTTTTTTTTTTACCTACCGCAGTCGGTACCTCCTACCTACCATCCCCGGTCACTTTCTTGAAAAACTCATTGTGCCCAAAAGTGGTACGATCGGGTCGGGTTAGGCCGGGCTTTGAAAAGATAATTGTTTTTTTGCATTTCTCCACGTTTTGATCCATTTTTCCTCGTGCAACATACATACATGATATAAAACATATTCCGGCCATGAAAATTGCACATTAACCTCCCGATTTTACTTTAAAACTTAAACAAAACGCAAAGTCTAATGAACCAAAAGAGAAAAAAGACTCACAAAATAAAAAAGAAAACTAGAAAAGCGAAACATGTAAAACTCAAAATTGATAATTAAACTCAAACATGCACTAATGACACAATATATTTCACAAGAGAAGTAAGAAATACTCTCTTTCAGGTGCCAAAAGCGCCTCACGAATCTTTAAAATCCAAATTTCTTAGTAACACTACCAATTGTACAAGGAAAAGAAAAACTCCCAATGTCTTCCAGCTTTTGTGGTAGTATGTCTTTCCTTATCAAGAGGGCTGAACAATCTTCACCAAGTATGTGGATTAATGCTTCCCGAAGCTTGTTCTTCTTCATGAGAATTTCTTTTAATTACCTTGCGTACTTGGGTACTTGCAGCTTATTTTCAATTGACGAAATATTTTGATAAACTCCCTCATCTCATCTTGATTGCGTTCTCAAACAAGTGCTTCTGGGAATGGAATTATTTGCTTGTAATCAACATTTGTCGGCTTCCCTTGTCCTTTGTCTTCCTTTATCCCTACATCATTTTTTAGCTTTAGCATTTTACCTTCCACAGTATTAGATAATTGTTCTTCCTTTTCACTATAGTTTTCTACTTGCACGATCATCTCTTCCTCATCAATTGTCACCTAGATAGCATTTACATGCTCTCTCGGGTTTACTTCAGTGTTACTTGGGAGGATTTCTGGAGTTCTCTCAGACACTATCTTAACTAGTTGCGCAATCTGCTTTTTAAGTTTCGGATTGAAACTTCTTGATTCCTCTGGGCTGCTTCAATTGTGTTCATTCAGTTATTAGTGGCGCTCATAAACTTTACCATCAACTCTTCAAAATTTACCTTTACTTGTGGAGGATAATATTATGGGCTTTACTTGTTGAGGATGATGTTGTGGGGCTGTTTCATATGGCAACGGTGGAGGAGGACCCCTATTTTGAAAACCTGGGGGTCGATGTGGCCTTTGTTGTCCTTGACCATCCCAAGAGAAGTTGTGATGGTTTCTCCATCCCAGATTATACATATTTGAATAGGGGTTGTTACTGGGCCGGTTCCCTTGTACAAAATCAACTTGCTCATTTGGTTCTCCCATACTTGGGCATTTATGATACGGATGCCCACTGTTAAAAAAATCACAGAACATGACTGTTTGATTATTTTTGCTTGCTGATGTAGTGGTCAAGTTCCCTATTTTCTGCTCCATCACTACCGTTAATCTTGCTTCCATAGAAGAAATTGCGTCCACATTGTGCACTCCAGCCATTCTAGGTTTCGTTCATTGCCTTCCCCAAGTATAGCTGTTCATCGTTAGTCTGCTCTATAAGGTCATATACCTTTTGAGGGGTTTTATGATCAGTTGATCCTCCAGCTGATGCGTCTACCAGTTGTCTCGCCCCGAATGATACTCTATTATAAAAACTCTGAATTTGTATCCCCAAATCTAGACCATGGTGGGGGCATTTCCTTAAAAGCTCTTTCCATCATTCCCAGGCCTCATAGAGGCTTTTTCCTTCTATTTGTTGGACGAAAGAATCTCGTTTCTTAACTTTGCTTTCTGCCCCGGAGGAAAGTACCTCTCTAGGAACTTTTTCCCCAATTAATCCCATGAATTTATTGATCCTAATGGTAGTGACTTAAGCCAAGACTTCGCCTTCTCCATGAGAGAGAATGGGAAAAGAAGAAGTCGAATAGCGTCTTCAGAAATTCCATTTATCTTAAAGGTGTCGCACACCTCTAAGAAATTTTCGATATGAGCATTTGGATCCTTACCCAAAAGTACGTCGAATTGGACATTATTTTGCAGCATTTGTATAGTATTTGGCTTTATCTCGAAATTGTTCGCCTCTATCATCGGCCTTGATATACTCTGCTTTGTCACAGAGATGGACGGTCGAGCATAGTCCGCCATCGTTCGCTCAAACACTGGCCCCTTTGGTGGTAGAAGTTGTACGAATAGAGGATTATTGATTGGTGGAACTGATGGTTTGTCTTCCATCTTATCGAAGGCCACTATTGCCCTAATGCCTGTCGTTCCGAACTGAAGGGTGCGACGGGTAACCTGTAGCGTATGTTCAGGCTCTGGATCCAAGGGTACTAATTCACCCCTTTTCTTTCGGGGCATAAACTAATACCACAGGATCTGCATAGAAGAAAACATGATCGATTCCATGAAGATAGAGCTGAACTAAAAAATGTAAACTGAAAATAACTGAATGATGCAAAGACAAAACAAATTCAAACAAGAAAAACAAAAACAAAAATGACTAAAGCATTAAATAAACCAATTTTCCTTAAGTTTTCGTTCCCGACAACAGTGCCAAAAACTTGATGTGTATGTTTTAAAAAATTAGGGATGAACTACTAAACTAAGGAATAGCCAAGTGGACCTATCATTGTAGTAAGTAAGTTATATCTGAGTGTCGAATCTCGAGGAACGATAAAGGCTCAAGTTGTAATTATTCTTTCTAATGTTTAGTCTAAAGAAAAGTCGGTTTGAAAAAGTATTAAACTAAAAAGCTAAAAACAGTTTAACAACTAAGGAAAGCAAAGCAATAAAATTAAAATTTAAAATACTTATAAAAGCAAGAGTTTGGATGGTGGAATCCCCCTAATCCTTGTTACTAATTCAATTTGAAAACTTTAAAGGAAACGATGCTAAATTAATTAAAAGTTGGTTTGAAAAAGAATTAAACTAAAAAGATAAAAACAGTTTAACAACTAAAGAAAGAAACGCAATAAAATTAAAATTTTAAAAACTTGTAAAAGCAAGAGTTTAGATGGTGGAATCCCCCCTAATCCTTGTTACAAATTCAATTAGAAAACTTTAAGGAAACAATGCTGAATTAATTACTTTTCGTCATCACAACTAATTGGGCAATCCCTACCTCTAGGTGAAAGCCACCATACTCACTAACCATCAGAGAAAAATCTCTTTTCTCTCTAACCAATTATGAGCATAATAATAATAGGTAATTTAAAGGACCTAAAAGTACAATATCATATCTCTAATCAATTACCCTAATTAACCCCCAATTGGTTACCCTAGAATGCTCTAGCTTTTCAATTCTGAGCAATCTTGCAATAAATCTAATTTCCCGACAATTAAATTGTAAACAAGTACAATTGAAAGACAACTCAATTAAAAACAAATATCGAATTCATCAAACTAAACCAAGAACATTGTGATCAAGAACTGGGGGTTCAACCTCGATCCAAACATAAAGAACTACTCACTAATTGTTGTATATAAACTGAAATTAAACATTTAATTCAATAAAAAGTAAAGAAAAGAAAGCTTAGGAGGACGATTGAAGCCACAATTGCAGTCCCAAACATCTCCCGAGCTCTCTCTCAAATCGCCCAATTGAAGCTCGAAATCTTGATATGAACTCTTCAAATCTTGATCCCCAAGAACTAAATTACAGAAATTCTAATGATTACCTAACTAATTGAATGTAGATTTTGGGGAATTATCTAACCTAAATTCAACCTAATTGCCGAGTAACTACTCCTTTTTTGCCCTAATGGAGAATTACCTATTAATAGAGAAAAATTACATCAAAATGGAGTTAAAATTATAGTATAACTGCTAAAGTCGGGACCTACCACGCATATTAGGTCGAATCCTAAAACTGCTACAGTCGGGAGCTACCACGTACGGTAGAGTTCTGCCAAAAAATTACTTTTTGTCAATCCAAGAATAGCGAAAATAAAACTTCTAAGAAATAGGTACGAATGAAATACTAATGGTGCAAGAACAAAACAAGAACAAAAAGTAAAAAACACAAAAACAAGAAACTAAAAGCGATTAAAGCAATAGATTAACAGAATTCTTAAAGTTTCCGTTCCTTAGCAACGGCGCTAAAAACTTGATTTTTAAAATAGGATTACTCTAAAATTAACACATTGTACACAAGTGAACCTATCAATGTAGTACTAGAGAGCCTCTCATGTTGTCGAACTTAGGGAACAGAGAAGTTATAATAATGACTGTCTCTCTAAGGTTTAATCAAATTAAATGAGTTGAAAATAATTTTAACTAAGGAGAATAAAATACTTAAAAGCAATCTAACAATAATTGAAATCAAGTTTTAGAAAGAAATGTGTTTAAACGGTGGAATCCCCCTAGAATCCCTTAGCTAATTCATTGAAAACTTTGTAAAAATAGGTGAATCGCGAATCAAGTCTCGCACGTAAATTAAGATTAACCATATCTCTAGGTGAAAACCCACCATTGCCCTAATTGATTAGAGAAGACTCTCTTCTCTCCCTAACTCAATTATGAATGATTAAAGTAAAGGAGTAGTTATTAATGACCTAGAAACCGTAGCCATTATCTCTAATTAACTACCGAATTCTTATTGTTTCATTATAGCTCTAGATTGTTCTTCCTTTCTCAATTCCAAACAAGCTATGCGAAAGTGCCAATTTACAGTAAAATTAGCAACACAAACAATGCAATCAACAACAACTTTCAATTCAACAATTCATTCATAGAATCCAATAAAAATAAAGTTAAGATCATCTAGGGTTCAACCCCATTTAAACACATTGAAACCTAGCCACTAAGCATCACTATAATCATAAAATCCACATAAGAATTCATAATAAAAGATAAGTTTAGAAGCTTAGGAAGTAAAATTGAATGATCCACGGTCCCAGAATATTGCCCGAAGTCTTCTCTAGAATTGCCCGAAAAATCCCAAAATTGTTCCGAAGAAAACCTTTAATTTTTCTATTGAAACTTGCATTGAATAACTAAAATATGGTTTAAGGAGATTAATAAGAGTATTTAGAGGGATTTTCTCTCAAAAATCGCCTCATTTCGCTTCCTAGAAACCCTAACTGAAGATATCTTAAAAAACACAATATAACAGACAATTTAAAAAGATGTGAGAAAAATTGCAGAATTGCCTCTGCTGCACAACCGGCCGGGTCCCTCACTTAGGCGGCTGGGTCCAGTTGGGTCTTTCCTTCAGGTTGCTATTTCAGCCGAGTCCGGCCGGTGATATGGCTAAGTCCCTTTACCAGCTAGATTATGTGCGTATCTTCTCGTTTTTGTCCGTTCTTGCTTCGTTTGCTCTCGTTTCACTTAATTATTTCTTCTAACTGATCCGAGACATACCTATAAATAAAAGAGAATAAATAGAGGATATATATACCATTTTACTAATAAAATACTTTGAAAACCAAAGATTAAACTGTAAAAATATGTATAAAATGGACATATCACTGCACTATTGTCCTAACTTGAGAGAAATGATATTGTTTAGGTTATTGCAGTTTGTAATGAAAAGTTGGCTCGATGACAACTGGGGGTGTGCCATCACAGTTTCTCCTGTTGCTGCTTCCGAAGGTGCTACCGCAACACTTCCTGCTAAGGCTAAGAAAGAGGTGAAAATTGAAGAGAGAGAGAGAGAGAGAGTGGAGTCAGATGATGAAATGAGCGTGATCTAGAACTGTGTCTGCCTTTTTCTTTGTTTATGTTTTTGGTAGGGCTAGGAATTTTGTTTAGAAATTGACATATTTCCTTCTTACAATCTTGAGATTGCTGAGATTTTGTGTTATTGATCAATTTACTCAGTTTGGTCACTAGGATCGATAGCCATTTGGCCAGTTTAGAGTTACTAGATTCAAGAAGAAGAAGAGTACAGTTGAATGAATGATTGCCTTCGTTGATGAACAATTAAAGCTATATTCTTTTTTTTTGACAATTATGCCCTTCTTCTATCAATACTTAACGATAAAAATTAACAGACGTGTTAAATTGGATAAGTTTTTAGAGTTAAATGATAAAATCAATACTTTTCTAGTTCAAGTGCTAAAATGGAGAAAATGAGAAATTTCAGGTATGTGCAACACTTTTTACTCTAAATATTGTATTAAAGAGAAAATAAAAAATGTCTCATTTAAAATTTTTATTTCTTTTTGAAGAAAATTGACGTTTCAACGATAAATGACAAAGAAAAGTGTCTGGTAAACAATGCAACAACACTCCATACTTAAAGATAAGAAATATTTTTCTTATTTCATAATGAAAGAAACCCACGTTAGTACTGTTTCTGATAGTAGAAAATTAATTGAAAGCTTCAAATGAGCAAATGTAATTTAGCTAGGAAGAACAAATTTCACATTAAGATGCATTATTTATTAGCCGAAATGGATACCATATTGAGACAAATAGTGAAGGTAATATTGAATACTTGTACATTATAAGTAGGGTTGTAAACAGCATGAGTCTTACCCATATTCGACCGGGTCTATACCTGTTTATAGTGGGTAAAGTTTGAAATTTATACGCGCGAACCCAGACCCGTACCCATACCCATACCCATATAACATCTATTAAATGGGTCTGGAAGGGTATGATGATACCCAAACCCGTTTACCCGCTATAATAAAATAATAATATGTTTATATATTATATTATTTTTATAAGTTTTTTTTTATAAACACATAATTTATTTCCCCTAACTAAGGCCCTCCCTCTGATTGGCTCATTTGTTTCCTACTTAATTCATTTTTTCTTTCTTTCTTCATCTACTATGATTAATGTTGGCAATTAATATATTTTTTTATTCTTATTCTGGTTTCAAATTTAGGTTCAGGAACTAGAGCGGTTTAAATCTCTACAGACCAACTGAAGATCTTACCTTTGCTGTTGCACGTTTTTACCAAAATGGAGGTCCTTTCTAGAATTATTACATGGTACATAACTAATTATTTGTCATCTAATTAATCCTTTTGTGTTTTATATATATTTTATTTAATAGGAAAAAATAGAAAAATGGCAGATAGTTACGGGTGTATCCGGACTTTACCTTAGACCTTGGAGGGTCAGGTATGGGTTCATAAATTTTATACCCTGCGAGTCTAGGTTTGGGTCCATGTTTCAGTATAAGGATCTCGGTCTTGTACAAGAAGTACTGTACCCGTCTGGACCTGTTTACAACTCTAATTACAAGTATGATTTTTGAGAATAAAATTATATTAAAAAAATTACCTTCTTATTCCTCCGAGTTGTATTATACTTATGCTACTGTAATAGAAATTATAGACAACACATAAACCTAAAGTTTACTAGTTTTAGTGATTTTGTCATTTGTGATGACCGGTTGGGCCATCCTAGTTCTATAATTATGCAAAGAATAGTGTAGAATTCATGTGGTCATTCTTTGAAGAGTCAGAAGATTCTTCAATCCAATGAATTCTCATCCGCTGCTTGTTATCAAGACAAATTGATCATAAGACCATCACTAGTAAAAATTCTTACTGAATCTCCTAAATGGTATATTTGTGGGTCTATTCACTTACCTTGTGGACAATTTCTATATTTTATGATTTTAATTGATGCATCAACGAGATGGTCACTTGCATATTTATTATCGACTCACAACCTGGCATTTGTGAAATCATTCGCAAAGTTAATTCGGTTACGAGCACATTTCCCATATAATCCTATCAAGACGATTTGTCTTGGTAATATTGGGGAATTTACATTCCAATCTTTTAATCATTATTTTATGTCAATTTGGATTAAAGTTGAACATCCTGTAGCCTATGTTCAAACACAAAATAGTATGACAGAATCATTTATTAAATGCATTCAATTAATTGCGAGACCATTCCTTATGAGAACTAAACTCTCAATATCTGGTTGGGGACATATTGTTTTGCATGCATCAACATTAATTTACATAAGGCCAACGAATTATCACAAGTACTTTCCCCAACAATTGGTATTTGGCAAGGAACCAAATATTTACCATTTTAAAATTTTTGGATGTGCAGTCTATGTTCTAATTGCTCCACCATAACACACAAATGTGGGACCTCAAAGGAGATTGGGAATATATAATGGGTTTGAATCTCCATCATTAATTAGAAAATATCTTGAATTGAAAGCTGGAGATTTATTTTCTGCTCCGATTGTTGATTATCATTTTGGTCAAGCGATTTTCCAAACATTAAGAAGAGAAATAAAATAGTCCATTCAAGAAATAAGTTGAAGTGAATTATCATTATCTCACATTGATCCTTGTACTAGGCAATGTGAACTAGAATTTCAAAAGATAATTCATTTACAACGTTTAGCAAATCAATTTCTAGATGCTTTCACTAACTCAAAACGTGTGACTAAGTCACATATATCCGTTGTTAATGCTCTTATTCGAATTGATGTCTCTAAAGGACCTTCTACCATTAAATTAAAGGAAAATTTATAAGTGGTAGACCTATTGATTCCAAAGATAAAAATCCTCGTAAAAGAAAGGAAGAAAATAGTAAAGATGGAAAAATCAAGGTGATTGAGATTCCAAAAGAATCTTCATAATTGAAAACTCAAAAGAGTTTCTCAACATGACAGATAATAAACTTTCATAATTAATTTCAAGTACTTAAAAATATTTATAATCATGAGAGGCTCAATTAATTATGTCATTATTGGGAAAAATGGAACCGATCAATAATAAAAATAGATGAAAAATTTGCCTATGTTGCAACAATTAATATCATGAATGAAAACTAGGATCATGAACCAAAGTTTATAAATGAATGCAAACCTAGACATGATTTTCAAAATGAAAAGACAAAATTCAAGCATAATTAGATTCATTGGCAAAAAGTAAAGTTTTTTTGGACTAGTAATATGCATGCCTGAAGATTGCAACCTACAGGTTTCTGTTAATATGGTTTCTAACCTCAAAAGCTACCAGTATAGACAAGTGTACCTATCGTAAGAGCATAACTAGGAAAGTCCCCGGATGTCGAACTGTCGGGACCGACAAGCACTAGTACTTACCAAGCATCTATTGTTTAATCAATAAAACGATTTTTAAGAGAATTGAAACTAAAGTACGAACACGTTATAAGGCTAATTAACAAGCTAAGAAACAAGTAAATTGAGTTTTAAAACAAGCTTTAAAGAGAGTGTGCAAATGGTAGAATCCCTCTAAAATATTTAGCTAATTCAATTGGAAGAATGTAGGAAAGGATTGTTAAAACCCGGTTCGAAGATAATACTGCATGCATTGCTCAATTGAAAAAAAAGGATATATCAAACGTGATAGAACAAAATATATGTTGTTAGCCCTAAGGTGATAAGCACTTACTTGTTTATCTTCGATGTGACATGAATAGTATACTTAGAAGATGAAGTTTTAACACTAAGAGCTACAATAGAAAAGACAAGAATCCAAGAGAGTGGGGACTGAAGACTGAAGAGGATTCAAGATGTCAAGAAGTCATGAGGATGTAGACAAGAAGACTCAAGAAGATTCAAGATGTCAAGAAGAAAAGTGATGAGGATGTAGTTTAGGGTTTATTGAATTTGGAGGTATATATATTTCTATGTAACCCTTTTTATTTATCATCTTTACTTTAATATGCTCTAGCAAAGCTCATGCTTAAAAGATTTTCAAAAATGGGAGGAAAATGATTTCAAACCTACATGTATTTTACAGTCAAAATATTTTATGAAAAAGGTTTTGAATATTTTCAAAGAAGTTTTAAGTTAAATGATTGATTTGAATTTGATTGAGTGCATCATGA
This sequence comes from Catharanthus roseus, assembly GCA_028651295.1. Taxonomy (NCBI): domain Eukaryota; kingdom Viridiplantae; phylum Streptophyta; class Magnoliopsida; order Gentianales; family Apocynaceae; genus Catharanthus; species Catharanthus roseus. Next base: position 2,863,224 of record JAPQWS010000032.1, on the reverse strand, counting down.
TTAGATGACCTTAATTGAAGGATTAAAAGTGTTAGTCCTCAATTTATAAAGTCTATGAGTGAGTAGTTAAGTTACTCTAAGTTGATTATTTGATTTGAATTTCTAAAAAGGTTTTACAAAGTAAGTTTGAAAGTCCGAAGCTCTAGGTACAGACATTTGAAGGTGTTTAAAGTAAACGGGAAGAAGCTTTTTATTGAAGTTTTAATCGGTTGGAGAGAAATATTGGACACACAAGTGATGGTTTCTGGGTTGATGTACTGAAGGTTTGTAAGGTAAGTTTGGACGACTTGGTGAAGTTCCGGATGCCCAAACTTTATGGAACTCAATCAAACTAACAGTTTTCTAGCCTTTAATGAATGTTGGAGGCTTCCACATAAATACCAGACCTTCCTAGAACAGTAAATAACGAGAATTTTTTAGTCTAATCATTTCTAAGGCTTTCAAGTGTCTATTTTAGAGATTTTCTTGAGCTTTATTGGTGTTTATTGAAGTTTTGAGTGATAAGAGATTGTGTGTTTCATTTGGTAGTAATTGATCACATTGAGTATGATTTTGTTCATCTCTTATTTCTGTTTGTGAAGTGTGATCAAACTTATGAGTTGTAAAACCCGAGTGGACTGGTGAACCTTGAAGTTTGTGTAAGAAAGTTATGGTTGAGGTGTAAAACCTTTGGGGGTGATCCACAAGATAGTAGATATAGATCTTTGTAGGATCGAACCACATAAGTTATTGTATTTTTTCCCTTACTTTTACTTTCATGTTTATCTTCCTTGTTTATATTCTTGATCTTTCTTATTACTGTGATTGTTCTCCCTATAAGTTTTTATGAAAAGGATTTATCACGCTTTTTCATTAAAGGAAAAAAAAGTGGTCATGTTTGTCTTGACCTAATTTATCCCTTCTTAGGTTTTTTCACATATCACCAAAATTATTTTTTACTTATTATCTTTAAAAGAATAGTGAAATTTGTATTCAATAAATCCGCTCAAGTGACAATTTAGTAGATTTATTCATTTAATCATTGCCGACTTCAACATTTGAAAAACTAGTTTACAAAATTGGAATGCGGCGGGTAAAGCATGTCAAGTGACGTGCTCAACAAGAGGAAATATGCATTGTACTCTTTTTCCCTTAACTAAGGTATTGATCACATTGAGTTTTTCCTAGTAAAGCTTTTAACGAGGCAATATCATATTAAGAAAATGTACTCTTTTTTCTTCACTAGGTTTTTATCTCACTGGATTTTTCATGGTAAAGGATTTAAAGAGGCATTGTTCCATAAAAAAGACACCCAATGGGGAGTAATATGAACTAATAAACAGTAGATGTCCATGCATGTAACTCCAACTACTCAATATGTTATATTTTATTCAACTCTTTTCACCCTCATTATTTATGTAACCTATGTGACCTTCTCTTGTAGTAGATGTATTACTGTAGGCTTTATAAGCCCATTTTCTCCCAATATTTTACCCATTTTTCAGCCCAATTTCTCCTCCCCTTTCACCCCATGATGCATTGGGCCTCAGCCCCATTTGGAATAGGCTTCACTTTTGTTTCCTTGACCGGTTCAAAGGGATGCCCGGCCGGTTCGGGTTGGCCACTCGGGCCGTCCGTTGGCGACCCACGGATGAACTGCCGCCTTCTCTTTTTATTGTTGTTGTTTCTTCGATTCCTGTGCAGTCTCTTGCTCTCCTCCTCTGAACCGCCTCTCCACTCTCTGTCTTTTGGAGTCTTCGAGACTCTTGGTTTTCCTCTTGATTCTTCGGCTTTGCCGCTGCTTTCCTCTCTCTGTTCCGGTGTTCTATGCCTCTCTGTTGTTCACCGGTCTTCTTTGTCACCTTCAATTGTCTGTTGGTGAGGTTAGAGAGTTAGCTGTGAGGAAAAAGAGAGAGAGAGAGATAGAGGAAGAAGGTTGCCGGTGATTCCATCACTGCTGAGGCCCTTTTCTGAGAGTTTTAACACCCGATCATCTTTTTCTTTACCGTCGGCACCTTGACGCCGCATTGCCACTGCTCGGCGTCTATTTTCTGGTTTGGTGACCTTTCGGTTTCAGCTTCTCAGTCATCTCTTTGATTTTCTGCCGGCCGTTTCACGGCGACAGTGGTAAGCGAAACTATCTCTTGTTGCTTTCGAGTTATTTTGATACTAATCGGGTGTTGTTTTGCAGATTGCCTTATTGTTTACCTTTTGGTTTCTGTTCTTGAAAAGATTGAATCTTTCTGTTCTTTTTCTTCCGCTGTTTTTCTTGATCATTTGTAATAGTAATTAGTGTTGTGTAATAGTAATTAGGAGTTTTTTTCTCCAACAATTACATTTATAGATTGTAACCTACAATTTGGTATAATGATACTTAAGTCTATAAATAGAGGCCAAATATGAAAGATGAAGAATGAATGGAAAAAGTAAAGTGAGAAGGTTCTTCTATATTTTGTCTTGTTCTTTGTTCACCTCCTTTATATTTCTACTTTTAGTTTTGCTATAGTAGTAGTAGGGACAGAACTACAGGGGGGCTCGGGTGGGCTCGAGCCTCCCCGGCAATTTATTTTTTTTAAAAAAAAAATTTAGGTTTTTTACATTTAAGCCCCTCCCAAAACTTAGGGACTGATTTAAAAAAAAAAACCTGTCAGCTTTCTCTCCCTCTCTCCACTGCTCCTTCCCCCTCCGCGAAAAGTGAAACCCTCAGTCGGACTCCAAGCTTGGCGGCAGCGGCGCAACGCAAACAAGATAGCGGCGCAGCGCGGGTGGTGCCGTGTGACTCGTGTCGACGGCGGCGAAGCCTCAGCCCGCTGAGACATACAGGCAGTAGCAATCTGCAATAGGAGCAACGCTGGCGCGGCAGCAAAATCTGCCAGGAAGGAAGGAGAAGGACGGCGGCGTGGCGCGGCGGCAGCAGTGCACGGCGGCTTCGCTTCTCTGAATTTCTGTTCTTCAAACATTGAAGAAAAAAAAGTAAGTTTTCTAGTTTAATTTATGTAGAAACATTTTTTATTTTTTATTTTGGTAAATAGATTTTCGAGTGCTAAAATTTTGATTTTGTTAGTGAAAATATTTCTAGGATTTTTTTGGTTAAAATATGATTATTAAGTAATTTATGTTCTAACTAATTAATATGTTATAAATGAAATGTGTTGAATTTTGAATTTAAAATATTTGAATATTATATAAGATTTTACTATGGAGAAATATTTTGGAAAGTGGAAGAAGGGTCCTAAACCGGTTGAAGAAAAATCAGCTAATAAAGGAAATGTTAATAATGAAGATCATGGGAAAAAGCCTCGGGTAGGGGTAGAGTTTTCGGATTTTGAAATTATTGGTGATCCAAGATTGCATAAACCAATTGATAGTTATCCTTATGAAATTAGAGATGAATAAAGGAGACGGTATGTGGCTAAAGGTCCAACTCAACCATGTGATCATAAATTTCCGCAAACTGATTTTGGTGAAATTAGAAGATCGTTTCAGAAGATATGGTCTAAAGATTTTACTTGGTTAGAGTACAGCGTACATAAAGATGCAGCATTTTGTTTCTGTTATTATTTGTTTGCTAAAGGTCAAAATCACAAACATGATGATGATATGTTTATAGAAGTTGGTTTTAAAATTGGAAACGTGCTAAAGAAAAATTTAAAAACCATGAAGGATCTCCAAATAGTCCTCACTCTGGTGCTGTAATTCAGTTGTTGGGTTTCAAAAATCAAAGACATAATGTGGAATACATTTTAGCGAAACAAAGTAGTCAAACTGAGATTGACTACCGTGCACGGCTAACTGCTGTTGTAAAAGTGATTCGATTTTTATTAAGTCAGGGTTTAGCTTTTCGTAGAAATGATGAGTCGATAAATTCAGTCCGACGAGGTAATTTTCTTGAATTGACAAAATTGTATTGTGAGGAATCGGAAGAAGTAAATAAGGTCATGAACTTGAATGCTCTGGGAAATAATCAGTTGACTTCTCCTAAAATTCAAAAGGAAATTGTTAATGCTTGTGCAATAGAAGTGAAACAAGCTATTATCAATGAGATTGGTGACAAGTTTTTTTCTCTTTGGTTGATGAGGCTCGAGATAACTTTGTGAATGAGTAATTGTCTATAGTTTTAAGATTTGTTAATGATAATGGAGAAGTGGTCGAGCGTTTTCTTGGAGTAGTACACGTGAGTGACACTTCTGCACGGACGTTGAAAAATAGTATTGATGATTTCTTTGCAATAAATGGATTATCAATTTCACAGCTCAGAGGTCAAGTTTACGATGGGGCATCTAATATACGTGGCGAGCTTAATGGATTGAAACAAAAAAATTTAGATGAAAATAAGTACACATATTATATTCATTGCTTTCCTCACCAACTTCAATTAGTGCTTGTGGCTACTTCAAAGAAAAATGCTCACGTGTGTAGTTTTTTTTAGTACCTTTCTAAGATTGTAAATATTGTTGGAGCTTCATGTAAAAGAAATGATGCTCTTCTACAAAAGCACTATGATGATCTTGTAAAACGTCTAGAAAGTGGAGAAGTTGCTACAGGAAAGGGCAAGAATCAGGAAATAAGTTTAGCTCGGCCAGGTGACACTTGTTGGGGCTCTCACTTCAAAACAATAACTCGGATTTTGCATATGTGGGATGCAGTGACACATGTGCTTGAAACTATATATGAAGACGTTGATGAGGTCAATAGTCGAGGCATTGCCCGAGGTTTGATTGATAAAATGTGGCTGTTTGAATTTGTATTCATTGCCCAATTAATGGTAAATGTATTGGCAAAAACGAATACATTGTCAATGTGCTTGCAACAAAGGACTCAAAACACTGTCACTGTTGTCTGGATGATTCAGACAATAAAGGAAGATTTTAAGAAGTATAGAAATGATGATGGTTATTAGGAGGAGTTATTGGGTGTTGTTACTGCATTTTGTATCAAAAATGATACTTACGTGCCAAACATGCAAGATCCTTTACCAGGCCGAGCTAGATTATACAGGAGTGTGGATGGGCAGCCAAAGACTTACTACCATTTTTTTCGTCGAGACATCTTTTTTGAGGTAATTAATTTCTTTGCTTTTTTAACTTATTACCTAATACTCAATTATTTGTAATATTACAAATTATTAACTGTTCTTTTCTATGTATAATGTTAGGTACTTGATTTTATAGTCAAAGAAATGGATGATCGTTTTACGGAGTCAACTTCAAAGCTACTTATTTGCATATCATGCCTTGATCCCAGAGATTCCTTTGTGAATTTTGATCGGAATCAGTTACTCCGTCTATCTGAGTTCTATACAGATGATTTTTCTATCTCTGATAAGTTTGAGCTTAAAGCACAACTTGATACATATATCTCTTACATGAGATCAAGTGATGGGGCAGCTTTCTCTGGCCTTACTGACATTGGAGATATCGCAAAGAAGATGGTTGAGACGAATACTCACAAGTTTTTTACTTTAGTTTATCGACTAATTGAGTTGGCTTTAGTCTTGTCTGTTGCTTCAGCGACCGTTGAAAGATCGTTTTCTGCTATGAGAATGATTAAGAATGATTTACGCAATAGGATGGGAGATGAGTTTCTCAATGACAGTTTGGTTTGTTATGTGGAGCAAGAGATTTTTAAGAGTATTGAAAATGAAGACATCTTGCAGCGGTTTCAGAATATGCAAACTCGAAGAATAAAATTACCATCTTAATCATTTCGTTCACATGTAAAACTCTATTTTAGATCATTTTTCAGTAGTGATTTCTTTTTCATTCTTAATATTTGTATGAATGTTATTTGTTTTCATATTAATCTTCTAATGGTTTTGAATCAATTGCAAGTCATATTGGATTTCGTCTTCTAATCCTGCTCATCTCATCTGTTATCTCAAGATTCTCAGCTTTGATAGAGGTATTTATCTCGTGAGTGATGGGTAATCATCTCATCTGTTATCTCAAGATTCTCAACTTTGATAGAGGTATTTATCTCGTGAGTGATGGGTAATCACTCCTCATTGGTAATGGGCGATTACCTATTCTTTTGCTATATTATATGTAAATTTAGAATTGTAATGCTTATCCTGTGAGTGATAGATAATCATTCCTCGTGAGTGATGGGTGATCACTCATCATTGGTAATGGGCGATTACCTATTCTTTTGCTATATTATATGTAAATTTAGAATTGTAATGCTTATCCCGTGAGTGATGGGTAATCATTCCTCGTGAGTGATGGGTGATCACTTCGCATTGGTAATGAGCGATTACCTATTCTTTTGCTTTTTATTATATGTAAATTTGGAATTACTTGAATGTCTTTCGTACATGGAATGCATCATTTTATAGACGAAATTCTGGCAAAATTTTTTTTTTCTCCAGCCCCCAACCATGTCGTTTTGGTTCCGTCCCTAAGTAGTGGTATTTCTAAAATAGAAAATACTAATGCACTTGGACCAAGATCAACCAGCATTCCAGCAACACGTCTGATGTAACTTGATTTCAAATGTTTGCCATATGGTTCTTGAACTTTTTGAAAAATTCATTTTTGTCTCTAAATATTTTGAAATTCTCAATTTGGTCCTTGAAACTTTCTATTTTGTTTATTTTAGACCCCAAAGTTATATTTCCTCTTCGTATCAGTCTTGCAAACCCAAATAAGTATAAAAAGGTTATTTACTCTAATTAAACCTAATTTACACTAGAATTAATATAAAATACTCATCAATAACAAAACTTAATTCTAAGTGTATAATCTCACATATCACAACCCATTTTCCATACATTAGGAGTTCCCTTCTAATTAATAAGATAACTTTTGTAGCTTCCGCTTCTCATTTCTCTAATTTGATTATCTTAAAAAAGAATGGAATATTACCCTCTAAGCTGTTCAGATCTTTTATAACATATGTGTAATATTTTTTTATAACAATTTTAATGGAGTATTTTTTTAATAAAATTTATAAAAAATAAATTTTAAAGTTTAAAAAATAAACTCTAACAAAAAAGATACTATAAATATTACTTTTTCAAAAAAAAGTACATAAGATGTTATAGGTCATGTTCTCCATTACTTTAAATAATTTGATTTTAACTTATTATAAGCTATAAGTTATTTTAGAGTTATTTTCCATCGCTTTATATCTGTTTTTAGTTTAAAATAAGTTAAAAAAGTTTTCTGAAAAAAATTTATCTTAAGAATATTTTTCTAAATTGTTTTTGCTTATTGATAGTGTTAAAATAAAAAAATATTTGATTAATTTTTTTAAAAAACTTCTTTAAAAGCTTTTTTTTTTTTTTTTCAATCGTTTAAAAAAACATAACGGAAAGCAGTTGCTGACGATTTTGACTGCCTTATAAGTACTCCTATCATTACTTGCACCATTCCACTATTTCATTTTGTACATGAGCTAGAAAGGCACCTAAAGGGCTTTTATATCTTTGGCACTGACCATTTTTAACCATGGAAGATTGATGATCGGCACATTCTCTTATCTTCCGAGGAGTACTCATGAGTGGAACCTCAATAATTTCTTATGGGGGTGCTATAGTACTTGATGGACCTTTATAGTTTTGAAGTCTAGCCAATCAATAATGTATTTATGAAGCTTTTAGAATTTTCCTTTTGGGATAAAATTGTAACATTTATTATTGCCTGTGGTTTGACAGAGACACACAAAATGCCACTTTGACTGCCTTCATTTTCATGCATGATTCTTCTTGAACAAGTGGGTATATATTGAGAGAAGAAAGGATATAATATTGTTTAAGTCATAATGTTATCCTTCTGGATTCATTCGAACTTGCACGGTCCAATCAATTCTAAGTCTCATGCTATGCAAAATAATAATAAATAAATAAATAAATAAATAAATAAAATCCTTAATTTTCGGTATTTTCATTCTTTAACAGCACTAATGAACCTTGATCACCAATAAAATATCCTAATGGCCACTTCCAGCCTATCCGGAAACAGAATAACACATTGAGGGTGGGATTAATCTCATTTTACTTCCGATGCTTAAGTCAAAGAGTAATTTTAACAGAGTAATTGTACGGTTAAAATAGCTCAACTTATAAATATAATCAATATCTTTTTATAGTGTACCAATAACAAGTATTTTAGTTTTCCAATCAATGTAGAATTTGGGATTTGAACTTTCTTGACCCTCTTACCTTTGTGAGGTCATCAAGTCCAATTATGATGTAATCAAGTTTGACTTATAAAAAAGTCTTTTCCTTTAAATAATAGGTTTGCCGGCCAAGCTTGAATAAATGAGATGGCTTGGTCCTATCATAAACTCCCTTAAAAATTTCATAAATTTTTATGATACTTTTATTCGTTAACCTCTCTCTCTCTCTCTCTCTCTCTCTCTCTCTCTCTCTCTCTCTCTCTCTCTCTCTCTATATATATATATATATATATTATTCAAAGCCCCTTGTTTCTAGATTTTTGTGCTTGACACATTTACTTTTGCTTCCTTTCCTCCCTATCCTGTTTTGCTTGCCTCAAAATGTTTATCGTATTTTATCATAGTCCTTATTTTGAAGAAAAATGACTCCTCCAAAAACTAGATCGTCAAGCTCTGGTACGTATCCCAAACTTATTATTCGGTCTGTGACTTCTGATTCTGAAAATGAGTTATGTGGTAAAAAATATAAGCTAGGTAAAATTTCCATTCTTTTATAAACTACAACGAACTTCCCCAGTTAATGTTTAGACATGTCTGTCTTTCAAATAGTTAGTAGATTACAGAATTAACCACAACATCGAGCTCTGTGAAGTTGGCACCGTGATGTATTCCTCAGATGTTCGCTAACGCCAACTTCCACCCATTGTTTGTAAATATAGAATTCTTTTTGTATATACTCTAATTGCCCCCAACCTGGATGATTGTGCACGCTTTCCCCCAAGAGGAGATACATCATAGTACACAAAGAACAATTGAAAGCTAGACTTAGATTTTCCCTGTATCCCATGATTCGTGATATCCTTATGTACTAGGAAATTGCCCTAGCACAACTGTCCCCAAATTTACTAAGGAAAATTGTAGGTTTTATCCTGATTTGTAAAGCCTTCGGGATACCCACAAACTTGGACATTTTTCGTAATTTTTTTTTTATATTTGACCATTAAAAGACGGCCCTAACTGGTATAGCTTACAACAAAAACAATCAGTCGGGAATTTTATTGAAAAAATACTAGCAACAATCCATAGATAGAAACGTGGACTCTTTTATATCAAAGATACTTATTCGTCGATGACTTTTGACTAGAATAAACAACGAATGCTCCCAAACAAAGATGTAAAAGTGGGAGCTTAATTTGTACCCCACTGTACAGAGACGTTGAAGAAATACGAATTTAGGATGAGGCTTCGAGAAAGCTGACTAGAATCTATGTTGGAAGCAGCGAGTTTCTACAATGCTCAAAATCTTGATTATGAAAAATCACGTTAGTATCTAGATAGTATATTTTAAAGAATTTGGTTTATATTTTTGAAGGAAATATAACAATTGTATTTCTGTGTAAGACTTGGTGCATTGGAAACAATATCAGATTCTTCAAAACAAGGAGAAGCATCATGTTTGGCCTTTGGAAAGACCAAAATAAATATCGGAGCAAAGATATCGGAGGTATGAATGGAAATTGTGATGATGAAATGTTATTGTGAAAATGGAAATATAAATTTGACATTTTATATAAACAGAAATACCTGAAATCAACAAAGGTGGAACGAAAAAACAAAGAGAAGTAAAAGACCAAAATAGAGAAATCCATACCAAGAATAAAAAGACGTAAGTGCAGATAATCATCCTTTAATTGAAAGTCTTTCTAAAGAATCTTTTTTGCGGAAGAGAAAAAGAAGCGAAAATGCGGATAGGAGAAATACTATTGCTAGAGAGAAAGTATTTGCCGAAGTACCTACTTTACCTCCAATTACAGAAGAGCTTCCTACTACGGAAAACAGGATAGAAATTATCCTAAGCAAACATCCTGTAGGAGTGGTACTCGAAGGAGATGAATCGTTCTTCCCAAAATGGTCATTGAAAGATAAGAGTAGATTGATACATGGTGGTACTGCATGAGAGGTGGCAAGGACAATTCATCCACCAGCCGACATAGAATCTGTGTCTCAGTGCTCTTGTGATGAACTTTTCGAAATGGAAGCAACGAATTCCTGTTTGGTAAGTTATCCGATAAGTAAATGAATATAATGGAATATTAATCATTCTAAAATATATATTCTCCTTCTGCAGAATCTGAACATAAGTAAAGAAATGTCCAAACGCTTGGCTTCGATTTACGAATTGCAAAAGGAGCTTGAATGAAAATTGGAGACTTTATCCCTTGAAATTAAAAAGTTGAAAGGAGATCTATTATGTTTGACAAACAAAATGCTGATTTGAAGAAGGATTTCGCCGAAATCAAGGGAGTGAATACGAATTTATCGGAAGCTTTAGGTGCACGGAGAGAGTGATTCAATCTATGGAGGAAAAAAAAAAGAGTAAATGCTTTAAGATATGCGCTACAGGAAAAAGAACTGAAAAGTAAGCTAGATGAGGTAATAAATTTGAAATAACAGCTCTATCCACTGCTAAATCGGAATAGAAGTCTGCGTGATGTGGTGAAAGAACAGGTAATCAAGGAATTTTGTAAAGGGAACAAAGGGAGAGATTGGTTTTTTACTCTGAGCCTACCAATGTTGTCTGTTGCCAAAACAGAAATTGTAAAAAATTTACTTGAAAAAGATCCTGAACATGAACTTTCTGATATCATAAAACGATATTATGCTTGAATTCCTCTGGGATAGACGTGTTAGATTAGGCATCGACAATTCCACTTTGCCCATGACATAAACATCTTTGGAAGATGAAGATCAACAATCTTGTCAAGGAAATACTCATGAAGATAGTACTATAGAAGGGCATTCAAAGAATTGTCTTCCTAATACGCCATCCGTAAATATTGAGAATTCTCCCGAGCATGAAGGAATCCCTAAGATACCCCTAGAAGCTAGTAAACATATATAATCTTGAGAGGTCAGGGCATCCAAATGAAGGAACGTCCTCGAATGTTGGAGGTGAAGAAGGAACAATGAAACTTCCTGATAAATTTGTTACTGAAGAACATAAAGCAAATGTTTCTGATAACAGTGGCACCAAAAAGATGGTAAATGATCCTGTTGTGCAGGAAATAGCTTAAGGAATTGTTTTCCCTTGTATTTAATTGTAATGCAATTTGAAGAGAAGAAAGGGCTCATCTCTTTTTCAAAATATTTTGTCCATGTAGTTTGGTTCTTTGGTTAATGCGCATTATGAATTAATAGGGATCCTGATCATGGTGCAATTAGGTCTTGAATATGACCTATAGTTATAGTCACACTTAAGAGAGTAACCATAAAAGTTTTTTCCTTTTTATTTGAAATAAAACAGTTGCAAACGTGAGTGGAAAAGTTACACGTTTTGGATGCAATAGTTGCACTTCCCCACATAATATTTAAGGATAAAATACTGCTTCATTTACTGGATAAAAATTTATTATTGAGAAAATCAAAGGTTAATCGTTGCTTTATAAATACCATCTGCCTTATGAAATAGTTCTTCATCATTTCCTTTTCTCTTTTGCAATCACATTCCATGGCTTTATCAAAAAAAGTTTTAAGTCATCTGGGTTGAGGTTCAAAGATGTCCTCTGAAACCTCTAGTTGAATATCCTTTTACAAATACATAATTAGCTTCTCTCTGTGAACTGCATACTTATGATAATAAACCATATATCCATGTGAATTTGCATAGGTTGATGGCTTACAGAAAAGACATCACTTTCTATCGATTTAAAACTCTACTCAAGATGTATCTATTGTATACGCCAGATACGGTAGAAATATGTCTAGAAGGTTATGAGTTCTACTATTAGATTTATACAGAAGATGGACACTACAAAACTGCTTCTCATCATGCCGATGTGCCTGCTCAACTCTCTGTTCACTTCAACCATATCTTTCCGATAACTTGCTATTGATCCCTCTCTGTGATCCCATATGCTCGTGCACGAGTACAAGAGGAACAAGAAATAAGAATTTCCATGAGAAAGATGCTGAAGAAGATGGCAGAGGAAAGGGAGGAAGTGGTGGGATACATTTCGTCCAATAAGAAGTGCAAATCCAGAGGAAATTTTGGTCTTCAAGCCAACCAGGACTTCTTTGCTGTAGCCGATCACGTTTTGGGGTTTTCTTATAATGTCCTTCAGTTAGGATTTTTTGTGTTTTCTTTTCTTTTTTTTTTCTTGAAGAATGATCAGGATGCATCCTGATTCATTCTTATGATGTACCTCCACCTACCACTCTTATATATACATATTATTGCAAAGATAATTAAATATCTGAATGAATCTTGACAAATGAAATTTCATGGTGAAAAAATATTATTAGAGAATAAGTTTAAGGGTATAACTTTTTGAGATTTACATCATTCCATGTTCTAGCAAAAAATTTTCCTTCTTCATCCTAAAGTTTGTAACTGCCACTTCCATTATTTTTAACAACTTGACATGAAACCTTCTAAATAGGATCTAACTTTCTGTTGGATCCACTCGACTCACTTTTTTTTTTCAAAGTGCCAAATCACTTTGACAAATTCTGAATCGTTTCACTCTTGCGTTATGGTATTTGGGAATGATTCTTTTATATTGAGAATTCTTTTGAGCTTCTCGTGCACAAAGTTCTTCCAATAAAATCAAATTTTCTTCCATTAACTGGTCATTCACTTGTTCTCCAAAGGCTTCACTTCATAGGGACTGGACTCCTATTTCTGGTAGGATTACAGTTTCAACTCCAAAGCATAGGTTGAAAGGAGATTCTTTAATTGCCCTTCGAGGAGTAGTTCTGTAAGACTATAGAACATTAGGGAGCTCTTATAACCAGTTTCTTTTGCATGCATCAAGCCGTCTTTTTAACCCTTGCAAAATACTTCAATTGGCAACTTCTGTGGCACCAATGGCTTGAGAAGGTAGCCCATTGATGTAAATCGTTGTTTAATTCCTAATTCTTCACAAAAACTTTGGAATTCTATAGAATCAAACTATTTTCCATTGTCTAAAATGAGGACTTTTGGAATGCTGAATTGACATATGACATCTTCGTAAAAGAAATCTCTTACTTTTCGAGCAATAATACTAGCAAGAGCCTTCACTGCTATCCACCTGGTAAAATGATCAATTGCTACTACCAAGTAATTTTTTCCTCCCACAGTTTTAGGAAAAAGTCCCAACAAGTCGATACCCCATTGAGCAAAAGGAATGGGTGTTCCAAAGATGTGATATATATTCAAAGGCAAATGATGTTCATTGGCATAAATTTGACATTTGTTGCATGTGCAGACCAAATTTTTGGCATCTGCCTTTATTATGGGCTAATAATACCCATATCGCATGGCTTTCCAGACTAAGATATTTGTACCAATGTGTGATTCACAAATACCTTAATGAATTTCTCTCAGTATATATTTCCCTCTGTCAAGTGTTACCCATTTGAGCAAAGTCCAATCACCCATAGCTTTATAGAGTTAATTGTCGTTGAGCACAAACCTTGGTGTATTTTTTCTTACCTTTCTGGCCTACTAGGGATTATCAGGAAATTGCTCCTAAACAATGAAATTCCTGATAGGCGTTCTCCAATCATGTTTCTCTATAATTGTGCACACATTGTTGTTGATGCTTTTTTCTTTTAGTGACTCTATCCACATGCCTTCCATTGGTTTCCTAGCACTTAATTTTGACAAAGTATATGTTCTCATTTTCTGATTTCATGGAACTTTTTCAAAATGTATTTGTAGAAATCTTGACACTACCTTCTGTATCAAATCCAGATACCTCTTCATATTATCTTATTTTGCCTCCAACGCTCCTGTTACTTGACCAACAACGACTTGAGAATCGCTCCAGACCACCAAATGAGTTATCTTCAAACTTTGTGTCATTTGTAGTCCGGCAAGAAGAGCTTCATATTCAACTTCATTATTGCTAACGGGAAAAGTGAACTTCATAGCATAAACAAATTGATGTCCTTCGAGGTCTTCTAAAACAAAACCCGCACCTTGTGTTTAGTTCCAGCAGACTAGTCCACATTTAAAAGCCATATTATAGATAAAGAACGGGAATATTGTGACTTGGTATCATCATCAAGAAATGCGCATTCTACCAGAAATCTACAAGTGCTTGACCTTGAATTATATTTTTGGGCAGAAAGTTAATGTAATATTCACTAAATTCTAAGGCTTATTTGGAAGATCTTCCTAAAAGATCTGGTTTATGCAAAACCTGTCTCAAGGGCTCATTAGTAAGAACATTAATTGAATGTGCTTGGAAATATGGTTTTAATTTCCTAGCAGTTACTACTAAATTAAGGAGATGCTTCTCCAATAGACTGTATCATTCTTCTTGTTCATTTAAAACATGACTTACGCAGTAAATTAGAGACATATTACTATTTCTTGAAGTCTAAAGTACATAACTTACAACCTTGGCTGTAACAGCCATGTATAAATATAATATCTCTCCTAATTGAGGAACTAGAAGCATAGGGGGAGAGGAAAGGTAGCTTTTTAGCTACTGAAAAGTGACGATGGCCTCCTTTGTCCATTTAAAATAGTAGGTTTTTTGAGGATATGACAGAATGAAAACCCATTTTCCCTTGCTCTGGATAAAAATCATCCAAGTGATGCCATCTATCCTAGAAATTGTTGCACTTCTTTAATGTTCTTTAGCTCTGGCATATTTTGTATGGCTTTGATTTTAGCCGGTTTAGATTCAATGCCTCTCTTAGATACTAGGTATGCCAAACATTTTCCTAGGACTCCAAAAGTACATTTTTTGGGATTGAGCTTCATTCCTATTTCTCTTATCCTTGTAAAAACTTTCCTTAAATCTTCTGGAGCAATCTCCCTCTTCTTAGACTTCACAATGATGTCATCTATATATACTTCCATAATCACTTCGATGAGCCCCTTGAAAGCTTTGTTCATTCCTTCCTGAAAGTCTTCTTGTATAGCAATAAGTTCTGATATCCATGACAAAAGAAGTTTTCGGCATATCTTCTTCTGTCATTAGAATTTGATGGTATCCTTTGAAAGTGTCTAGGAATGAAAGTAATTTATGACCGGCTATTGAATCCATCAACTAATTGATTCGAGGAAGTGGATAAGGCTTCTTTGGAATAGCCTTATTTAGATTTGTGAAATGAATGCACATGCGCCAAGCACTTTCTAGTTTAGAAATGACCACTGGATTGGACAACCATTCAGGAAAATCAATCTCCTTGATGATTTCTGTAGACAATAATTCCTGAACTTCTTTCTTGATGACATCCTGCCTTACTTTAGCAAAGATGTGCTTTTTCTGGAAGACTGGTTTAGCTGTATTAGGAATTCCCAACTTATGTTCGGAAATTTCTTTGGGTATGCCTCCTAAGTCATCTGAATTCCATGCAAATATATCTTTAAACTCAACTAAAACTTCAGCTATCTTCATATGTAAATCAATAGGGAGGTCCTTCCCTATTTTAACCGTCCTTTCAGGAAAAGAAATATCTAGAACAAAGAATTCATATTCTCCTTTTGGTTCTATCTTTCGGATTTTAGCCTCTTCTTCTTTTTTTCTCTTCCTTGCTCTCAACTTCCTTCACCATAGTGAAATAACATTCCTAAGCTGCTTGACGATCTCCATTGATGACATAAATTTTGCTTCCATCAAAACTTCTATGGACAGATTGCAAGTGGCTATCTTGGCTCTCAACTGATTGAGTGCTGACCTTTCCAAAATGCAATTATATAGAGATGGAGCAGAGACAACAAGAAATTCTACCATATATGCAGTATTTCCGACATTCACAGGCAAAGAAAATTTTCCATCGAAATGATTATTTGTCCTTTGAATCCCACTAAGGGTACAATGTATGGCATTACTCGAGACTAAGGACTTCCATTTGCAAAAATGTGGTTTTGAAAAGAATATTGGCGGAACTGCAGGTGTCAATTAGAATACGCTTGACTATACAATGATCAATTGACATGGTTACCACCAATGGGTCATCAATGGTCTTTCCCTTGAACGTTTTTGAGATGTAGTAGGAACAACATCCTGTATAACATTGATGACTTTTAATTTTCAAGAACTAGAATCAAGTTTAGTGGCCTTCTTTTCCTCCGACACAGGAAGTGATTTCCTGAAAGATTCTCCTCCAAATTTTCGCTTCTGGGAGACATCGCTAATAAATTCCTTCAACAAACCCCGCTTAATTGCAATTGGGAGACTTGATCTAGTTGCAAGAAGATGCTTGTAAAACCAAACCCTGAAGAAGAATGCTTAGCGGGGCCAGAGAGAATGAAAGCTTTGATTCTTGGTGGAGAAGTCACCTTCTCTCTGGTCAACTAGTATTAGGTACCCAAAAAAAAAAAGCCATTCTCGTCAATGTCAGTAATTAGCCCGCCCCGAGAGCCCCTGCAACATGATAGGATTGGAGATGGTTGTACCAGGAATCCCAACTACAGGGGGAGGGACCCCCTTTGAAGATGTATGCATAGATGTGGAGAATCCTTCGGAAGCCTTCAGGAAAAATATAAAAAAGGTCTACTATCTTCAAAATAGAAAATAACCATATTGGGCGTGAATTGATGAATCCTAATCACCAACAAAATACCCTGATGGCCTCTTCCAGCTTATCTTGAAATAGAATAACACACAGAAGGAGGGATTAACCCCATTTTACCTCCGATGCTTAAGTAAGAGAGTAATTTTAACAGAGTAATTGTATGGTAAAGATAGCTTAACTTATAAGTGTAATCAGTACATTTTCATACTCTACCAATAATGAGTATTTTTGTTTTCCAATTGATGTGGGATTTAGAATTTGGACTTTTCTGATCCTTTGACCTTTGTGAGGTCATTAGGTCCAATTATGATGTGATTAGATTTGACTCTTAAAAAGGTCTTTTCCTTTAAATAATATATTTGCCGGCCCAACTTGATAAATAAATAAGATGGGCTGGTCCCATCAAGCACCATGTGCAATTCTTTGAATATTTAACAATTTTAAAACATTGTTCCATATAATTATAACATGCAAAGACATACACAATGTTTTGTGATTTCTATATATGATCATCATAATTAAAAGGAAAATTACCTTTTACTCTTTAAAGCCCTCAATTATATATCTTGAAATATATTTGCTGTTAATTAGTTCATACTCTAGAATCTCTTTCCATCTGATCTTCTCTTTCAGTTTCACCATTAATTAATATATAGTAACATGTTTGCATTTTTTTGAATGCTACAAAACTGGCGAAATCTTGTTGGAGACTGACTTAGGGATGATCTTATAATTCTTGGGACAAATTTTTGTCAATCGGCTTCCCTCTAGGTGAGAAAGTCCAAATTACGTCATGAATGAAATGAAACAAATCTCCATTCTTTTCTGAATATTAATTCCTTGCTATAGAGATGATTACTCATTGCTGCGGAAAGAGTAGTCTACAGGATTCTGAGTATCGCCCAATATTTGACCTACAAAAATGAGCAGACAATATGTTTTGGGATGGACCCTTTGTGCCAAAACCACGGAATGACTAGCTGTGTCCTATAACTGGTGTTTTCATATATTAATGCACTGTTATCACATAGGGAACTAATCTTTTAACTTTAGGTACCAAAGTTTATATAATTCTTGAAAAATGACGAATTTGAAAAAATATATACTTATAATGAGAAATAGTTTTTCAGGCATTTTGGATCAATAAAAGGAGTTATCCACATTGCAAAGGATTTTCATTTAAAAATGCTCTTTATAAGTTTAATGGCTAAGGTAAGGGAAAATGTCAAGGAATCTAAAGTTTGATAAGATCAACCAATGTACATGCATGACCAGCCCACCGTCAGACCAAAACAAGGAGGGATTCTATATTTTGCTTGATTTTTTCTTGTGTTCATCAGAAGTGTCTTGTTGCAGTTCACTAATGAAGTTGCTTTAGATCTGGTTATAATTAACCATGAATCTTTAATAAACAGAGCTGAATCTTGGTTAGAATTTGGGTTTGGGCTTAATTCATCCCAAAAAGTACCTCAAGAGGGGAGGATTGCCCAAGTCTTTATAAGGAGTAATTATTTCCTAAATACTAGCCATGTCGAATTCTCAACCATCTCCAATATTCAAATTCAATATTAATTTTCTTTCATATAATTTTTCTTTCAAGAAGATGAAGTCTTACGAATTGGAATATCATTTTAATTGTTTGAAATATATAAAAAAAGCAAATGCAACTTATGAAATCCAAGATTATGCTAGAAAGAAATTAAGAAACAAACAAACAAAATCATAGAGATATTTGTACTAATTAATTTATTACTTTTAATATGCGTGGGGAACATAAGAATTTGAATTAGTATAATATTAAGACTAATATGTTATAATAAGAAACACAAAGTAAAAGCCACTGATCAATTTTGTATAATTCAATGGAGGCTTCATCAAATGTTGAAAGTTTGACTCTAGCTAGCCACCATAATTAATACCAAAACCAAAATAACAAGAAGAAGAAAAACAAAAGAATATACAATGGGACTATTGCGGTATATAGCCAAATAGCCCATGTAATTGAACTTATTTGGTGGGACAAAGGAAACACTAGCTTCCCAAGACCTCTAACACATGAATTAATTTTCTTGAAGAAGCATGTATATGCCTCGTATTGAAGCCTCATTGTATGGACGTAGTTTTGGATATATTGAAAATGCATGGGGTCCATAGATTATGATTTTAACCAATTCTAGCAAGTATATATGGAATTAACGGAAGAATTGATCATAAGGTGATAAAAACTTAAAAAGATGATCGTCTTACCATAAGGCGTGCCCTTAACACTTATAAAATATACCATACATGATTGGTTAGGTTTAATAAATCTCTTAAAATTTAAAATTTTATTAGAAATTATTTGACTCTTAAGAAAATTTATATGGTAAATTGAAAAATTATTTTATATGCTCTAAAAAAAGGGCCTATTACTAATTGGGAAAATCGCAGGTACGCTGTCAGTACCACCATATTACTGATAGCACACTGACAAAACACTGTCCATCGAGCACTTCTCGTCGGTAACAACTACCGACAGAAAGCCGTCGGGAATTTTTAGTACCGACGACCTTTCCGACGGTCATTTTGTTTCCCGACGATTTGTGATCAGCCAACGTCCATTCTCTATCGGAAACTAATATCGAAGTAAGTGCGAACGGTGCTTCATTCCGTCGGTAAGTTTAGCCGACGAACTTACTGACCGTGTCTTGCTGTCGATAACGCCGACGATATTTACTGACAGATATTTTTGTCGTTTTCCAGTTTTTTAAAATTTTAGTTGCGACAGTCCTTCTGTCTGTATCCCGTCGGTAAGCTTTTTTTTTTTTTAAATATAATTTGTAAAACCGTCCCGAAACTCCCTGAGACACAAAAAAACCCAATAACAACAGTATATACTCATAAACTCATCCATAAACAATATATCTATTCATAAACATAAAATCGATAACATATCAACAAACTAAAACATCCATAAAACATAAAATGTACAAGTATCAATGATCCTAGGGATCTCTAACATTGCTAGAGGGCCGGGGGAAGGGGGGGAGGGGAGGATTAATGGTGCTAGTGTTCGAGGCATCAATAGAGGCGGAAAGGGGGAATAGAGGAAGATACCCTCGTCGGATCTGAAGTCCTCGCAATGTCGATAGAATGTAGCAACTCTCACGATGTCCATCATCGGTAGCATCGGGGTGTACGGCAAATGGATCTGCTTAACAAACTACCTCATGCGGTACAGACACTGGAAACAACAGCCTCAACCCATCTCATGATCATCTACTCTACTTCTAAATAGCAAGGTGGCAATCCAGCTGCGGCTTGACTGCTTTTGGCTCTGAGATGAGCTGCGTCAAACCAGCTCCATATAAAAAGTCGCGGTCTAATCCACCATGTACAATGGCCATCAACTGGAGATCATTTGGCAAAGGAACGCCCGTGGCTGCAGCTTCCTCCTCGACCTTTTCTCATGCCTCGTGAAATCTCATCTACAATGTGAAGTGTTAGTTGGATAATAAGTTATAAAATATTATATACAATTTAAAGTTGTGAGTTATAAAACATTATAAAATACCCAAAACTCCTCTGAATGGAAATTCACATGCTGCCCCTTCTTATCCCTGCTCTGGTGCTTGTGAAGTTCCTCCAAGTGTCTACTCTTGGAGAACCTCTCTGTTAAATCTGCTTGCTGCAAAAAAAAAAAAAAAAACCGTTTAAGTTATTAATTTTATTATATTAAAGTAATGAAATGAAATAATGAAATCAAACATCAGTTCTTACCTTCTTCAACTGATGCTCTGTGAAAGATATGGAACAACCCATGCACTTCCCCGCTCCTCGACCCCCCGTCCTTGTTCCTGTTTCTTTTATTCCGTTCACAAAATACCTTGTACTCAAGACTCTCCCAATAGTTCATCATCGCTCTTAGTACATCTCAGGAATCCAAATGGGCCTCTTCTTCGCCCCATAAGTATCGCAAGAAAATCTCTCATCCGGTTGCGGACCTTGACCTTCCATGCATGCCTCATCTTGGTCATGGATAAATTTGGGATTCCATATGCATTTTTTCTGAAATTTCAATGAAATATGAAAATATTAGGAAATAATATGTTCCCAGTATAAGTATAACCAGTATAAGATTCAAAATATTATAAGTATTAAAGACTTGTAAAAGACTTGGATTAGTTTACCTGAAACTCTCCCCACCACATGTCCTAGACATTCAGCGGGACCTCAAACCAATGGTGGTAAGGGCCAGTGAACCGCTCCTACAAGATAGCTGAGATGTGGGTGGCAGCTCTCGAAGATGGATGTAGTCTGTACATACTAATGTTAGTATATATTAATTATATTTAATTATAATTTATATAATACTAACGATATATAGTTTATTGAACTTACCGATCTACATTCAAGGTCAATAACTGGCGAGTATCACCGAGGGGCAGCTTCCAAGCCACCGAATCTATAGATGATTACGGTTGTGTGGTCAATGCGGAAGATGAACAAGAAGCCATGGAATTGGCCGGTACCTGTGTCTGTATAGCTGGAACCTGTGTTTGTGTGGGGGGTATCCTGCTGCACTGGGTCAACGGATCCTACTATAAGGGAGTCTGTAGATCCATTTGTGTAGAAGGCAATGAATCATGCTGTATGGAGGGCCCTGAATCCTTTCTTTTCCGTCCTCTAGTCATTGAACTTGTATAAACATAAGTATAATTAGAGTTTATTATAAATATCATCAGCTAATAAATATGATAAACGTAAGTACAAGAAGTTAATAAATATATTTATAATGATAACACAAGTACTATAACATAAGTTTATAAAACATAATCATACAATGTTTATATATCGGAATCCTTATAGGAATCCTTGTCGGTCTCTTCATCGGAGTCTTCATTGAAATCTTCTTCATTAGAATCCCATCTTCTTAGGATTTTAGGCTTTAGGGTTTATAAGCTCAAAAAGTTTCCCTTAAAAGATTTTAAAATTTCCCTTAAAATTTTACGTTAAGTCATTACTAAAAATTCTAAGTCTTTTATAAGAATGACGAAATTTTGACAGAGTTTCCTTTGTATTACGCATATTTCTCAAACACATAGGCCACACAAACAAGCAACAAACTCACAAGATTCACTGTGTCGATTTAAAAAGTTTCAACTTCTTTAATTTTAAATTTTACATTTAGTGATTACTAATTGAAAAAAATTTGGTAAAGTTTCCTTTGTATTGTAGACATTTTCCAAGCACACATGCTACTCAAACAAGCAACACACAAAACTAAACAAAAAAATTAAGAGTCATAGCTCCTCTATAAAACTTTTAATAGAGTCAGGGCTCCCTCATAAAACATTAAAGATGCAAGACTCCCCAATAAAAGTTTAAAGAGTCAGGGTTCCCCCGTAAAACAAATTTTAAACTAATTAAACACATACCTCTAACGTGTAGACGATGAACAATATGTCACTAAAATCCTCACGAACAAAACTATAAGAAAAAAGAGAATTTAATTAAATTTTAATCTTAAACTACTTAACTTGTGTTAGCTTATATAAATTTCACAAGAAGGACAACTAAGAAAGTAGAATTATATCAAATGATAAAAAAGTTCAACATTTTTTAAAACTAAAACCAATCCTAATAAACCCTAAAACTTACTATGTCGTAAGAGTTCGATCTAATTCTTTTAATATATATATATGTATATTATACTTTTTTGTATTTCTATTTATATCGACATGAGGTGGAAGCAAGCCAGAACTTGTCTATTTATCGCTACTCTTCTATTCATTGCTTTTCTAACATCTATTTTTCACAAATGAAGCAATGGGGATGTCAATGAATGACTACATTATATTAAAATAATATCAAGTAATTAATTGAAATTATAGAGTTCCACTTTTGTGTATATAATATATAAAACCATATATATGTATATATATATTTTATATATGAGTAATTTAAATCCGATAAATTTTTAACATCTTAAAGTCTAATAAAAATTACTTAAACCTATTAAAATTAAAATTTTAATATAACTTTTTGAATTGAATCACAATCTAAAAAGTTTAAACTAA
The DNA here is from genome assembly GCA_028651295.1 of Catharanthus roseus. Classification (NCBI taxonomy): domain Eukaryota; kingdom Viridiplantae; phylum Streptophyta; class Magnoliopsida; order Gentianales; family Apocynaceae; genus Catharanthus; species Catharanthus roseus. The sequence continues at coordinate 2,840,551 of JAPQWS010000032.1, read as the reverse complement.
TTTAGTACTAGGAAAAATGAATGTTTTTATTTGAATAGTGTCTAATTAAAAGCTTCTAATGTGGCTGTGTTCAGGATGTTCGAATTAAAAGCTTATTCACCATTGTCAACTTGTTTATTTACTTTCTTTAAGTTAACCAGAACAGAAAACATTACCAATCCATATTCTCTTCTTTTGTTTCCCTCAATCCAAACATTGTGTTAAGTTTCTTTAATAAATACCATGTGTTTCTATATGGAATGTTTAGAAGAACCTTCACCACCAATATATGTCATCCAATCACTTCATTAATGGTATTTTTCTACTAGAAATGTGCACATTTTTTATCATATGGAAAAATATAATATCACTTGATTCTCATAGGTTGAGCCAAAAAACATCATTCATTTGGTATTTTATTTGTAGTTACAAAAACTCAATATAATTTCAGAGGAAATTTTCTACAATAAGATGAATCATTTCCTCCTTGGATAAACCTACATATAAGAAAACTAAAGCTCCTATCCTATGAAATTCTCATTTTGCAACAAGTAGTTCTTAAAAATAACAAAGGTTAAATTTAAAAATAAAAATTAAAAAAAATTGCAAAAAACTTATCAGCAGCAAAACTATCCCGCGGCAGTAGCAAGGACTTCCAGCGATAGCAACAGTAAGGATTTTCGACCAGTAGCAGCTGCAGCAATAGAATAAGAAGATAAAGAACGAGAATGGAGAGAAGAAGAAAAAAATAAAGGAGAAAGAGACATAGAGACAACCCTAGTACGAGAGAGAGAGAGAGAGAGAGAGAGAGAGAGAGAGAGAGAGAGAGAATGGTAGGGCGAACAGCGTCGCCGGCGAGAAGTCGTGGGCGTCGATGGCGACACGTCTGTGAGGGGTGGACCATTGGTGGTGAGTTGGGTGTGGGAGGGTTTTTCATCTCTAAAACTATTACCGACGGGACATCGACAATTTTTCTGTCGGTAAAATAATATAAAAAATTCCGACGAAAAAACCATCTTAAATCCAACGGTATTTTTTCATTAACTACCTATGGTCGCTTGGACGTCGGACCGCCGTCGTTAACTTGGTCAACCGACGGTTGTTTCCGTCGGTAATTTCTTGTCATTTTTTAGTGCACAATTTCATTCCATTTTTTTGCTAAAATTTCTAAATACTGACAATAATTGCGTTCTCATCGGTACGCCGTCGTCTAATATCGACAGTGTTTATCCTGTCGATAAACTGCTTTTTTTTAATAGTAATATCAATATGTACATCTGCAACATGCCTTAGAAAAATCCGACTTAAAATATTTTGAACCATTATATTTTCATAATCAATATCAATATGATCATGATTTGTAAAGCAAAGATTCACCAATAAATGGTCACATCAAACAGTGTATGCACTCAAATGATGAGATCATACAGATGAATTATTTTATAAACATTTTGGTGCCCCCAAATGGTCAAATATTGGCTTACTAACTTTTTCTTTCTATGAGATGATGGCCACAAGAGAAGAACCAAATTTCCTTTCTATTGATATGATATCCACACAGTTCTAAGAAGAAAAACTAAAACTGTTCAGCACTTAAAATTTTACAAATGTAGGGTTACTTTTTTCCCACATGAATAATAATGCAGAAAATATAGAGATCGAGAACAAGTGGGATTTTGGATGAATATTCACCTACATTTTACATTCATTTTTGGATGAGGGCAGCAAGTTACAACTATATATGATCAAGTTGTGAATTATTATGTTATAATGTGCAACCTTGATGCATCAATATCATATATATATATATATATCTGCAATAGTTGTACTATTGAATCTAGAAAGGTTTTACGCATTAATATAGATAGATACAGAGACATTGTATGTGAAAAATGTATGAATGGATATTATATGAATTAATATGATTGACATTACGAAAAAATAATATTATTCATAAGATATGTGAGTATAGTAATCTTTGTATATGGTTGCATGTTACTCGATACTCAAATGTTAGAGATTATTCACAATACTATACTTTTTTACATTTACTCATTTAACTACAAGTTCTACTCGTCCTTCCATGAAATTGGTTAATACTCAATAGAAAACAATTAATACATAATATTATATCATTTACACAAGCTCATAATTTATCGTTAATTATAGCTTTTAGATTTTTAAGCTTAGAACTCTAGGAGAATTATATGAAAAAGAGAATATAGATTAATGTTAATAAACAATAGGAAATGACAAAGTTGATATGATATGTTTATTGGTGAATACAAGAGTCTGAACATGGGATAGTGGAAGGTGTGTTTATCGCTCTCACTAGTATTTTTCTTAGTATTCATGAAAAAATAAAAATAAAAAGTAAAAGATGACAAAGCCGATTAAAAGATTACTTTATATTTTAATACAAGAAGTGGTACACTGTGCAAGGATGAAATATGAGAAGTAACAATTAAATTGTGTCACCAACAATCAAATGAGGCACTTGGCTTTTATCAAAAAGAATTAAGCACTTGGCCCAAAGAAAAAACTAAAATCATTTGAGCATTAATGGATCTTGGAATCTATTTTTGTGTGGTACTTTATAAAAGGCTTTCGACCCTTGGGCCACCTATACTTTTTAAGATCAATGCATTTGTTATCTGAAATTGGGGTCAGAAAACGTCTTCAATAGTCCAACAGAAGTTGCTTATCGGGAGCCCAAACATGTACGGCGGTAGGAGAGGGGTAACTTGTAGTGGCCTTAATTAACAAAAGGTTGGAGCAGCCACAGAGAATGATGGCCCTTGGGGGTGGCCTGCTACAAATCCGAATCCAAGACCAGATTGTGCTTTTAGACCTTATACTATTCATAAATTCGGTTTTAGCCATTCTATCCCACTCTGCTGCTTCTTCCCTCCCCGCGTGCCTTTCTCTTCTCTATGGGATGGATGATCGGACCTTACTGAACCTTACCACAGCTTCCCCATCCTCACCGTCACCCCGTTTCTCCCATCGTCACCGCACCTTGCCAAAGCTGCGCGTGTCACCGAACCTGAACGAAGCCTCGCCTCGCCTCGCCTCGCCTCTCCCGTCGTCACTCGCTGAAGACTGATTCTTCATTCCGGCTCATTAAAAGTTGAGAATTGGTGACCTGTTGGTGGAAATTTTCTGGTAAGTACCTCCAACTGTAAGATGTCGGTTTTTCTGGTATTTTTTTCCATCCATTACCTTTCCTTCTTGCTGTGTTTGTTCATGATGCAGTTAAATGGGTAGTGAGTGGTTAGGGTAATCTATTCTTTTCTTCTTTTACTTTCTGATTGTTTCTGCAAAGCACAATTACGAGTTCTTAATTACCTCCAATTAGTAAGTAATAGTACAAATTTAATCATTCTTATGCCTTCTTCGGCGTGTTTGACATGCGCTTTATGAATATACAGTAGAATATTTTTGCATTTTCCAACTTAAGGTTATGTTTTGTTCCTCTGCTTTTTTGGATAAATCTTATAGTGATAACTCACAATTTTGTTGAACAAACAAATTGGCATCTGGTATTCTCGGTTCTAATTATTTTGGAACGTGATAATTACATTCTTCTGTTTAAAGTGTAGTGTCTTTTTTTTTTTCCAAAAGAATATTTGATAATATGTAAATTACAGTCTTATTACTATCAATTAAAAAGATTAATTTAGATGTGCTACTCCATGTATAGAATAGAATTTTCTTTTGGTTAGAAGTCAGAAGTCATTGGGGGTGGAGCAGCTGGAATTTTTTAACATCTTTTTTTTTTTGGGAGATTTTTTATCCATACATAAATCAATGAACAAAATGATTCAAATGAAATTATTGGAAAATTTCGTAGATGCAAAATCTGATATCTTAAGAAATATGTATAGCAATGGTTTCTCAAGAAATATTTCGGGGTTACAAATGGTATGGTAGAGTTTATAATTAAACTCTACATTCCATTCTTGTGTCCTAAGCTATAGCAGTGTTTAGCATTTCAATCAACATATTGCAGGGCAGTAAGCCTCTTTCATTAGGCAACAATCTTTCAACTGCTTCAATTATCTCTCTCTGAGAATTTCTCTTGTAAATGGAAGATTCATCATTATCTCTCTCTGAGAATCTTTCAACCGATTCAATAATCTCTCTATGAGGTTCAGTTTAATTTCTATTAACTGAATGATTATTATCATTACCCTCTGTTTCGTAGTGTACCTAAGTTCTGTTATTCTGAATATTGATCTGAAATAGCAAGGTCTAGTACTTGAGTGTGTAGCCCGGCTTGTTGCACCCAGGTTTTTTCCCTTTTCTTGCTGGAGTTTGTAATCCTATATATTACATACATGGGGTGCTTGATTTTTAAGGATGTATTTAGTGTGAAAATACAAGACTTGTTTCTTTTAGGGTAACTTAAAATAGACAAGCGATCATATTTCTTCAATTTATTCTGAGTAGTTCATGCAGAGAGGCCGTCATAAATAATACATTATTTACGGCCACTCCAGGGACGCTATAAATACTTTCCTATTCACAGCGCCTTCTGCCGCAAAAAATACTTCAAAACCACTATCAAATTTAAGAGTTTTTAAGGGCACCAAAAGTTAACCGCCGTAAAAAGGTATCGCAAATACTTTTTATGATAGCTTTTTAGCCGCCGGGGCCTGTTTGCAACGGTTGTAAAACCACCTTAGGTCCGTCGTAAACAGTATATATTGTGGCTTGCTGGTAGTTTCAGCGGTCCTAAGACTCTCGGGCTGCCGTAAATTGTACTTATCCTTGTAGAGCACGAGGTCGCTTGGGATCAAATCTGCATTTATTAGTATGGTTCTTTAGTGAGTGAAGCTGACCACGAAGAGTTCTAATATGAGTTTTGGAAAGCAAAGTGAGATGCTTTTCCAGAAGAGACCATTCTTCAAAAGAAGTAGCGAAGGAACAATTAAATTCTGATTATAAGAAACAGTGGCTTTAATCCAACTAAGAACAAGTTTATCTGTCCCTTCCCACATAAAAAATGCTGGATTATCCGGCACATTAGCAAATTTGACATCAGCTTCTGCCGTTAGTCATGAAAATAATGAGAAATGGGTTAGATGGTCGTCATCTCAAAATACGTATGGAGATGAAAAACTCCAAATTATACAAATCATCATAGTTTTTTAAATGAAAGATAATACAAATTATGGGAAATTCTAGCACCCTCCTTTGCTAGCCACGAATACAAAAAGAGATGAGAGAGTTTGGAAGAATCATTTAATGACAACGGAAGGCACGTGATAAACTTTGTGGAAATCCTCCCCTTGTTGACCATGTATTGCTCGAACCCTATCTTTAAATTTTTCATGCATTTTAGAAATATCCAGTTTTTGGAGTTTCTTTTAAGAACGTTAATCCATCAGTAAGCGTCTAGAGACGCTATCCTATAGCAAGATAGGAAGTATAGTATTTGGAAGGCTAAACACAAACTTAACCATTCTTGTCCAAAGAAGAAGAAATCCACCTAAAGAAAGGTGTCCGTGGTGATTAAAAGAATCAGTTGTCCTTTAGTTTAATTATTTAGTATTTTTAAGATTCAAGGGTATTTTGCTCTTTTAGTTGTTATTAGAATTTGCTGGAAATTAGTTATAGAGTCATTTGTTGTTGGTCTTTGAGTCTTGTTTTGAGTCATTATTGTTTTAGGAAAGTAAAGAGTCTTATATCTTTAGAAGGAATTCCAATTCCACTAAGATTTGGTTATTAGAAGTCTTTACATTATAAATACCTTGTAATAGCCTACTTTTCCAGCCGTGAAGTATTAAGTATTTGAGAGTCATATAGTTGTTTAGGCGTTGCCTATCTTTCCTTTCTTTCTCTCTCTTTCTCCCTCTTTTCCTACTTTTTTTCCGGCAAAATTACTGTTCACAGCTACTGTTCATTGCCCTTGAACAGCCTTTGCCTCTTCTCTTTAGAGGTACCTATTCTTTCTAAATTCTGTACACCCTTTTCCGCTCTTGTTTTAGCCATTCTCTTGGAGTTCTTCGATGCCTAAAGCAAGACAAAGATACCCCCTACCTTGTCCTGCATCAATTTGGTATCAGAGCAGAAACATCCTATCCAACCATGCCTACGAATGATGAACTAAACTCAACTTTGGAAAGTTTCATAAAGGATTATGAGGATTGAAAAAAACAACAAAACGATGAAATCTTTGGCCTTCATGCAGAAGTTCAAGCAATCAAGTCTGACATTCGAGAGTTTAAAGGATCCATGGAAGACACTAAGGCTATGATAGAACGTTTGACAAGTTCCATTTATAGTAAGAAAGCTATGGGTTCAAATCCCATGGTGGATCAACCAGATTATGTGGTCCCGCAGCAAATGAAACCTCCACCAACATCAATGTTTCCGGAATCCATTCCTCCAATTCCTCTTAAACAGCCTCCTAGTGAATCAAACAACCCAAGGATGATAGCACCAATGGCATGTTATGCTCTTTTACAAAATCAGCCCTATCACCACCTAATATATTTCAAGCAAATGACAACTTCAGCAAAGGGATAAAGTTAAAAGTTGCAGATTTTTATGGAGATGGGCATGTTGATGTGTTCCTTGATTGGATACATAGTTTAGACAATTACTTTAGATGGTACAACATGAATGAAGCAAGGAAATTATTTTTCACTGAGGCTAAGCTCAAAGGAACAGCTCGTGTATGGTGGATGAGAGAACAAGCATATGTTAGAAGGACGGGTTTTTGAGCAATCAAAACTTGGGAAGAGATGAAGCAGGTCGTGGGCCGTCATTTTGTTCTTCCCAACTATAAACTTTCCTCCCAACTATAAACAGCGAGTTTCTCACCAATTCATGCATCTAAAACGAGAAACTATGATGGTAGACGAATATACAAGTTCTATCATCTAGCTACTCGTGATTTGGAATGGAATGAGGATGCTACGATAACAATTTATAGAGAATGATTGAAGCCCCAAATCTCATCAAGACTGCCGCAGTAATACTTTATTCATTGAGTGATGCTAAACAAGTTGCTACCCAAATCGAAGAAGATATCTTGGCAAGATTTTCACACAAAGTTGCTGCTCAAAATAATTGACAAGGGGACAAGTTTAATGCAGAAAATTCTTACGATGGAGCTGCTGAAAATTCACAGTTGCCCTACACGGCCCAAAGGTCAAATTTTTTCACACTTCTCAAGGAGGACGAGGAAATCAAAAGTGGCAGCAACGACTAGGGGTGGCAAATGGATGGTTTTGGGGAGTTTTTGGAAGGGTATTAAATGTACACAGTCAATGGGTAATGTCCACCCATGTCCTAAAGACCAATGGGCTTAAATGGGTGGACTTAAATGGGTCACCCATGGGCACCATAAACATTAATTTTGTGGGGTGTCCATTGGGCATCCTAAATGGACATCCTATTAACTATTATAATTTATTAACAAGTGGGTTTGTGTAAACCCATCAATTATTTTGTAAGTTTTTCATAAATTTACGAATGGGTCTTACATAAACCCATTAACTATTATTTTTATTTTTACAAAATTTTCTTTAATTCTAGAGAGAGGAAGTGTTGTGAGTTCTAGAGATAAAGTGTCATGAATTCTAGAGAGGGAAAGTGAGCGTGCATTTTAGAAAGAGAAAGTGAATGTAAACTTTAGAGAAAAATATGTGTGCTTGAATTCTAGAGAGAGAAAGTGAAAATAAATTTTAAAGAGAAAATTCAATAATCCATATTTATTAGAAAAGTGATCCTTCTAGAAATTAAATCCACATTTGTACATGGAATTGAAGAACTATAAGCTACATGAATTGGTTGATATGAATATGTCCCTTTAATTTCATCAAATTTTACACGTGAAATTGCCACGACTTGGCTTTGATTCTTTTTGGGGGGGGCGGGGTTAGAATATTGGCTTTGATTCTTGCAGACACCTTTATCACAATAAACTTTCTTTCTTATATGGACTTTATTAGCTTAAAAGACCTTAAGCTAATTAATTAAATATTTTGATTGTACTAATTATTAATTTTAGTGAGAAAGAGTGAGTGTGAATTTTAGAGAGAGTGTTGTGAATTTAAGAGAGAAAGAAAGTGTCCTAAGTTTTAGAGAGAGAAAGTGTCATAAATTCTAGAGAGAAAACGTGAGCATGAATTTTAAAGAGAGAGAGTGTCTTGAATTTTGGAAAGAGAAAGTGCAGTGAATTTTAAAAGAGAAAGTGAGCATGAATTCTAAAGAGAGAAAGTGAGCTTGAATTTTAAATAGAGAAAGTGAGCGTGAATTTTAAATAGAAAAGTGCCTTGAATTTCAAAAAATAAAAAATAAAAAAGTGGGTATGATTTTAGTAGATATGTTTGTAAGATGAAAAAGAGCTCCAGAAAAGAGACTAAAAAAGTTAAATGGTTTTTATATTGTAGGGAAAAGTTATAAGGGGTTGATTATAGTGGGACAACACTATTTATTGTCCATGTCCATCCTAGCCCATTATCTATTATGGATGGGTTTTTATTGATCCTAAAGTACTTGGACATAGGTGGATCATGGTTTAGTGCGCTTTTTTGCCATGCCTAGCAACAACCAAACAGAAATTCGCATGAGTGTCATATTGTGGTAAAACTTGACATCTTTGGCGTTCTGCCCAAATAAGCAAAATAGATTAGCTGCTCCCATGGCACTTCTTGGAGATACAACGAGTGATGAGTCTATGGCTGAACAAAAGGCAAAACAAGTTTTTTTGAATGCTGAAGAAGAAACTGAAGACGAAAAGCTAGAGAGGGTTGATGAAAAATGTTATGAACCTTCTTACTTGGTTCGACCACTCCTTACAACACACAAGGATAGGTAATGATTAGAAGAGGAATAACATTTTTCAAACACGAGTATGATGCAATGGACAACTGTGCAGCATGGTCATTGATTCTGGAACTTGTAGTAACGCAATTTTGGAAAATGATGTTCAAAAGCTAGGATTGGAAACTAAACCACATCCTAATCCTTGCAAGGTGGCTTGGGTGAACAACACTAGTCTTAGGGTGAACGAAAAGTGTTAATAGACTTTTTCTATTGGACCATTAGTTGAGACTCTTGGATGTGATGTGATGCCAATGAGTGTCTGCCATATTCTTTTTGGCTTTAAGACAAGAAAGTGCAACATTGTGGATTCAGGAACACATTCTTTTAAAGTAAAAGGGCATAGACTTCACTTTCCCCTACTAAAGATTTGCAGCCACTAAAGCTCAAGTGTTTAGTCCCTCCTTTCCTTCTAAAACGCCTTACTAGTGGAGATGGCGTTCTTGGTCCATATCCTAAATTTGCCGTAGTCGAGTTCTTTTCAGGAGGGAGAATTGATAGAGACGCTATCCTATGGCTAGATAGGAAGTATAGACACAAACTTAAACATTCTTGTTCAAAGAAAAAGAAATCCATCTAAAGAAAGGTGTCCACGGTGATTATATGAATCAGCTGTCCTTTAATTTAATTATTTAGTATTTTTAAGAGTCAAGGGTATTTTTCTCATTTAGTTTAATGCTAGAATTTGCTGGAAATTAGTTATAGAATCCTTATTTACTTTGTTGTTAGTCATTGAGTCTTATTTGGAGTCATTATTGTTTTAGGAAAGTAAAGAGTCTTGTATCTTTAGAAGGAATTCCAATTCCACTTGGATTTGGTTATTAGTTTCTTTACATTATAAATACCTTGTAATAGCCTACTTTTCCAGCAGTGAATTATTAAGTATTTGAGAGTTATATAGTTTATTTAGGCGTTGCCTATCTTTCCCTTATTTCTTCCTCTTTCCTACTTTTTCCCAGCAAAATTACTGTTCACGGCTACTGTTCATAGCCCTTGAACGGCCTTTGCCTCTTCTCTTTAGAGGTACCTATTCTTTCTAATTTCTGTACACTCTTTTCCCCTCTTGTTTTAGCCACTCTCTAGAGCTAAATTTGGAGGTTTAAGGAGTTCTTCTGCTGCCTAAAGCAAGACAACGACACCCCCTACTTAGTCTTGCACCAATCTCTAGTTTTTCACAATACTCAATCTCAAGCAAAGCAAGTTTAGGCATAGCTCCTTCATCCACCCTCCATTTCTCAAAGTTATCCAAACTGCACAACAGAAGGTCTTTGAGTTGTTGAAAGCTAATTTCACGGCAAATAATTTCCTTTCCCGAGTATGCACCACAATTTAAATACAATGTCCTTAAATTCAGGATCCCACCTAGTACTTCCATTAGATCATCCTTTATGTCAGAACTTCGCAACTCTAATGTGGTGAGTGTTGGAGACAAGTGGAGTATTGCTGGCAGATTGTGCATAAGAACCACTAGGTTCAATTTATGGAGACTAGTAGAGGAGAACAATTTTTCCAGAATAATACTACACAGTCTATTTATGGGATTTTCTAAATCATGAAAACAAATGTGGAGATCTGCGAAACGAACATTGTTTGAGTTATATATTTGGTCTACGATCCTTTCAATGTCCTAGATTATTCAACATAAATGTGTCTTTTTAGTACCCGAAGACTATTAAGCTTGAACAGGTCTATCATGATGCGAATGTTATTCGAGTAGAAGTTCTGCAATATTTCTAGGTTACTTAGGCCATGTAAGCTTATTTTATCGTGTCTAAGTGCAACAAAGCTACCGAAAGGAAGACATGATGTCTTAGTCCTCTTATTTTCCAAAGGACATCTTCAATATTTTTAATACTAGATTCGTGTAAATCTAGTGTTTCCAACTTTTTGAGTTTGGGATGGAAGAAGGTAACTGCTTGAACCAACAATTTCTCAAGCTCAAATACCTTAAGAGGACGAGCTTACTCATGGCATTCAGTAAGGTTTGGCCGAAATTCACACTTTCAATGACTAAGACTCTTGGTATAGGGAAGTTTTTCGACCGGAATCCTAATAACTTTCGATTTTGTACTGATAAAAGTATAGATAATGACCGGATATGATGAGCGGATTTCTCTTCCAACTGTGAGAAATTAACTTCTCCATCAGTGTGGATAATGACTGTGAAATCTGTGGCTCGAAGAAGAACATGAATTTGATGATGATGGCTCGTTTTCAGGTTCATTATTAATGATGGAGAAGAAATTTTCTTCTTTTGCCTTGTGCGAAGAAAGCTCTCTCAACGATATCATGAAGCTGGTATAACTTAAATCTTGGCATGTCCTTGACTCTGTCTACGTGAACCATGCACCTATCTGCTAATTCGTTCAAGTACCGAAGTACCGTTCTGCCACCTCCAGGAGCGATTCTTTTCCTATTCGGTCTTCGGTCCATATTATATCTTCAGCAATCAACATGTCATACAACCTATTCAATCAGCAGTTTTCCAAGTTTCCCAAGAAAAGAAATGACTGTAAATTCTGCCATTTTTTCCTCTGTTAGTTCTCTCTAGATATGAAGTCTTACTGTGAAATTAATGAAAAGAACAAACAGGCGTAGTTATATATATATATATATATATATATGGAAGCAGCAAATGTGAACTAGATCTCTTATATAGCAGTATATAATATTTGGAAAGCCTGGATTAATCATTCATTATTGACTTAAAATAACAAGAAAAACTTTGTTATAATTTGTTTTAAATCGTATCATCAAAAGTTGATTTCTATATCCCATTGAAGACATGATATGCTTGGATATTATATGATGTGGTCTAGTTTCCTGTAATCTCCTATAATTTTTTGTAGATATACTTGTTGCATACAGATTTGTAGGGATTGTGCTTGATTTATGTAAGTTTCCCAATGAAGGTGGAATTTCTACTCTCTGTTGTCTTGTGTAGTTTAACACACATTCTTGTATCCTACTTTCACTGACATACCTTCTTAATTCATACTTGCTTATCATTATTCCTTGGCTGGCTTTACTTCTAACTGCAGTTTAAAGAAACAAATTTTGGTCAGTGGGATTTTTTTTTTCTCTCTCATGAAAAGGTCAGTGGGACTGTAAATCTACTTTTTGCAGCTCCATCATCTCCTTTCCATTTTACTCGCCAAACCCTGAAAATGATAGCAAAAGATTTCAAGATTTTGTTTTGAAGATGGAATCCACGCTTAGAGATCATCACTTTGGTCTGGTGCTACAGAGAAATAAATTAGTGGTAAGGGAAGGAGGAAGAGGGAAAGGAGGAGCAGAGTGGAGAGAATCATTTTTTTTTCCTTAAAAAAATCTCAACATTTTGTTTTCCAAATTTTAAAAATTTCATAACGATCCCAAAAATTGTGTTCATTTAAACCCTAAATCGTTGACTGATTTGAGTTACCATCAAAACATGGACAGAAGGACGGATTGACACGAATTTAATACTTTGAGGGACTCTATGGATTTTATTTTTTTTTTCAAATGTGAATCCTTAATTAAGACAAATGCATATTTTCAGGGATCAAATTGAAATTTATCCAAGCCATCAGCATTCTTGCTGAAGGCCAACCAAACTTAGGGGTTTTCAGTGTTTCAGTGGGAATTTTGCTGTGGTGTCTTCTGCAATTAGAGACCCAGGTACAGGAGCTGGAAGATTATATTTTTGTTTTCTTTCTAATAAATCTTATAAGAGTTTTCTAGTGGACATCGGTATGTTAGTACTCCTTGGAACAGGAGTAGGAAGTTTGTATGCATTTACATATAGATATTGAACTAAGTGCTTGAATTTGCTTAATCTTCCATCAACGCCATACCGGATTCCCTTGAAATCTTCTTTTCTTTTTCTTTTTTTTTTTTTTTTTTGAAAGGGCACATAATCCACAATTAAAAGATTCAAAATTGTTCTGCTGATTGATTTGATCAAAATTAGTTGTCCATATGCTATTGTAATTCTTTTGTGAATCTTTCTTGAAGTTCTATATCCAGGATGTGCATGTAGCTCATTGGGTCGGTTTGTAGCTTGTAAATGTTATTGGGTTATGAAGATGAATAGTTTTTAACTGGGGTTCTTAGAAAGTTAATACTTTTATTTCGTTCTTGTTCATTCTTTCTCTATCTGGGTGCTGAACATAAGGTTTAAGCTAATTTGTATATTTTTCTTCTAGCTGAAGTCAAGGTGCAGGACAAATTACCTGAAAACATTGCTCATTCTAGGTGTACTTCTACTTTTTATTGTGGGGGAGGGGGAGTTGGGGATTGGAAATTGGAAATTGGAGGGAAGGAATTTGTTATTACAGTATCTTACCATGCTTGTTAGTGTTCATATTTGTGATTTCATTTTTGATGAATTAACTTACAGATGGAGATAAATCATGGCATGGTGGCTGATGTCCAGATTCCAAACCTGGTAGAAATGAAAGGGGATGAATCTAACATGGAGAACTTTAAGTTTCAACTTGACGAAATGTTTGTAAAGGTTGACCAGGTATAAATACAGGGGAAGTGGTTCTAATCACTGCTTGTGTGTTGAATTCCTAGTTCTCCCTGGTTTAGTTTGACAGGATGTATGATCATTAGTTAGACTGCAATTTATGAGGTTTTTTTTTTCTTTATATTGGATACTTATATTTCTGACCCTTTCATGTTCAAATTATTATGTGTTTTTCCAATTGAAACTCAGAAGAAAGTTCATGGTTTTGACAAGTAGGATTTGATAAATGTATTGTTTCAAAGTCTTGGCTAATCACTTAAAAGATTCAGATGAGGCCTAACTTGAATTGTATTAATCCTAAAGTTTCAAAGTGCCTTTATGTGTAAATTACAAATTAGTATCTGTCCACCCAAATATTCTGCCAATTCAATGTTTGTCGTTGCATTTATTTTGATCTTTCCAACTAGCAATTAATTATGAGATTGCCTTTTCTCTGACAATCATTATAGGAATTTGTGTTCTGGATGATGTGTTGAAGCTAATGAACATTTTCCCTGTTGTTGCAGCTTGAGCAAAGACTGAATGAAGTTGAACAATTTTACTTGACTGCAAATAAGAAAAAGCAAACTATACCAAAAGGTAATTTAGCTCAAAAGGACAAGGAGAAGGAGAAACAGATCTCAGGCTTTAGAAGACGACAGCAGGATGCAGCACGTAGGGAAGCAGCTGCTGCCAAAAGAATGCAGGAACTTGTACGCCAATTTGATACCAAAATAATAAGCCAGGTGATGGCAGTTTGTTTTCTTTTATCTTCTGAAATATTGTCCCTTGCTCTTACTAGTTAAACATAACTTGAGATTCCAACATCTTTTTCTCCTCCCTTTTTCTTCTCCCATAATTCTACAAGGGTGTATTTGAATTGTGTTTTGGTTTGGAAATGATAAAGTTAACTTTCTTAGGTTTCATGACAATTAAATTTTGTGAGAGAGATGTGGGATCCAGAGAGAAAAAAGAAAAATATTTTGGATTGAGTGGAAATCCAAATACACCCTAAATTTTGGATCACCACCTCTATCAATGCATATGTCCATCAATCTGTCATTCCATATAAAATTTGGCCCTGTATGCTGCTATTGATTGGTAATATATGTGTAGGTTGTATGAAAGGAAATGGAATTGAAGTATCTTTTAGGCTTCATAACAAAGTCTTTTATCATAATTTGATGTGAGATTTTGGCACCTAATCGCAATTCTTCCTAAAACCATCTCCTACAGCTAAACTTTCTATGATACTTACTAAAAATGAGGAACTACTGCAAAGAGTTAACACTGTAGTGGTGCACAAATCCATTAGTTTTATGAAATTTTAAGATACTTTATTCATTACTTTCCCTATAACTTAGTTGATCTTTTAGTGTTGTGACTTAATCATTATGTTACCGTGCTATAGGTCAATATAGGTAAAATTATGTACTACATCCAAAATTTAGTCCACATCCACATTTCTGTTTTAGTTTGTCTAAAAATGAATGTCCACTTTCCTAAAGTAAATTATTTCTCTCCAAAGTTGCATAACTAACTTGATTTAAGGGATTTAAGCGGCACTAACACATGGGTCCTACCACTAACTTTTTAATTAATAGGGAAAATGGCCGAAAATGCCCTTCATATATTTTCGAATTGCCACCCTAAACCCAAATCTTTTATTGTGGTCAATTTTGATCTCAAAATACTTTCACATGGTTGGAATTGCCCAAACACAGCAGAATCCAGTGGCTTTAGGCTGCAGACTACCCAAACACGTAACCTTCTTTTTTTTTTTTTTTTTGGGGGACAAGTGTGACATTACACAACCTGAAACCATCGTATTCTGCCATGTTCGGGCAATTCCATTTTGAGTCACAATTGGCCACAATAAAAGATTTATGTTCAAGTTATCAATTCGAAAATAGATGGAGGGCATTTTCGGCTATATTCACTTAAGAATATTTTGGTAAGGTGAACAACTACTTAATTTTCTGATCATGGTATATACCAACCTATATATTGTCACGACAGCTAGATTCTTGTTAGATATAATTTGTGAAGATTGCTATTATTCTGTTTGCAAATGCACCTTCCTGTTGGTTCTTACATGATGTTTCACAGTGAATGGCATCTAACTCTATTGGCGTGTTACAAATAGTTTTAACTTTTCCCTGTTTTGGCTTGACAGCTCATTCAACATCGGTGGGCAGGCCCTTTCATGGAACCTGTAGATGTTGTGGGTCTTGAGTTGCATGACTACTATGAGGTGATGCTTTTGATCTTTTTTCTACTTGACTTCAGCATGATCTTTCAAAATTCCTGTATCCCTCCCTTCTCTCGATCTTTATTCATTCGATAAACTATTTCCTCTCTCATTGGCTTCCACATTGAAACATTATTTTGTTTTTCAATGGTCAAATTAGCAATATTAGTATTTTGCCTCATGTAGCTTATTGTCTCATATGCTAGGTGATTGAGAAGCCCATGGACTTCACCACAATTAGAGCAAAAATTGAGGCCAAGGATGGCACTGGATACAAGCACGTGCGGGAGTTATATGCTGATGTCAAGTTGATATTCAAGAATGCAATAAAATACAATGATGAAAGAGATAATGTACATGTGATGGCCAAAACATTATTGGAGAAACTTAACGAGAAATGGATACAACTTTTGCCAAAAGTTGATGAAGAGGTATAAATTGTACCTTAGAAGGGTGTATTTGATTTAGATTTCTGTTCGAAGAAGTCTGTTCTTTTATCTAATTGTTTGTGAGAGGAGAGCTGAGACCTAGTGAAAAAATTGTAAAGTTTGTGGATTGGGAACCAATCCTAATGGTTTTATTATCTCACTTAAAGAATCTCCTGTATTTACATTAGATAGCTTGCCAGTATCTTATTTATATGTTGAACCTGCACTGATTAATTCAGAACCGAGCACTTGCACAGGACAAAAGACGGAAAGAGGAGGAGGCAGAAGCTCAATTGGATATCAAACTAGCCCAGGAGGCTCTTCATGCCAAGATGGCTAGGGAGCTGTGCATTGAGGTATCCAAATTTCTAAAGCTTCTAACAACGAAAGTATAGTAAAAAAAAAACTAGAGACTAGTGAAGAATTTTTTCGAGGTAGACTGAACTTAGTGGTATTAGCAACTAAATTTGGATGTCTTGCAAATGATTTAACAATTTATATTGGTGTGGCAGCTTGATGAGGTGGATATGCACTTGGAAGAACTTAGAGAAACTGTACTTCAAAGTTGCAGGTTTGTTATTTTGCTCCAATGTGATCATTGTGATTGTTCAATGTACTAATCCTTGGTTTCTGCATTTAAGTTTCCAAATTTCTGCGGTAAATGTTTCTGAGATTAGGTAATTTCTTGACAATCTAATACCCCATTCCAATTCTTTGCCACAGAAAGATGTCAACTGAAGAGAAGAGAAGACTTGGAACTGCTCTAACCCAATTATCTCCTGAAGATCTCAATAAGGCCTTGTTAATAGTTGCTCAAAACAATCCCAGTTTCCAAGCAACAGCTGAGGAGGTGGACCTTGATATGGATGCTCAGGTGAGTGGTTTTTTTTTTCATTTTTTACATGCTTTCAATTTAACATCATCAACTTGCACAATATTTCTGTTTAAGATGACCTGAGTTTTGACATGTTTTATGCAGAGTGAATCCACATTATGGAAGTTGAAGTTATTTGTGAAGGACACTCTCCAGGTGAGCAAGAGTCCGGGAAGCGTGGCAGTGAATAACACCACCAGCAATAACCAAAACAACGCTGCAATTGCCGCCAACAACAAACGGAAAAGAGAGATTTGCGTCGCCCTAGCAAAAAGTTCCCAGAAAAAGGCCAAAAAGCCCTCTGGTATATAAACAAGAGACATAGTTTGTTTTTTTTTTTAATTTTAAGAAGAGACATAGTTGAGCACTATATTTATTCTAGTCTGGCTTCGATTAGTTACTAGTGTTATGAATGTAACAACAAATGGCGGAGTAGTGAAATGGTCAAATATGATGCCCCTTGGCTTCAGGTTTTGTCAACATGGCTGGGAAATTGATTTAAGAGAAATTGGACCTGCATATTGATCAATTATTTTTATTTTCTTTTATTTTGTTCATAAATTTTTATTTTATCTTTTTTAACTCAATTTACTTTTTTATCATGTCAAATCTTCTTGCTTATAGTAAATTTTGACAAATTTAATACATGTAGATTGCATATATTCAAGTCCAAGGGGCATTCTTTGCTCATTTATAGTGATTACTAAATGTAATTTGTCAAATTTTACAAATAAGAAAATGACATTTATAGTTATTCAAAATGTTCTCTCTTTTTTCCTTTTTTTTTACTTAATAACAATTTTCGTTTTCTATTTATTTGTCAAACTACGAAAATAATGTAATATTTAATTAATTTTTTTTCATTATACTCTTCAATTATAAATAAATTTTAACATCTTTTAATTCTTTAACATGGAAATTTGTAGAAATAATATGGAGAAATAAAAATTTGAAAGGCATTTTAGTCCATACAAAAAAGTCATATAAATTTTGTATTTCTTTAATTAAATTGTATTATGTCTAAAATGTGATATTTAATAAAAAATGATGGGAGTAGTTTATAGGTATATATAAATTTGTGTGAATCACTTAGTACATTTTTTAATACACCCTTTTTATAGTGGTTTTATTAATACAATTAGGAAAACATTAGTATTAAAGAAATTGTACTAAAGTGTATTAAAATGTATATTAGACAATTTAGTGGGTATAAATAGATCAAATAAAAATTTATAGAGAAAATAAGAAAAAAGTTAAAATAAGTTGTAAATTTTGATAGCTATTTTTTCTAAAATTTTTTTGAAAAGGAACTCCAGGCTATTCTGATAAAACTTTGTAGAAAATAATAATAATGATAATAATTGACTTCTATTACATCATATATATATATATATATATATTGCAAGCTTTCCAAGCATATTGTATACATTTATATAAAGAGTAGTGATAGGCATATAGTGTAGAGGCGATTAATCGCCTTTATTGAAGATATTTTGGTAAATTAAGCAAAAGGTGACATGCAAGGTTACAAAACTATCCTTCGATTTTCAACTTTATAAGTCAAAAGGTCAATTTTATGTCATTTAAATAACTTTTGGTCATTTTTCATAAGGGCATAAATAAAGGACGAGCAGTAAAATAAAATAAATGCACAAAAAATTAATTTTAAAGTAAACACTTTCTCTCTCTATCTTCATTCTCTCTCACTTCTTTCTATCTTCAACCAGCTTCAAACTCATATATGCTCAAACCCAACCATTAGAATTTAAAAAAAAAAAATAAGTTAGTAAATCGATATATAATTATTTACATTAGAAAAATAATTTTTAGCGTCAAAACTGGGGTTGGCACAGAATCAACCTGTTCTACGCCCAGCTGAACTGCTGACCTTTGAGATTCTGCACTTGGCCAGGCACAGAACAAGCTGGTTCTATGCTAGCCCCAACTTTGACCCCAAAAATCGTTTTCTTAAATATTATTTATGTTGTTATATTAATCTTTTTTAATAGATTTTATACAATTATTTTAATTTTTTTGTTAATTTCATAGTATAATGTGAATTATTTATGTATATATGGGTATGCATTAACATTTAATTTGCTTAGTTCATAATTAATTATTTAATTTCAATTTTAATTATAATTATATAATTCATATTATTATGTTTAAATTGATATAATAATTTACAAAGTTGATGTTTACAATAATCATGAATTATTTACTTTTAACTATGTTGTTAAGTGTTATTATTATGTTATTAGTGTCAATTTATAGCCCCTACGTAAATAAGTAGTTGCGCAGCAGCTACAAAATAGTACGATTCTCGTCGTTTTCAGTTTATACTCTTGGAATGGAAAGAGTAGCCAAGGCTGAAAATAAATCAAGATATTCAGGAAGACCAGGTTGTTCCGGCTCGATACTGTCAAGAATTCCTCACTATTGCATGGGAACAGATTCATCTTCGAAGTATTTTTCCCTTATATTTTTCTATTGGAGGGTCCAAACCGAGGAATCCCTTAGATATGATGCAAGGCGGCCCTATCGAGTAGTATTACACAGAAGAAATCAAATGAACCTATTTGAAGTGGCTCATCTCGTATCAAACCTATTTCTCGATTCAATAGAAGCTCAAAGAGGTTTAACTTATGATTTAAAGTATTAATTAACATTTAGATATTAAATAGCTATCTAATTAAAATTTAGCAATTAATAAACCTAGAGATTTAGAGAATAATTTACATATAATTAAATAAAATTTAAAGATTAAATAATAATTAAACATTTAGACATTTCAATTATTATATATAGAGATTAAACAACATTTAGAGATTCAATAATAATTAAATTTAATTAATAATTAGAGGTTAAATACATAGTTAGTAATAATAATGATATAATAATTGAGTAATTAGGGTTTCTGATGCGTCATTTATTACGAGAGACGTCTAGAAAAGGTGAACATCATCCAACTATAGAGAGATGAAATCCTCGTACCGTTCAATGAACTCTAATGCACAAGGCAGGCCGTGTGAATATCTAATCTAATGCCCGCACATATTATCAGGGTTAGCATTGATCTTTGGGGCTTTATTTATCTATGAGGTCATAATCATCATTGTCAAATGACTCATATTGTAGCAAAGTTTGGATAAAACTAGATATGATTTTTCATCATCCTTCTCCTTCATTCGAGAATGTTCCAACGTGGTCTTACTCTCAACACTTTGTTCCTCAATCAAAGAGCCAATCGTCAAGAATATTGTATTTAAATCACCATGGCATATTGAAAGTCATGTCTTCAATACTAATTGTCCGCTCTCAACCCGATTCGTTGTTTCCAAACCGAAATGTAAAATTTGACCAGTCCAAAACCTCACGAATTTATGGGGACACGTATTTAGCCACTCATCACACAAGTATCCCAAGAAAGCCAGCAGCTTACGCCACATGATCATCAAATGTTTCAATTTCTCATTGAACTCTTCAAGAGTATATGAGTCAATTAATATGGGACAGGTCGTATTAACGAACAATTCGATTTTTTCTTTCGATTTAGTCATCATAATTAACTTTGCTATGACATTTTTTTGGAAAATGTGTATCCTGCACAACATGTGGTAAGAATTATTGAACACTATAGATATTACTTGTATCAAACTTGCTACGGATCCTTCCGTTTCGACATATAATTTCTTAATCCATTCAAGGACCCACTGATAAGTTGCAATTCGTTCATTTCGCATGAACACAGAAGCTATGGTGAAATTCTTCCCAGCAGGAGTCATCCCGATAGCCTCAAGCAAGCATATTTTACCTATTAATATAATAAATATTTAATTAAAAAAATAAACACATATTATAAATGAGACTAAAGATACTAAATCTACTTTAAAAATACATTAAAACTAAACTACTGGACTAATTCATTTAAAATACATATTTACATCTTAACATAACAAATAAATAAAGTAATAAGTACGATATCAATTATAATAATATCTAAAAAATAAATTAACACACTAACATAAAAAATAACTTAAAAAACATAACAATATATGTTATATTTACAAACCACATATTTATTAAAGCAACTCATTTATTTATTTTGTAAGTTGTATCCATTATAAGTATATAATGCCAAGTCTTCATCATAGCAATTCATAGTGAGTGTGCAACAACAATATCACTTAACACAGTTGTGTCATCACAGTTTCTATAGTAGCACGTATATATCTTTTTTTCCGAGCAGCGATACTGTACTTCATCTACTGTGTTACGTCCACCCATCTTGTCCCTCTTCATTTTGGCACGGGCATTATAAACAATCTGAGAATTACAAAAAAATTATATAACTTGAATAATTAAAACGCTAAACAACTATATAAATGATACAAAATCATATCATTCTTAAATAATTAAAGTAAACATACCTAATGGGACAATTTCGATCATCTTGTCAGAAATGCACAAATACATTTCGAGATGCTACATTAGACCGGAATTCCTCAATCTACTTTAGCTATTCCTCCGTCATCCTCACCTCCTGAGGGTGCTCGTGATGATAGAAACCCATCTGATGGTTTGCCTACCATCTTATATAGTTAATTTTCAGTCTTCTCTAGTAGGCGATTGCTCGCCTTTTACTTGAAAGGGCCAATTACACTTCTTAGTTCTATAAGGGCGCCACGCTTTATAGGTTCTTCTTCTTCTTCTTCTTTGTCAACTATTGTTTTTTTTTTTCTTCCCTTTCCACATTCGCAATCAAGAGTACAATACGGACAATGATCAAAACTTCTTTTTTATTGCTATTGGGGTAACAATGATGTAAGTATGATCTGTCTTTGCTGTTTCTTTTGTGCGTTTTATCAAATTCTTTTTTAAATCAAATACTTAGATCTGTTTCATACAAATAATTGCTCTACATAATCTTGGGGTTCTGAAAATTTCTCAAATGTACCCAAATCTACTTCTAGTTGAATACAATTATAATATTACGTATGAAAACCAATAACACTAATATGAATTAAGTAATTAACATTAAACAATTAATTTGAAATAAAGAAATTAAACAATTAATTATAAACTGAACAAATTAAATGATAACATTTACACATTTATTCACATAAATACTCAAATAATAATACGAAATAAACTAAAAAATTAACATAATAAAAAAACTAAAAAACTAAGATTAATATAAAAACACAAAGAATATTATGATTTAAAAAAATAGAAAAATTGTCAAAAGTTGGGCTAGGTGCAGGGGAGGCCTATTCGCGCCCAACCCAATGCAAGTCACTCCTGACCTGCCTTGGGGTGGGCGCAGATAGGGCTCCCCCTACGCCTAACCCAGCTTTGACGTAAATTTCAATTTTTTTATATTTTGGAGTGATTTTTACCTAAAATGATTTTTTCTTCTACAAAATCTTTATAATTGTCCAAATCATTTATGTTTATCTTCAAAATATTCACAAATCTTCAAAAAGTTTCAAGAGAAGCGAGTCTAAAAAGAGAAAGTCTATGAAGAGAAATGAAAATCTTTTAAAATTTTTGCATGTTTCTTTTATTTTATCAGGCTTCCTTTTATCCATGGTATTTCATAAACTCAAATCAGCAAAAATGGCTTGCTGTATATCTACTAGTAGTTTTTCAATTTAAAATAAAAAGTCCTTGATATTTGAAGCTCCTTGGCTGAGTAAATTTTTTATTTTTAATGAGACCCTATGGAGGCTTGGCGACCAAAGTCATCTCATATTTTTTTAATGAACCATGAGGCTTGGCGAGCAAAGTCATCTCCTTGGGCGACTCTTGGCAAGCAGATATATAGCACTTGGCGAGCACATGAATGGATTGGAAATGTTGGGGACAAGCAAAATAATCTTTCTTTGTTATCTTATGAAAAAAAAGAAATGCTAAATTTCACTGTATGGCTTTTGAATGTTTATGAATGCAAAGAAACACTACGATTCATAATTCTACATTTAGCAACAAAAAGAATAAAAAATAAAAAAAAGTATAGCACCAATTGGATGAACAAGTACATCAAGGGAACGTGATGGAGCTTCTGCGAACACCAGGGACAAAGTATGGAGATTTAAGGACCTAGCTCGGCAATTACTACATCTCTAGTTTTGCAGGCAAGATCTGTTGGTGACTAATGATTTGCTCTTTCATAGAGGAATTCGTCCAGACCTATATTGCACAATTTGTGGAAATCACAAAGAAACTGGGATTCCTGCCCTGAGGGATTGTGAGGGGCCAAAGGAAATTTGGTATTCACTGTTATCTCCAATACATTAGAGGACTTTTTTCCGACATACGGAGATCTCCTTGTGGGTGGATGACAACTTATGCAATGTTTTTTTCTAATCAGAATGTAATGCGTTTGATTTAGGTAATTATATAGAACTAGTCAAAAACTCACGGGGATTAAATTTTTGTAATAAAAAATTTATACATAAATAATATTTTAATTTTTAAATGAAAATAGTAGTAAAATAAAAATACATGTATAATATTCTTTTATTTTTTTTAGAGATATTGTTTGAACAAAAAATTACTGTTTGATAAAATTTGTTTTTTATCTTGAATTATTTTACGTATATAAAGTGCTCAATGAGCTTATTATATAAATAAAAACGAAAAAAAAATATTAAATAAAAAAAGTATAAAAATAAAGTAAAATAATTAAATATTAAAAAAAATATATATATAAAAATTCATTATATTTTTCTTTCTTATTCCTAAAAATTAAGTTAAGATTTGTATATTAAGCTTCCAATTAAGACAACCCCTCGCCCTTCTCCCTTTCCCAACCACCCCTCCTTCCTTCTCCCTTTCCCAACCACCCCTCCTTCCCTACCCAAATAATAATAATAATAATAATAATAATAATAATAGTGATAATAATGATAATAATGATAATAATAATAATAATAAACCATCTTTTCTACACCCCTCCTCCTCTCCCTACCCAACCCTTAAGAAAAACATACATCTTTCCCTAGTTTTTTTTCTGGATTGGGCCCAGTTTTGATTATTAGGTACTAAAGTGGCCCAAGTTTTTTTTTTTCTGACTTCGGCCATAACGCACAGTCATTGTGCGTTATCAAAGATGATAACTCACAATGGTTATGTGTTATCCCTAATCACGCGACTTAAGCCGCGTTCAGCCGCGCTAATTGCGTAAAAAAATAGCGTGGATCCTATTTGACGCTAACGTGGTGATAACGCACAATAACTGTTAATTGCAAGTACGTGGGATGCAAATAATCACTTGTTCCCACTTGCTTTTGTAATTGTTGATAAGGAATCCTCCGAGAGTTGGAATTGGTTCCTTAAAAACTTGCGAGAATACATAGTCAAATATCGCCACGTATGTCTCATTTCTGATTGCTGCAAAGATATTTTCTCTGCTATTCAAAGTAAACCTTTGTAGCAACCACCATTTGCAATTCACCGGTTTTGCTTACGCCACATTCAAGAAAATTTCAACAAGACTTTTAAAAATACAAACCTCAAAAGCTTGATATGGTAGGCCGGAATAAAAACAAAACAATGGAAATTTGACCGTGTAATTAAAGAGATTCAAGAAAGAAAGGTTGACGCTTACATTTAGTTGATGAAGTTGGACCCAGAGAAGTGGACACTGTTGCATGATGACGGTCACAAACACGGTATCATGACAACTAATATTTCTGAAGCACTTAATAGTGTGTTGAAGAAAGCTAGGGTTCTTCCTTTAAAAGCCCTGGTTGAACTATTATTCAACAAACTAGTTAAGTACTTTCACTAACACCGTGAAGAGGCTGAAAATTATGTGCATCCATTTTCAACTCGAATTTTTTACAAGTTCTTGCGGATTGAAATGAATCAAGAGAACACAAAGCTAAAACTTACAATCCGCGAGAGGGAATATACATGGTTAGATTTCCAATCCGGGTTTCTGATACGGGCAACGACGTCTACACATTGCAGCTAAATAATAAATCATGTAGTTGCGAAAAATGACAAACGTATACATTGCTTTGTTCTCATGTTCTTGTAGTATGTCGAGAAAATGGGTCAAGAACAGATACTTATGTGCCGGAGATATATTCGCTACAAACGTACAAGAGAACTTACCAAGCGAATTTTCATCCGATCTTGAGTGATAACTTTTGGAAAGATGTTCCTTTTAATTTAAAATTCTATCCGCTAAACATGAAAAAGGAACGGGGTAGGAAACAGGGCAAGAGATTTCAGGGGGAAATGGATTATAGAAATCCTAATTCTCCCCCAAGATGTGGAAGATGTCTCGTATGCCGGGAGATAATAGGAAAAATTGTAATAACCCCGGACCGAGCAATGTATAAGTTTGACATTTTCTTGAAATAGTTGAAATAAAACATGTTTCTATTAATGAAAATTTTCTTTCAACTTCTAATTACTACATTGCTCAAAATTTTTACAATTTCTTTAGTATTACTTCTTCAAATAACTTGCGATTAAATGTTTAAAATATAAATATATTTTCCAATTAAACGATATAATTATTACAAAATAAGTTAAATATAATAAATACAATCTTTTTAAAAAAATTATACTATTATAAATTTTCCCAAAACAAATTTTCATTAAAAGAATATTCATTAAAAAAAATACTAAAAAAAATTTATACAATTATAGGTTTTCCCAAAAGAAATTTTCATTAAAAAAAAAAATTCATTAAAAAAAATAAAAAATATTTTTAAAAAAGTTAAAAAAAATTGCGTGGCTGATAACGCACAACGAGTATGCGTTATCGCACTGATCATAACGCACACCCATTGTGCGTTATCAGCCACATAGGCTGATTAGTGGAGGAAGCTTAATTAACTGATAACGCACAACTATTGTGCGTTATGGCTGGAGTCGGAAAAAAAATTTTTTTTGACCACTTTAATAACCAATAATCAAAACTGAACCCAACCCAGAAAAAAACCTCTTTCCCCCGCATCCACACCTCCACCTCCAAAAAAAAATCCTTCTTTTTTCCGACTCCCCCATCTCTTCTCTCTCTCTCTCTCGTCATGGCCAACTACAACCCCCTTCTCCTTCAACCGCCAGTTATCACCCCTAGCTCTTTCTCTTTTTATTTTACTCCAGTAAACCCGCCTTGCCCCAAGCCCTGCACTTTCTCAAGTGATGTAAATGGTGGACGGGATCGTGGTGAGTAGTGAACATAGATACAATTAAGGAAGAAGGAAAAAAGAAAAGAAAAGAGAAAAAGTAAATTAAAATAGAAATTAATTTTTAATTAAATGTGTGAGGAGAAGAAAAAAACAGAAAAAATCTATTCACTTACTCTGAGGGTCAATGTGAAATTGTACTATTAATTTGAGGGTAAGTTAGCGTTTCATATTATTGTGAAATAATTAAATCGATGGGAAAAAATTGAGTGATTTGGTAACCGAATTTACAACCACACAATCATACAAATTGATCAAATATATATATATATATATTCTTTTAAAAGAAAAAGAATAAAGCACGTTGAGATAAGCGTATGGATATCAATTTTAATTCAATGAAAAACTATATTGTACGTGAACTGTATAATGGCTATCATCAAATAATTTTTGTGTAAATTATAAATTTTTATGTAAAATTTAAATTAAAATTTCTATGTAAAATTTATTTTTGTTTTTTTAATGTAAAATTATATTTTTTTCTATGTAAAATTATATTCGTTAGATATATTAATATTAAGGAATTTTAATATCAAATAATTTTTTGTTTTTTTAAGTAACTATTAAGGACTTAGAGCTTCTAAAACCTTTGGTAGGGTGTTATGGATTGAGTGACTCCCCAAAATTTTGATGAGATTTTAATGCATATAGAATTAGTAAATTAAATTTTAATCCTTTAAACAAAATCCAATTTCAATCGTTTTTTTGGGTTCATTATCTACAAGACTTCTCAAGAAGAAAATTTTTTTTTCCTAAGAAGAAAACTATTTTATATGTAGAGTTTATCATTATTGTTTAAAATAAAAAGTAATAAGTAAATAGTAATTATTGACTTGCCCCCTAATCCTCACCAAACATTTGATTACTAATGAGGTAAATTGAATTATCACGTTATACAAGTTTCTTTTTTTTTTTCAATTGGAGTCTTATATTACTAATTAATAAATGTAAAAAATGTTACACAATAAATATTGCATCATAATGAGTTTTAGCTCTTTATTGTAGCTTATTAGTGCCCCCTTCACCTCTTCCAAAAAATAAAAAAATTCATAAGTTTTTGATTTTTTTTTTGAGGAAAATTATAAGTTCATGATCTAAGGAACAATTAAAAGTTTTTTTTTCTTTTTCATTTAAGCTGTGATAATGAGTTAGGAAAAAATTAATATTACAAACAAAGGGAATAGTTTATAGAAGGGCCAAAGTTCAAAAATATTCTCTTATATTTTCGAATAATGTCAAAAACACATGTTAGTTGTGTTTACATTTGTCTCTTAATTTTTTTACAAAATATCAACGTACTCATTATCTAATTGTGAAATTATTACTTTAAAATGTATGAGAAAGCTACTTCTACTTAAGAGGAATATATTTATTATAAAATTAAGATGGATATTTTAAAATTATTTTCCCAGCACTTTGCTCATCTCCCTTCTCATCAGAC
Organism: Catharanthus roseus; assembly: GCA_028651295.1. NCBI lineage: Eukaryota > Viridiplantae > Streptophyta > Magnoliopsida > Gentianales > Apocynaceae > Catharanthus > Catharanthus roseus. Next base: position 2,813,039 of record JAPQWS010000032.1, on the reverse strand, counting down.
AAATGAAATGGAAATAAAATATAGCATTGCTGCTTCATTTTTCTTTTTTCTCTAATTTTCCATCATCAAGTTTCATTGTATTTGTGTACATGCATGGCAACTTTCGTTAATGCTATGACAAATAACAAACACCAAGCAAGTCATTTGAGTATAAAGAACTGTTACAAAACTATAGAATTATTCTAATGGTTAAAAATATCTTTTAATCGTAATCATCATGCAAAAGAAAAGTAAAATTTTTCATGTAAAAAGAAAGGGAAGATAAATATTATTTCATGTTTTTCTTTCCATTTCTCAACACATACGCTCATAAAAATTATTGGGATTAAAGTGTATTTTTTATTGAAATTCGTAAAAATTAATTTTTTTAAAGGAGAGTTGGGACTCAGAGTAAAGAATTAAGTAAAGACTCAAAATAATAATAAGGGTTAAGTCCATTAATTACCCTAAACTGTAAGAATATATGACAATTAAGTACCAAACATAATCGCATGGCAATTGAGTTCATAATTAGGGGTATATGTAGAATTTGTTAAAAAATTTTTAAAAGTTAGACAAATATTTCCAAAATTACCCTTATTAGACAACATTAAAGAGAAAAAAAATTCAGAAAGCTATTGACAGGTGCTATTTTGGTTATTATTTTGTATGTTAATTTCATCATTTTTCGGTGATTTTAAGGTGGAAAGTATATATTTAAGCCTAATATCTCCCATTTGTATTGTAAGTGCTTGATGAATGGAGTACAACGAATAACGAAAGAAAACGGCTTGAAACGGGACAAAAATGACAGAAAATGATGCAGGCAGTAGTCTACCGCGTATGGTAGACCACCCTACCCGTCGCGGTAGGCACCTTGGCAACAAAAAAAGAGGCAGATAGAAGCCTACCGCGTGGTAAGCTTCCCCAACCGCTTGCGTAGGCTCCGGACATCACAGAGAAATTGGGAACATAGACCAACTGGTGCCCGTAGGTCCCCAGAGTAGCTGTATTTAGTGGTTTTTAAGAGTATTTTCTTAATTATTCATTCCTTAGTTTTGAGTAGCGTAGATAGGCTTTTAGGAGGCTAATTGGAGCGATTTCTATGAAAAATTTCCCCCAATTCTCACCTCAATTAGGTAATACTTAAATTAGAGAACAAGGATTAGAAGATTACAAGTGGAATTGAAGATCAAAACGGCAGTTTCGATCTTCACAGGAGCAACTCGAGAGACGAGCTCAGACGCAATCCGGATACGCAGTTCGGCTTTGATTTTTACGCCTAAGCATTCCTTTTCCTTCTCTATTAGTTTAATTTATGTTTAATTTTAATTTCATGAAATGAATTGTGAGTAATTGTTTTGATTCAAGGGTTAAACTCTAACTTTTGGGTATTATGAAATTGATTTGAATTTAATGAAATTGGATTTTTCTTCTTATTGAATTGTTCTTCAATTGATCATTATGTGCAATTTAAGTGTCATGAACTTGAATTAATCGCACTAGTGTTCGGAATTGAGAAAGAAAGAACACCCAAGGGCTTTCAATTTGAGGATTAATTGGGGTATTGAACTAGAGATAGTTAATATACTTTTAGATCAATAATCACCTGTGTTTAGTACATTCATGACTTGTTAGAGAAAGAAGAGATTCTCGTCTAAAAGTTATAGACAATAGAGAGGCTTTTGCCTAGAGATAGGGATTGCATAATAACGAGTATGATGACCCAATTCACTAAGGCAACTACAGTTTTTATTAATTTCTATTAATTGACATAGTAACAAGGTTAGGGGGATCCCAAGATTCAAACTCTCATTTTATATTTGTCTTCATTTTGCCAGTTGATGCTTGTGTTTTATTGTTCTAGTAGCTCACGATCATTTCCACCACACTTTTAAGGCTAAGCATTGGGTGAACAATTGAGTAGTTGAGTTTTACTATCCTCGAGGAGATCGACACTTGGTGTGAACTCATTTCTACAAGTGTGAGGTATACTTGTCTTGCATTGCAGTTGTAGGGTCCCATTCCCGCCTCATTTAAAATGAACACCAAGTTTTTGGCATATCAACTATCCATTTTTATTAGATTTTAAATCTAAAATCCATTTATTATTTTATACTTTTTTCCTTTGGACCCAATTTTTCCTCTCACAAACAATTACCATTTATGCATCTTGAGTAAAAAATCTCAACTTTTTCATTCTCATTTCTAATCCAATGGACGTTGTCATTTTTCTTTTTCTTTTAGCAACTCTTTCTTCCATGAATTTAATCGAAATAAATTTTTGATTCATCACCATGACATTCTTTTTTATTGACCGACCTTTTTTATCCATAGCACTACCACCATTAACGCTACCATGGACACATTTCAATTGTATACACTCACAGTATCAATTTAGATTCAAATTAAGGGCAAGAAGTTGAATTATAAATCTGTTTCAAGCCTTTTTGTTTTAAGAATGTATTTCTCACCGAATCAATATTCAATATAATATTTGAAGAAAAAAACAAAGTATTACTGTGATTTATTTTGATTGAGTGTTCGGTGAAGCAGATGATAGATAGAGAGTTGCAGCAGAGAGAAGAAAGCAGTAGAATTGAGAGGAAGGTTTTGACTGGAGGAGGGTTGTGAAAGAAGAATAAGAACAAGAAGAAAAGAGGAGACTTCGAATTGGAGAGTGGGGAGCATGGGAGAGAAGGATGAGGGGAGAGTCGTGTGACTATGAATAATAGAAGAGAAGACGAGGGTATTGATCACCCAGAAAATAAAAATAAAAAAAAAAGAAAAGAAAAAAAGAGAGGACATATGTATAGACCCATGAAAAAAAAAAAGAAAAAATAGAGATAACTAAACTGATAAGAAAGACTTATTAGAGGGACATTTATGGAAAAGTACAATGTTATTTTTAAAAAATTACACATTTGCCCCAATTAGACCCCTAATTGTCATAGAATTGAGTTTTGGTACTCAATTATCAGACCCCCAATAATTTAAGGTACTTAAATGGACTTATTAATAATAATAATAATAATAAATTTAAAGAAATGGATTTACTATTTCAATTGAGCAATTCAAAATTTGTTTTACCACAACAAAATAAACCTTAAATATTACTTCTACAAATGCAGGATTTCCCATTCCAGTGTTACCTTTTCTTTTTATGAAGTAACCAAATTATTTAACCAAATTATTTGAAAGTATCATATATTTCAAAATTTCAAATAATGTAAAGCAAATAAATTCTTCTAGTCAATTAGTTTCTCTAAGTAGCAGCACATATGAAAAGTTAAAACTCTTAATTAATATAGAAAAAGGAAAATGAAAAGTTAAAAGATAATTAAATAGCTTTACCATATACAGGGACTGAACGAGGGGGCTCAGGTGGGCTCGAGCCCTCCTGGGAAATTTTAAAAACTTTAGAATTTTTAGATATTTTACCTTTAAGCCTCCCTAGTTTTTTTTTTCAATACAATTCCAAAACTTGCTATTTTATTTGTAAATTTGGAATTGTTAGAATAATTTTGTACTTGTAATGCATCTATAAAATAGACAAAACTCTAGCAAAATTTTTATTGTTATTCAGTCCCCCAATCTTTTTGTCTTGGTTCCGTCCTTGACCATATATAAATGCTTTTAAAAATAGAACTTGTATATGACTATTCATCTATCCAAACTCTTGAGAATGTCCATCGGTTTTGGTGAGTTAACCTAAATTACTTTATTTTACCTTCATATGCAAAAATTTGATTTCATCATCAATACATCAATTCTTGTCCTTGATAGGTTACTAATGGATAACATAGTAAAAGTCTCCTACTCCTAAAATAAATTTTATTAAAAAAAAATAAAACTTGTTACTTGAAGTGCAATCCAATAAAAATATCAAAATAATAATAAACATAAAAAAAGGTAACTAAATTTGCTAACTACAATGAAAACCCAAGGTTCAAATATTGAATTTTAGAAAAAGAAAAGAATAAAATTAAGAAAAAATGGAACAAATTTGTAATAAGTATATCTTTTATCTATATTGCTTCTCCTACTTTCTAAAGAAAAAATCCACTACAATATGAAGGACAATTTAAATATAGGATAGAGAAAATCAACCCTCGTGCTCATGAACTATTTGTACTTTACCAATAGTGTTCTAAAATTTTTACTAGCCTTTTGCCATCGTAAACTTTACGTGCCATCAGTCATGTCCACGAGACACAAAATCTGGCAAGCCGTGGTGGAGCTAGTAGGGTAAACTTGTCAAACCAAATTAATTCTCTCTAATTATAAAGTAAGTACTAAAATGAATAACAAAAGTTTTAAGGGACCAAATGAAAATTGTTCTTCTTTTTTCTTCTCCCCTCCTCTCTCTCTCTCTCTCTCTCTCTCTCTCTCTCTCTCTCTCTCTCTCTCTCTTCTTCATTACAGGTGACCTCACCCCATACCAGCACGACCACCAAAATACCTCTTCCAACAACAGCTTCAAAAATCTACCCAGGAACCAGACACATTAGCTCCTATTTTCTCCTCCTCCTCCTTCTTCCTCTTTCCCCTCTTTCCCTTCTTCTTCCTTATTGTTCCCCAACTCCTCCTTCCTCAATAATCCAGAAATTGGACAAAGAAATTCCTTAGGTGGCTCTTGTGTCTTAGGTAATTTTGGTGATGAAGGAAAATAGGATTTGTGAATGGAAATCATCCACGTATGATGCTTACCATTTCCACCCGTATTTTTGCAATTTATATAATCCCTCAGAATCCATGAAAAATTTTGGTGTGCAGTATTTCCCAGGGTTGCGGAGTGGTGGTGTTTGTTTTTGTTTTCTGGAATGGCCTGGTGTAACAAGATCTTGGTGGAGATGCATCCCCAATTTCTGACGTTTTCTAGTTCTCTCAGTAGGTTTGCTAAGTATTTTTGCCGCTCATGGCCATTCATTGCCGACGACAGGTGAGTGAGGCGATTCACACATTTTCATTGCCTCCACGTGTCTGTTATCCTGTGCTGTGTACTTTTTGTGTAACTGATAGATTGATATTTTTACTAGTTTTTTGGCTTGATTTGATATTTATTTAAATTAGAGAAATTAGCTAAAAAAAGCCATGAACTATTTTAAATTTTCTATTTATAACCATAAACTTTATTTTATCCTTTTCTAACAATGAACTATTTTATATCTTCTATTTATAACCATGAACTTTTTTTTGTTCTTCTAAAAATAGCCATGAACTATTTTTGACCTCTCAAATATACCTATGAATTGATGGCTATATTTGAGAGGTCAAAAATAGTTCATGGCTATTTTTAGAAGAATAAAAATAGTTCATGGTTAGAAAAGATAAAATAAAAGTTCATGGCTATTTTCAAAAGAATAAAGATAGTTCATGGTTAGAAAAATATAAAATAAAAAAGTTCATGGTTATGTATAGAAAACTAAAATACTTCATGGTTATTTTTAGCTATTTCTCTTTTAATTAAAATTTAGTGAAAATTGAGTTTAACTAGAACAAATAACTTCCTTTATACTTAATTTAAATGGTAGGGGCTCAATTGAAGAAAACTATACATTGGAGGGCTGAAATGCAAAAAAAAAACTTCAACTAAATCAATTCGGTGCGAGAAACATTCCTTCCAATCGCAGATTCACATTCAAGGGAATCTGGTGCCAAATTTACAGAAAATTGTCGCCGAAATTAATAACATCCATTTCCAGAAGAAATCTGGTCCAGAAAATCGGCCACGGGTTTGTCCTAAATTGAATTAGCACCGAGAATGTCAACTCGGCATCGGTTCTGTCGTAGTTCAAAAATTCTTACTATAACAAATAATTTCTAAAATGAAATACAAAATAAAAAATACCAAAAATTCCTTTTTTTGTATTTTTTATTTTGTATTTCATTTTAGAAATTATTTGTTATAGTAATTTTAGAATTGTAGTTTTAAATAATTTTCTTTTCCCTTTAGAATTGTAGATTTTAGTAATTTTCTAATCCTTTCGGGTTTTGATTTGTAACCTGAATAAATAGAGGCGTTTAGGCTTTAGTTTAGATCTCTGATGTATGGGTACTATCCTATTTAAATTTCACTTTTAGGCAAGCATATCTATCTGTGTAATATGGCAAGGAAAGTCCTCAGATTGTCGAACTCTGTGGGCGGTCAAGCACTAATACTAACTACGTCTTTACTGTTCAATTAAATAAAACGTTTTTAAAAAGATTTTTTAGAAATAGAAACAATTAAAAGGCAACTAACAAATAAATAAAGCAATTAAAGGGTTTAAAAATAAATTTGGAAAACAGTGTTTAAATGGTAGAATTCCTCTAGAACCTTAAGTTAATTTTATTTAGAAATTGTTATAGTTAATTATTAAAAGTCATTAGTTGGATCACACTAAAAAATCGGATAAATCCTATGTCTAGGCGAATACCCTCCTATTCAACTTAACTACCTAAGAGAAGAATGTCTTCTAACCCTAACCTGATTATGAACGAATTATAGCTTTTAGTGATTAATTAATGACTAAGAACCGTAATTAATATGTCTACTCAATTACCAATTCTTATAGAGGTGAAAAATACAAGAAAACCAAGTTGAAATTGGAACAAAATACAAGAAAACCGAGTTTGTTTTGAACTAAACTGCCTCTTACCAGCATAGCCTAACGCCGATGGTAGGGCGAGGCCTACCGTATGTTGTAGGTCTCTGTTTGCCGATGTCCTTTGTGCCATGAAACCTACCGGTGACAGTAGGTCAGCCTACCTTGCGTAATAGGTTGGCTGATTTTTTGCTGACGATTTTGTTTTCGTCGTTTTCACTCGTTTTCATTTCCTTTCATTGTTTTCACTTCTAAAGGGCACCTAAGACAAGAATAAGAGATATTAAGCTAAAATATATACTTTTAGAAATTAAAAACACCAAAAAATGAAATTAACATATAGAAAATATAGATCATTATGCACTTATCAAATATCCCTCACTTATCCGTTGCTTGCCCTCAAGCAACACAAACTAAACAAGCAAACTGAAGGATTTTAAAAACTTTATTCTAGGAAGACAAAACATGAAAATGACATAAGTCGAACAAATGATTAAAATCTTAAAACAATCACAGGCATGGGTAGCTCAACATAATGAAAACAAACTCATCAAAAACAAAAAAAAAAAAAAAAACAAAACTTAGAAAAATAAAAGATAAAAATCACTTCAATAGAGCACTTCACTTCCCAACTTCAAAGATAATCCAAAAGTAGACGACGACAACATCACTAAGTCCACCATAAGTTACTAAAAATCATTACCGATCAAAGGGTATGTGTGTGATTTTACTCATGCCATTTTTCACAGAAGAAGAAGAAAGTTAAGTGATTAGCAAAAAGAAATATTTCAAAAGCAATGAACACTACTCATGCCTTTTCTATTATGTATCCACCATAAAGTCTATTTTAGGTTGTTCCCGGATTAGTAGGACTTTTTGGCTTGTAACATTAGCTAGAGACATAAGTAGGTTACAAACGAAGGAGAAAGGAGACAAAAACAAATGAGATAGAGCTAATGCAAGAAGATAACAAAATAAATGAACCACTTTCTAGCCGTCTTTTTCACTCTTCTTACTCACATTTGTACAACTTCATACTTTTTTGACACACTCCCCATCTAACAACATACTTTCATAAGCATTTTTCAAGAATAACCAAAAATAAGAGAGAGAGAGAGAGAGAGAGAGAGAGAGAGATGCTTGGTTTTTTTCAAGATTTTACTATAAAAAAGAACACATATTTTTTTTCTTTGTTTTCTGCCATTTTTTCCATAGACAAAAGCATGGAACATATGAAATTACCCATAATACCCTTTCTTTTGAATAGGGGTTTTCTTTTTTCTTTCTTCTCCCCATTTTATCCCCACACTTATTCGTTTGCCACTCTCAAAACGGCTATAAAGATATAATAACACTTAGCTCCACGAATTAACCTTTTATATAGTGAGGTTATAAGAACAAAGAAAAGAAGGGAGTATAACCCTTGGCAAGAAGGAACAAAAAGGGAACTAGGGATTGATTTCATAAAGGATATATGATAAGAAAGGCACGCTCAGTTTAAAGAAGGCCTAAGACCATCATCTACGGGACCATCCTAGACTAGACTTCTTTACTTTTAAAGATAGAAAAATCATGAAATTGCAGGCAAAGTTTCAGAAATTATTATCATAATGCTAATTATCCAAGATTCCTAAACTTCTACTACTCAGACGACATTCATAAATGCATAAAACCATTGATCATGTAAGAAATTTATTAAACATAGTTTCAAAGTAAGTTCCTTAGTGGAATCACTGTAAACTCCCTTTGCACACTGCATAGTTGAATCTCTTCAACTCTTCAAGGCTCCCCCTTAAAACAAAATTCTTGATCTTGAATCACTTCAAGTCTTCAACTCTATTGAACTATAGCACAACTTCTATCCCTAGAAGCTATAGTCTTCAAAATAGGAACTCCATTGAATTATGAAGGATGAACAACAAGCGTCAATGGAGAATCACAGTGTTTGAAGTTTGTGACTGCACAAACTCAACTACCATGAACCGCCATCTTCTCTCTTGAGAATGTCTTCAAAGAATTGCAAAACGGTTGGCCACAGCCTTCAATTACATTTCTTTATTTATGATTGTTGAGATTGAACAAACGATCTTTGAAACACCAATCCTCTTCCAATTAGGAGTTTGACCAAGGACTTTGTTTCCAAAAAGGCTTCTAGTTTTATTACCAACAAAGTCCTATTTCCCTTAGGTTTTGATCTTTCCTTTCTCTTCAACTCTTTCTTAAGGTAATATCCTAATTGGACTCCAATAACTCAGCTCATGATCTTCAATCAAAGTCAAATGAAATCTTTGAGATCTTCTAGGTATCCTAAAACAATACCAATACTTAGTGTCAATGAAACCTGGGGCTTGTGCTGTCAAACGACCATTTTGTGTGGCCATACTCAAGCTGTGTGACAGGTTTCTACAATAGATAATAAGAATCCATTCTGCAATAGCTTGATGGACAAATCGTGTGAGAAGTTTAGTTTCAAACAATACAACTCTTCCATGTATTATGCTCCTGCAAATGGACTTCTCGAGGCATTTAGCAAAACTTTGTGTAACCTCTTACAAAAGGTCGTCGATAAATCCAAAATGGACTGGCACATTCATATTGGAGAAGCATTATGGGCTTATAGAACCACTTATTGTACACTAATGCAAGCCACTCCATATACTCTCGTCTATGGTGTTGATGCAGTACTCTTGTTGGAGCATCAAATCCCTTCTTTAAGGATTTCTATTCAAGAAGGCTTGGCGAAGGAAGAAAATGCTCACTTGAGACTTGAAGTGTTAGACGCACTTGACTAGAAAAGGTTAGAGGCACAACAACATTTAGAGAGTTTTATCAAGCTCGCATCTCTAAGGCCTTCAACAAAAAGGCTCGGTTTCGCTCCTTCCAAGTTAGAGATCTAGAGCTTGCTGTGAGGAGGCATATCATCATTTTACACAAACCTAAAAAGTTTACATCAAAATGGGATGGCCCCTATGTTGTTCGAGAGGTTTACTCAAATGGATCTTACAAAATAGTTGCTGAAGATGGTTTAAGGATTGGTCCTATCAACGACAAGTATTTGAAGTGATACTATGCATGAAATAGTTGCTCCATGACTGCATGAGCCTAAACTGCAAAGTTATTCCACCAAATTTAAAGTAGGAAAGAAAAAAACACACCATGACTGCACGAGCATAAACTGCAAATTTACTCCTGGCATGCATGAGTATAAATTGTGTTAAGGCAAGCACCAAATTGTAGCATGTGGATAAACTAATAAACACTCTAACAAGTCCAAGTTGGTAAAAATGGATACTCCTAGCCCGTACGAGTTAAAATTGTGAATGGCTAAAAATTTTTCCACAAAACTTTGAACTACGTTTGACTTGATTTATAAGTTCTTCTTAAGATACGTAGGTAGCTTAGAAAACAAATCTAAGTTCAGTCATAAATTTTCAATAAACAAACAAATTTGTTTGGCTTATGCTTTATTTCTGGTATACTTAATATTTGATTGGGATAACAAAGTCCCTTATTCCGCCGTCCATTCTCCATGATGTGGAATGATGCCAAAAAGGTTTTAGTGAACTTGAGATGTGATCGTTGTCCTGTCCTCGTAGAGGTACACTCCATGCTTCATAGCTTTCTTGAACCAGAAATTGAGCCATTTGTCAATGATGACTTCCAAGTTGATATCTTCGTAAGTGGTTCTACAAAAGATGAATAACTTTTTGCCATGATAATGACCGAGTGTTGACAAGTCTCCAATGCTTTTCAAATGGACATCACGTTGGCAATTGTCGAAAGCTTGTTTGTAGAAGTACATCAAGCCTTGCAAGATGCTTTCAAGATGTTGAAGTTGTGGGCATAGGTAAAGAGTGATGCTACACATTGTTGTAGATCGTTGTAATAGTTAAATCCTCGCAGCAACTCGAGGCATCTTGCACATATTGCTCTTATGTGAAACTTACTGGGCAACTCAAGTATTGAACTTCATTGAACCCCCCTGTTGATTGTTCTTTGATCGAGTGAAAAGAATTTTGTCTCAGAAATTCAGAACATGACGAGTTGTCCAAGAAGGATCTATGCTTTCTGAGATCGCAAACTTCTAAGTTGATTATGTTGGTAAATCCTTCATAGGACGTGTCGTTGTTATTTCTCGTGGCAAATCCTTCATAGAACGAATCGTCATTATCTCTGGTAGCAATTCCATCATGTGAGGTGTCGTCCTTGTGTCTAGAAAATGAGTGCTCCTAAAGCTAATGTCCATCGATAAATCTTTCATGGAACGAGTCATCATTATCTTTGGTGGCAAATTCTTCGTGTCGTCCTTGTCTCTAGAGAATAAGTGCTTCTGAAATTAATGCCTGTCGGTAAATCCTTCATGGGATGTGTCGTCATTGTTTCTGGTGGTAAATCCTTCATGGGATATGTCACCCTTGTCTCTGGAGAATGAGTACTTCTGAAGTCGATGTTCATCGGAAAATCCTTCATAGGACATGTCGTCGTTATCTCTAGTGGCAAATCCTTCATGTAAGGTATCGTTTTTGTCTCTAGTGGCAAATCCTTCATGTGAGTGCCATCGTTGTCTCTGGAGGCGAATCTTTCATGAAATAAGTCATCATCGTCTTTGGAGAAGTAATACTTTTGAAGTTGAAGAGAGTTGATCAATCCTTCATAGGATGAGTTGTAGTTGCTTTTGGCAAGGGGCCTATATATTTGCCAGAAACTACTCTATACACTGTCACGATTGTGGCCACCTTCATAGGGTCATTGGCATTGTCACGAATGACTAACACGTCTTGGCAAGATGATGAAGACTTGGAGTCTATAAATTGCATTGTGGTTGGTCTAAAAAAATAGTTAGTCTTGAAAAAAAACATGCGTGCATGCTATAAGAAAAGAGCATGATGCAAAGTGATCAAATTATTGATCAAAATATATCCAAGGAAATTGTTTTACAGTGGAATTCAGTAGGGGAATACTGAAAAAAACAAAGAGAAGGACGAGAAAGAGAATTTCATAGAGCTGCTCGCGAAATCTATTTGAATCATCATTGACATCAAATGGCTACTTAAATACTTGCATGCACAAGAAAATGGTTTGGGAATATTTTTCTTGAAAAAAAATAATAAAATAAAAGATGAATTCTTAGACTTTTTTCTCTGGAAATACAAGAGAGAAAGAGAGACTCTTGGATTGGAATTCTATTGAAGAATTGGGATAACAAATAGTAGAATGAACCCTATATATAGGGGTTTGGGAGGTAAAAATTAGTAATGTCCAAATTTAACAAAGATTTAAATCTCCAAAAACATCCTATGAAGAAATTACAAAGATTCAAGTCTTCAAAAAGATGCTATGAAGAAATTAAAAACTTCCAAATTCTAGAAGGATTCAAGTCTCCAAAAGAGTCATATGAAGAAATTAGTAACTTCAAAAATCTACAATGTTCAATCTTCAAATCCTTGAAAGTGAAAGTCCTAATATGAGAAAGATTCAACTTTCTTAATTTTTAGAGATTTCAATCTTCTTTTTTCTTTTTTTTTTTAAAGAGATTTCAGTCTCCCTAATTTGATTTGTGATTCAAGACTCCAATTTGATTAAGGATGCAAAAACATGCAAGTCAATTCGCGAAGATTATTTGTCAAATTTGATAAAAAAAAAAATTGCAGTTAAGTACTTCAAGTCTTGTCTTCAAAGTTTTAACCCTACAACTTTTATCCAAGATTTGAAGTGGGGGCATTATAGACAAATAAATTTTAATTTATTTAATCTTGGTTATTTAAATAAAATAATAAAAAGAGGTCTTTTGGGCTATGATGATTAGATCATCCGAGTTGGGCCATCTAAATTGGGTTGGATTCTGAATTATTTAATAATACCCAAATACAATTTAAATAAAGCTTAATAAATACAAGACCTATGTCTTTGGGCTATAATTAAATTTAGCCCAAAGTCACCTTAAATTAAATCTATTAAATAATAGGTTAAACTCATTAGGCCATTTAAATTGGGTTGGATTTGTAATTATTCAAATAATGTCCAAGCCCAATAAATATAAAGCAAATGCATTTGAGACCTAATCAAATTGAGCCCAAAGTCATTGTATATTAAGTTTGCTAAATGATGGGTTCAATCCAATGGACCTGACTGAATAAAGAGTTGGGTCGACTCGACACCGGTGATGGATCGCTTAGTGGCCAAGCAACCCAATGCCCTATATCCACCTATAAATAAGAGTCTTCTCCAAGGTTGAGAGATCATTCAAAAGACACTCAAGCTCAAGGCAAGTGAGAAGCTCTCTCTGCAGAAGCTCTTCTCAAAAGCTCTCAAAGAAAGGTCTTCCTCAAAGTTCAAGCTTTTGTGTGCAGTGCTCCTCGCCTTCTTCCTCCCAAAGATCGAAGAAAGCTCTAGTGGCTGTGGAATCCATCAATCATCTGAAAAGTTCGTTCAATTTGAGAAGAACCTTCCAAACCCTCAAGTCAATGCTTTGCTGAAGAGAAGAATCGTAGGATTCTCCTACAGACTAAGAATTCCCCAGAGATTTTATAACCAATTCTATATCATTAATCAAATCACATTGTGTGCTATTTGTCTTGTGTTCGACTTCTAGACTTAAGATTTTGTTGCGTACAATTATATTCTAGCTTCTTTGATTTTACCCGTCCTTATCCATTTTTTTCATATTTTGCTCCAAAGTCCTTCATTTTGACTTGTTTTCAATATATCATAATTTCGAAGGCATGTATAATCAATAAGAGAAGAAAGGGGATCAATAAATATATTTTATAAACATTTAAACACGAAAATCGATAAAAATGACAATGCTTAAGAGGGTAAGAATAGGCATATCAAACTTCCCCACACGTAAGCTTTGGTTGTCCTTGAGCAAAAGGCTCAAAGAAATAAACAAAAAGAAAAAAAAACAAACTACCAAGCCACTTTAATAGGACTCACGTTTGCACTTAGCACGTGCAACAAGTCCTTTAAACCCGTAAGTTACCAAAGAGGACAAGTAAGATCTCGTGAGGGTTTGCAGACGATATACTCACAAACTCACGCAAAACAAACACTAAGAACTTTATAAAAAAAACAAAAATTACAAAAAGTAAACCATAAAAGAATAAGATAATGCTACTTTCAAACATAACTAAGAGTTTCAAATCACTAAAACTCATCAAGGCAAAATTCATAATCCAACTAACACATCCAACATTTCATTTTAGCACATGACATTCAATGGGTTTGTGTGTGCATTACTTATTTTTAGTTTAAAAAATATGCAAGAAGAATTTCAAGAAATCAACCATATGATTCATTCTAATAAGCTATACTCTATATGCTTGACTTTTCGAACATTCTTTCTACTCCAAGTTCAAGCTAAAGTCATTTCTTGATTATGTAGGACTTTCAAGCCTATACAGTAGGCTAGGGGCATAAGTGGTTATTAAAAAAAGGTAAAGGTGAAACGAAATGAAAGATGATATGAGCTAATGCAACGAAAAAGGTAAATATACTCAAAGTTACCTATAACCTTTAAGCCGCTTTCACTTCGATCTCACGAAACACTCTCTACCTTTCGTTCAACTCACTCAAAACCCCATAAAACTCTATAACTCATCAATCATTCAAACTCAAGAAAGAATATACATGTGAGAAGAAGGGAACAAAAGATTTCGAGAGATAAATGGCTAATAATAATTTTTTTTGAACTCATTCTTTTTTTCTCTCTTTTCTTTTTCTTTCTTTCTTTTCATTCTCTTTTCTCTTTTCACTATTTTTTCTTCTTCCTCAATGATGTGGAATGATCTTCAAGAGCGTAAATTTTTGTCCAAGAAGTGAGGGAGAGAACAAACAAAACAAGTGTAATAAGTAGAAGAAAGTGCCTTTGAAAGGACTTGAAAATGTTAAACTTCAAGCAACCTTGGATATATTAAATCCAAGACCTCAAGAAGGTTTAAACAAAATCTTTTCTTCAAATTTCAAGCAACCTAAGGTATTTTGAACCTTAGACCTCAATGAAACAAGAAGAAGACCTCAAGACTACTTTTCTACAAGAGCGTAGTAACTAGTATGAAGGAATTTTTTTTTTTTATGATCAACCTTGAAGCTCTTGGAACTTTCAACAAGTCTTCAAAGTGATTTTTCTTTCAAGGAAGTTCACCCTTGAAGAAGATAGAAAAACTAAGCTAAAAACTAAGAATACTAAGAGAAGAACCTTTGTCTTGAAAAATTTCTTGATTGCTTCTTCAAAATGGAAGACTACATATTTATAGAGACTTGAGGGAGAAAATAGAATTTTTCCCTTTCATATTTTCAGCCCAAAGGATAGATATAACCTATACATACACTTGATAAGACAATAGAGGTGTTTTAATTGCATTTTGACTATTCTAGAGCACTAGTCAACACATTGCCAAAAGTAGGAGGCAATTTTTCAGCTTGGGCAAAAAGGGATTCCAACTATCTACCAAGGTAAATTTTCAATTTCTAACTTATTCAAAATTAGGATACTGCCCCATAAAGTCTTGGACATCAAAATTTAATCCCCATAAAGTCTTGGACATCAAAATTGACATCAAAATTTAAGCCTTGAAACTTTTCTTGCTCAATTGGATCCTTGTGACTCTTTAGTTGCTTTGCCTTTGCTCTTGTCACAACTCCTTGATGTTCTTGTATGTCTAACCGAGTCACATCATCCTCCCCCTCTTGAAAAGGATTCGTCCTCGAATCTCCATCACCTATATCAAATAAAGAGAGATCGGAAACATTAAAAATGGCAGTAACATTATAATGTCCTAGAAGATCAACTTTATAGGCATTGTCATTAATTTTCTCAAGGATTTGAAATGACCCATCTCCCCTATCATCAAGCTTAGACTTTCTTTGTTGGGGAAATCTTTCCTTTCTAAAATGCACCCAAACCCAATCACCGGGTTTGAATACCACTTTTTTTCTTCCCACATTTCTTTTCTCTACAAGCTTTTTGTTGGAGTTGACAATGGCTTCATGGACCTTTGCATGAATTGCTTTCACAAAATCAGCCTTCTTGCTTGCATCCTTGCTTAATGCTTGATCTATAGGCAAAGGAACCAAATCAAAGGGAGTTAGAGGGTTAAAACCATAAACAACTTGAAATGGAGAATGAGAAGTAGTAGAGTGAGGTGCCCTATTATAAGCAAATTCAATGTGTGGCAAACACTCCTCCCATTGCCTCAATTTCTTCTTCAAAATAGCCCTTAGAAGTTGACCAATTGTTCTATTTACCACCTCGGTTTGTCCATCCGTTTGTGGATGGCAAGCTGTTGAATAAAGCAAGTTAGTACCAAGCTTTTTCCAAAGAACTCTCCAAAAATGGCTCAAGAATTTGGTATCCCTATCCGACACAATAGACCTTGGAATTCCATGGAATCTAACTATCCAAGTAAAGAACAAGCTAGCTACATGACTAGCATCATCGGATTTCCTACAAGGAATAAAGTGTGCCATTTTAGAGAACCTATCCACAACAACAAAAATAGAATCCATACCTCTAGAGGTCCTAGGTAAACCAAGAATAAAATCCATAGAAATATCAACCCAAGGTTCTTTAGGAACTTCTAATGGTGTGTAAAGTCCATGTGGAAGAGTTCTAGATTTAGCTTTCTTGCATTCAATACAACTTCCTACAAATCTTTCTACAGCTCTTTTTAAATGTGGCCAACAAAAATGTTCATGAAGAATTTCATAGGTTTTAGTGACACCAAAATGTCCCATTAAACCCCCACAATATGCTTCTTTGACAAGTAGAATTCTAGTAGAACAAGATGTTATGCACAATCTACCTTCACAATAAAGAAATCCTTCATGCAAAAAATATTTTCCAAAAGGTGCTAATAAGCATTTCTCAAAAATTTCCTTAAAGTAATGATCACTAGAATACATTTCTTTAAGCATTTCAAAACCCAAAATTTTTGTTTGAAGGGTGGATAAGAGAGTATACCTTCTAGATAGAGCATCAGCCACCACATTCTCCTTACCTTTCTTGTAATGGATGACATATGGAAATGTTTCAATGAACTCCATCCATCTTGCATGTCTCTTATTGAGTTTATGTTGGCCCTTGAGAAACTTCAAAGCCGCATGATCGGTGTGCACAACAAACTCCTTTGGCCATAGGTAGTGTTGCCAATGCTTTAATGTTCTTATTAAAGCATAAAGCTCCTTGTCATAAGTTGAGTACCTCACGGCTGCCCCATTAAGTTTTTCACTAAAATAGGCTAAGGGCTTTCCATCTTGCATAAGTACACCACCTATACCAATGCCGGATGCATCACACTCCACCTCAAAAGTTTTCTCAAAGTTTGGTAGTGACAAAAGGGGTGCACTACACAACTTTTCCTTCAACAATTGAAATGCTTGTTCTTGTTTTGTTTCCCACTTAAATCCTTCGGTTTTCTTGATCACATCGGTCAAAGGGCTAGCAAGTGTGCTGAAATTTTTGATGAACCGCCTATAGAAACTTGCTAGGCCATGGAAACTTCTCACTTCCGATGCGTTTCTTGGTGTTGGCCATTCCTTAATTGCTTGGACCTTACCTTCATCTACTTGAAGTCCTTGTGAGCTTACCACATAACCTAGAAATGTAACTTTCTCCAAACAAAACTCACATTTGTCAAGGTTAGCAAAAAGTTTTTCAATTCTCAAGACATTTAGTACTTCCCTAAGATGTTCAACATGCATTTAATATGTCTTGCTATAGACCAAAATATCATCAAAGTATAGAACAACAAATTTCCCAATAAAATTCCTCAACACATGATTCATTAATCTCATAAATGTACTAGGAGCATTAGTTAATCCAAAGGGCATAACCATCCATTCATACAAACCAAAGTTAGTCTTAAAAGCGGTTTTCCGCTCATCCCCTTCTCTCATCCTAATTTGATGGTATCCAGATTTCAAGTCAATTTTAGAGAAAAGATTAGAACCATGCAACTCATCAAGTAAATCATCAAGTCTAGGTATGGGATGCCTATACTTAATAGTAATGTTGTTTATGGTTCTACAATCTATACACATTCTCCATGCACCATCTTTTTTTGGAACAAGCAAAACCGGAACCGCACAAGGACTCATGGACTCACGCACATACCCTTTTGAAATTAGATCCTCAACTTGCCTTTTTAGCTCCTTAGTCTCTTCCGGTGGACTCCTATAGGCCGGTCGGTTTGGCAAGACTGCCCCGGGGACAAAATCGATTTGGTGTTCGATTCCTCTAATTGGTGGAAGACCTCCAGGCATCTCATCGGGAAATACGTCTTTGTAATCTTCAATAACCTGCAAAATTTCACTTGAAAAAGAGGGTGAGTGTTCTTTAGATGAAGTAAAAGATTCCCTACAATACAAGGGCAATACCACTTATTTTCTTTCAATTGCTTCAATCACCTCACTAGGTTTTGCAAAGAAACAATTCTTTTCTTTCATCTCACTCTCTTTTTTTTTTTGTCACTCTTTTTCTTTTCACTCTTGTTTTTCATCACTCTTTCTTCACTCTTTTCTTTTTCCTCAACTCTCTTTCCCTCCCCAATTTTTTTCCTTTTGATCTCACTTTCGGCCCTCTCTTTCTCTCTCATCTTTTTTTGTTCATCTCTCACTTGTTGAGGTGTAAGAGGATTCATAGTGAATGTTCTTCCATCATTCACAAAAGAATAAGTATTCTTCTCCCCATTGTGGAGGGACTTTCTATCGAATTGCCAAGGTCTTCCCAAGAGAAGATGGCATGCTTGCATGGGCACCACATCACATAGTATCTCATCTTTGTAAGCTCCCATTTCTATTGGTACCACTACTTGTCTCAACACTTTAATTTCTCCACTATCATTTAGCCAATGGAGTTTGTAGGGTTTATCATGTTTTGTAGTAGGTAGTCTCAACTTCTCAACAAGATAAGCACTAGCCACATTTACACAACTACCACTATCAATGATAAGGTTGGCAATCATTCCCTCAACTTTACATTTAGAATGGAAGATGTTTTCTCTTTGTTCAATCATGTTATCATCAAAAGTTTGAGCGCTTAGTGCTCTTATGGTAACTAAGCTCAAGACATCGTCATCACTTCCTAAAGGATTCAAATCAACATGTTCATCATCCTCACCATTTTCTTCACCCTCAACACATTCGCTACTTTCATCCTCCTCCTTCCCAATCCAAACTTTCAAATCCTCCCTAAAGATCAAAGCTCTCTTTGTCGGACAACTACATGCATAATGTCCTACACCATTACATTTAAAGCACTTTGGAGGGTTAGAAATGATTTTACCTCTCTCTTCCATCTTTGGTTTGGTTGGAGGTTGGAAAGTACATCTAGGAGCCTCTTCCTTTTTTGGCCATGGCTTGAAGTTGGAAGTAGGTGGTTTTGTTGTTGCAACTTGTCTTTGGTTGGGAAATGAGGATCGCATCATCCCACTCCTTTTCCTTTGTGATTCGATCTTGTTGGCAAGGTGGCACATGTCTTCATAAGTCGTATGTGGATACAACTCAAGTTGGTTGGCTATCTCCCTATTGAGACCACTAAGGAACCTAGCCATTGAAGCATTCTTGTCTTCTTCCAAGTTCAACCTCAAGATGTAGAGCTCAGGCTCTTGTCTATACTCTTCTACACTTTTTGCACCTTGTTTTAAAGTCATGAGCTTATAATGAAGCTCTCTATAGTAGTGCTCGAGCACAAATCTTTCTCTCATCAAAGCTTTTAACTCTCTCTAAGTATCAACCGGTGGTCTACCACTTCTAACTCTTTGGTTTACTACCCTTTCCCACCAATGTAAAGCATAGCCGGAAAATTCGGCTATTACAAGTCTAGCTTTTAAGAACTCATTACAATTTTTCAACATAAACATGTTTTCTACTTGCCTCTCCCAATCTAAGAAAATGTTAGGGTCATTATCACTCTTAAAACTAGGGAGCTTCCACTTCATTCGGTCCAAGGTTTGGTCACCTTGGTCTCTTCCACGGTTTGCAACAAATGGAACATGTTCATGATCATCATATAATGGCTCTCCATGCCTAGCTTGTGGCCTTGGAACTTCTTCAAAGTGTCTAGGCATGCCTCTTCCTCCAAAACTGCCTCTTCTACTATCGTAAGGAGGTGGATGAAGTTCTTCATCAAACTGTGGAGGTTGGTGGAACTCGGTTGTCCTAGAGCAATTGAGTGGTCCATTGCTCCTTGGGGTAGTAACATTGAGACTACCATGAGGACTAACCTCCCTTTGTTGATTAGAGAGATTAGTGACATCCCTTCTAATATCCCTCATCTCATCTCTTAGGGATTGTAACTCTTGCATTATGAGCCTCAAAGGGTCATCATGTTGGGAGTTGCTAGACTCTTCTCCAAAAGGAGTTGGTGCTTGAGCTTGGGTTGACATCTTGGTAGTGTTTACCTCACAAAACTCTCTTGTTTAACTCTCTTTGGCCTTTTTCTTTTTTTTTTGAGGATATTCTCACAACTCTTGCCTTTTTCTAAAGGTTCAAGTCACAAAGAGTTCTATGAGTTCTTAACAAAGATTTAACACCCCTACTCAAGTTTAAAACAACCAAAAGAAAATCACAAACAAAAACTAGTTGAGAAATATGAGAAGCAAGGAAAATGATATTGAGTCATCCATTCATTTTAAGGAAGTTCAACAACATTTCCAAGAGCATTTGAGTCAATAATGGTAGATTGACCAAATGAAGAAATAAGTACTGAAAAATGAAAGAAATTCGACCACAAATACAAAAACAAAGCTAGGACACTTCAAGAACACAAAAGAATACACAAAAAAGTTTCCAGCAAGCAGAGTAGATGACATACTCGGCTTGTTTGGAAAACTGGTATTTAACCACAAGTCTAAATTGAATGAGGTTTGTCTAGAAAGAATCCTCACTCAAAATTCTTGAGTTTAGGCTCAAGAATCAAAGAAAAAGGATTAGTAAAAAGGAAGATATGCTCAGATCATTTCAGTACTTTTTTGTCTACGGAAAAGCCAGGTACACCTTCAAGTTTTGACTATTTTGAGATATCAAAAGAAGTCCAAATTAGATGAAACTTGTTTCATTTGTTTCCCAGGTCAATGTAGTATAACTCCATGTAAAAATATTGCAAAGTTCTAGTCATATTCCAGGTCGTTCAAGCATTCTATTTTTGTGATGCCATTTTCCAGCAATCTTGTCTCTTTTTTTCTTTTTTTTTTTTGTCTTGTATATATATATTTTTTGTATGTAGGATATCTCAAAAACACTTACTTGAAGGTGGCCCTGATACCAAATGATGTGGAATGATCTTCAAGAGCGTAAAATTTTGTCCAAGAAGTGAGGGAGAGAACAAACAAAACAAGTGTAATAAGTAGAAGAAAGTGCCTTTTGAAAGGACTTGAAAATGTTAAACTTCAAGCAACCTTGGATATATTAAATCCAAGACCTCAAGAAGGTTTAAACAAAATCTTTTCTTCAAAGTTCAAGCAACCTAAGGTATTTTGAACCTTAGACCTCAATGAAACAAGAAGAAGACCTCAAGACTACTTTTCTACAAGAGTGTAGTAACTAGTATGAAGGAATTTTTTTTTTTTTATGATCAACCTTGAAGCTCTTGGAACTTTCAACAAGTCTTCAAAGTGATTTTTCTTTCAAGGAAGTTCACCCTTGAAGAAGATAGAAAAACTAAGCTAAGACCTAAGAATACTAAGAGAAGAACCTTTGTCTTGAAAAATTTTCTTGATTGCTTCTTCAAAATGGAAGACTACATATTTATAGAGACTTGAGGGAGAAAATAGGAATTTTTCCCTTTCATATTTTCAGCCCAAAGGATAGATATAACCTATACATACACTTGATAAGACAATAGAGGTGTTTTAATTGGGAGAGAGAAACTCTTAGAGGGCCGATTCGCTCTCTCCACCTCCACTTCTGCTCGTGCCTTCATCCAGAAATAGGTGCCCATATATTTTGGACATCATGGCTCTTGGCATGAGTGTGTCTTGAATATCTGCCAAGGCATCTAAATGTTGGGTTTGCCTTATTTACATTTGCTTGAGCATGGCTCGGATAGGTGAGTGTACTCATCGTACTCCTCATTGTTGCCTTCAACTTCTTCGTCTTTGTCCTCTTTCTCTTCTTCTTCTTCAACCACTGCCTACTCGGGGTGTCAGGTGGGTCTTGTATGCTGATGACTAAAGATTTCCGGCTGGCTTAGCCCCAACCTGGAGATCCATCTCTTCTATGGTTCATTGTATTCAAAACCACTCCGAGAGATGTTGTCGCCACTGATTACATTGGGATAGTGGTAAGGACTTGCTGCTCGCCTAAAAGGTCAATATTAAAGTATCGAAATATATCAATGAGCAGCAAAGGAAAACTAAAGACACAGTGAGCCCTATTAGTACTAACTATGTCTCGCATGCAATGAATGATAATGCATGGGAGATTGACCAGAGAGGTGGAGTGTAGCTTGTCCATAAGGTAAATATCTATGACCCTAAGTTCATTTAGACTTTTGTGAGATCGAGGGACAAGATTTATACCGATAAGACCAGAAACAACTTGCATTCTAGGGGACAGATCATTAGCATTACAAATAGTCCTCGAATGTTTGGTGTTTTGCCTAGGGTGGATTCCTACTCTAAGGCTTGCCTATCTATTTTTCTATGCCTCGTCACCTAAAATAATGCGGGAGGTGGAGCCAAAGGTAATGGTCTGGCCGTTGTTTGGAATAGAAGCAATGTGAAAGAGGAGGGTCTGATCAAAAGTTATGTTTATCCCCTTAACTGTGGGTTTGATGTTTATAAGGTCTTTGTTGGTTTTCTGAGATATATTGGTATAGAACTCCACAACTAAACAAGGGTAGTAAACTCCATGCCTAGTAATCATCCTACCCTACCCTACCCTAGACCAATGAAAAGATTGTAAATTTCTAATTGATTGTCAAGGACAAGGTCAAGGGTTTCTCTCCAGTTCAATCTGATTAGCTTTCTTCTTTTCATAACATACCCTATTCGACCTATCGGTTATTCTATCGGGAAAAGAGAGAATAAGGGGTCATTTTTAGGAGAGCTGGGGTCAGCTGTCTGAGCTTGTTTTGAAGAAGTAGAGGTGGCAGTTTTTCGAGGCATAGGTATGAGTGAAGAGTAAAAGGCGATGATAAGGTGGTCAAAAGGAATGAAACAAGGCCAACAAAAAACCGCCAAATACAGCTAACAAAAAATCACAGCACTAGACACGAACGAAAAAAAAAAATCAAGAACAGAAAAAAATCAATCACTTTAACAACAGAAAAATGAAACTAAAGACGTAGCCCATGTGTGTAAATGTGTATAGTTTATGCAATTTAAGAAAAGGTTGTGCAGCCAAAACGAATGAACAAAAATGAGCAGCAATCACAATTATATCATGAATTTAGTTGACTTGGGTTGTGCCTCCGATAGTTTAAATTGACAAAAGTATGATTAGCAATAACAAATGAGAGGGTATAGAAATCTTATCTTGGTTCACTTCAAAATAAATTGTCGCCGCCAAAATGCCGAAATTTGATTTTTGTGTTACCGCTGTTCCGTGCTGCCACTACCGAGTATGCTGCCGAGTTCTTTGCCATGTCTATAAACAACCCATAGAAACGAAAACTTAGAGGGAGTAAGAGAGTGGGACTATGCGCGTGTGTGTGAAAGAGAGGAAACAGGGAAAAAGAGGGGAAGGGGAAGAGGAGAAGAAGAAAAAGAACGGAGGATGAGGAGAAAGAGGAGGGCCGAGGGTAGTTTGGAGGATTAAAAACACTGATTGAGAGAGAGAGAGAGAGAGAGAGAGAGAGAGAGAGAGAGAGAAAGAGAGAGCAATAGATGGGGCAAGGAAAAATTGGGGACGAGGAGGAAAAATATTTGAGGTTAGCTAGAAAGGAATGTTAGAAAATTTGGGGAAAGAAGGTGAGAAATTGGATGAACTTAGGATTTAACCCGACCCATATCCGCCTGAAACTCGACTATCCGGATCTGGATAGTGAGACTTTCCAAATCTGGATAGTCTCGGGATAACAATTCTTTGGCATCGTTTAGCTATCTGATACTGAAAAGAGGGACTTTCTGGATCCAGATAGTCTTAGGTGCAAAATTTTCTATATGTTACTTCTTCTTGATCACGATAGGGGCTTTCTGGATTCGAAAAGCCCTATTTTGTGATGGACAATTTTATTTGTTTGTGGGTAAGCCCGGACTCTTTTGAATGTTTAATTGTTTATGGGGAAGCCCAGACTCTTTTGAATATTTGATTATTTATGGGGTAGCCCGGACTCTTTTGATTGTTTGATTCATTGAATAAAAATGCATGATGCCTATAAACTTTATATCGAATAGTTATAAATATACTAAATAATAGTGGAATAATTAAAGAAATTATATTTGATTAAATGCTTTTAAAAGTTCTATTATTGTAATACTTACTGCAGCACAATTCTTATCGAACAGAAATCTTGAAGTTTTTCTTGTGTTGCTATGTCATATTATGTAATCAAAAGCAGAGAAACTATTTTGGGATCTTAAAACCACATACATAGTTCTGGTATATCATTAACCAAAGTTTTTGTGTGTATATTATATACCTATATCTTGTAGCCTGCTTTCTTCTTACTGAATTCAGTGTCTATCTCTATTCTTGCCAATAATGATCTCTGCTAATCATGATAATGCCCTTGACCATTTAATTTCTTTGTAAGATGTCAAAAAACCAAACGAGCAATATAATTACTTTTGATAACAAATAATATGACTGCTTGAAAGTGAACTATTCAGTGACCTCTTTGATATCCACTTGCCCACTTTATTGCATTTGGAAAAATAGTTAGTATTTAATAGGGCTATCTAGCTATTAAATATGATATCCTCTATTCCCTTTGATATATGATAACAGCGTCAGAGGCTCGGCGATGCCTTCACTCATGATGAGCTTTATCGAACCCTCCACACTCATAAAGATCGGTATGAGAAAGCAGGACAATTTGTTAATCACCACTTCGATGAGTTTTGGGTTAGTTGTTTTGTAGATAATACTTGGTATCTCATAAACCACCTTATGAGGCACTCTAAGAAACAAATTGTTTAACACTTTTCTTGAATTTTAGAAACATTTTGCATCTTGAAGGCTAGGAAGACACAGGAGCACAGGGAGAATGTAGCTCATATGCATACTGGCATGGAAATGATTAATGAGGTTGGTTTGGGCTTAGGAGGTGCATGCTTATGGCTTCGGGGATGCAGAGTCGACCCGTTTATGCCAATAGGCCCAAGCAGCTGCTAGTGCTCTTTTTCTTGTAGCACTATCTGAGCAGCAGATAGAGGACTATGTTTGGAGGGTCATTGTTGAGGAGGTGGATCTAGCAGTACGACCAGAGGTTCAGTAGCAGATTACTTATGCAAACCACCTATTGCATGCAGTCATGGCTAGATCTCATGGTGAGGTTGGCATATCTGTAAGCGACGTAGGATCTCTTGAGCCACCTCCCGATTGGTAGATTGATGTGTGAGGTTTAAAAAGAATGGGATGAACTACTAAGAACTAAAGTAACAGGCAAGTGAACCAATCACTGTAGTAATCGAGCTACACCTGAGTGTCAAATCTCGAGGAACGATAAAAGCTCAAGTACTAATCACTTATTCTAATGTTTAGCCTAAAGAATGGTTTGGTTTGAATAAAAACAAATAAAAATACTAAAAGTGAGTTTTAACAAGTAAGGTAAACAAAACAAGAAAACCAAGTATTTTAAAAACTATCAAAAAAAGAGTTTGGATGGTGGAATCTCGTTATCCTTGTTACTAATTCAATTGGAAAAACTTTATAAGAAACGATATTGAATTAACTGAGTTGGGTCATCACAACTAATCGGGCAATCTCTATCTCTAGGCGTAAGCCACCCTTCTCACTAACCCTTAGAGGAGACTCTTTTCTCTCCCTAACTAATTATGAGTGCAGTAATTATAGGTGGTTTAAAGTAACTAATGCAATATCATATCTATAATCAATTGCCCCAATTAACCTCCAATTGGTTGCCCTAGAATGTTCTTCCCTTTTCAATTCCAAACATCCTTGCGATAATTCTAATCACACGACAATTAAATTGCAGCAAAACACAATTGGAAGATAACTCAATTGAAAACAAACATCGAATTCAATAAGTTAATCCAAGAACATTGTAATCAAGTATTAGGGTTTAACCCTCATCCAAACATAAAAATCCACACACTAATTATTGTATCAAAACTAAAATTAAACATTGATTCAGTAAAAAGAAAGGAAAGAAAGCTTAGGAGATAGTTGAAGCCAAAATTGGAGTCCCGAATATCACCTGAGCTCGTCTCTGGAGTCGCCAAATTAAAGCCCAAAATTGTGATAATGAATCTTCAAATCTTGATCTCTAAGTATTCGATTACAGAACAACTTTCTAGCCACTTTTCACTCTTCTTACTCACCCTTGGACATCTTACTGCGTTCCATTAATGCACAACCCACCTAACAATATACTTGTTAAGATTCCCATGAATTCCCAAGTATAAGAGAGAGATGCTCAATTATTTCGAGAATTAACTATAAAGATAAAATAAACGCTCATTTTTTCTCATTTTTTTCAAGCATCAATATCTTCTCTCTTTTTAGTTGCCATAAGTACCGAACTATTGAATACCTAAATACCCTTTTCACATACCAAATTTTCTTTCTTCACTCCTTTACCCCCAAACATACCTATTTTCCTCACTCAAAATGGCTAAAAATATTCTAAACATCAGCTCCATGAAATGAGGTTTTATGTAGTATGAGTTTTCAAGAACAAAGAAAATAAGGGATTGGAACCCTTGGCATGAAGGCACAAAAAGGGAACTGGGGGTTTGATTTCATATGAGGATTTGGCAAGAAAGGCACAAACGATACAATGAAGGCTTAAGACCATCATTTCCGGGACCACCCTAGACTAGAACTCTTTGCTTCCAAGGATAGAAAAACAAAGAATACAGGCGAAGACCCAAAAAAAGATTCTCACTATGCTAATCCTCCAAGATTCCTAGGCTTCTATTACTAATTGATACTTACAAGTTCATGAAAACCATTGATCATGTAGAAAATTAGTAATTGTGGTTATCAAAGTGATTAAGTAGTACACCTTTTCGAAAACCAAAAGGGTTTTGCAATTATGTTTTCTACTAAAAGTGGCGAAACAAAAAACTTTCTGGATTTTTTTTCTAAGTATAAGAAAAAGGAAAGGAAATAAAAGTTTTTGAATTTTCAATTTTTCTAATTTTTTTGGATTTTTCAAATAGTATAAGAAAAGTTAAAAACAAAAGAAAGGAGGGAAAAGAATAAAACGAGATAAATACCTCCCCTTCCCCCCACCCATACACACATACTTAAAATTTCGTTGTCCTCAATGTGGGGGAAAAACTAATTGAAAAATCGACAAAACACAAACATGGGAAGCAATCCCGCGATATAAAGAGAAGAAGTATATCGGGAAACAATCCTCACATAAAGACAAAAAAATAAAAAAGATAAACAATTCATGGAAAAAATTAACTGAAAAACAGAAAAGACAAAACATGAAAGAAAAATGAGAAAACATAAATGGAAAAGAAAAAAAGATTGAAAAGAAAAGAAAAGGAACTCCCTATTGCGGACCAAAGTTTGCACTGCCATCTCCTCTGGTGCCCTGGTTGGTTAAGAATCTACTGCACAATAAAGCCAGTATCACCCCCTGGCAATCAATGGATGTTCTCTGATGTGCCAACTCGTCTGCATACGGATGAGTCAACTCCACTATCTCTGCCCAGCTAGGGCCCATAGATATCATGAGTAATGCGGAGTTGCTTGAAAGTAGTCCTCATCTCTATTTGTAACTCGTCCATAGGGATGTAGGAGGTGCATCCTCGGCCAAGAGGTCATAGGACCTATCGTCCTCGCTCTCATCATCTGTGGGCTGTGAGGAAGACGCCCCAATGCCAGTTTGTGTGGTTTTTTCATTGATCTAAAACTAGCACAATTGCATTCCCGCAGCCGATCCTCCTTGGTCCGAGGGATCCATACTTTGTTAGCTTCGTTCCAAAAATAGCTGCAGTTATTGAAAGTTCTTAGTTTTATTATCTGCATCGATCCTGTTGATGATCATCGTTCCCCTGCAAAATTTACATTAAAAGAAGCAAACACTCTAGAAAAAATTACAGAATAACATACACATGTATTTTTTGTGTTGTCACAGCTAGTGTTACGCATCGTGTGTATCATCAAAGAAGCGATAGAGAAGGGGAATTGATTGTGAATTTTATCAAGTATGTAAAAAAGGTCAAGAATGCAGACATCACTTTGCTCGCCCTCTTCTGAACTAGTGTATGCCTAAAGAAGTAAGTAAGGGCACTAGAAAAAGTATGGGAAAATCACCCTCGTGGAGATACAATGACAGTCTATCGAATGCGGCCGAATATCAAAGTAATTACAAGTTGCCTCGTAACTCTAGTTAGGGTCCTCGTCTATAGTTTTTCACTTTGAGTCCACGGTGACTGAGTTTCCCTCATCCCGAATCTCAAGAACGGATACGAAACGTTCTCTAGTTAAAATGATTCTAACCCCTTTAATTGTAGAAATGATTGTTTGAAGACCCTTGTCTATTTTATGGAACATGTTTGTGTAGAATTCACGAACAAGGTCGGGATAGAAATCTCCAGAAATACGAAGAAAAAGGACCTAACCCAACCCCCTAAAAAGACGTTTAAGTTCGAAATGTTAGATGACGGGCTTAACAAACAATCTTGAGCGTCTCTATGTCGGCTACCTATTTCCGGGCTGCCGGAGAAAGACGCTTTAGGAATGGAGGAATATTGGGATGGTGGGGTCGGGCGAGGACCTCTCAATTTAAGCCCTTTTAGATTTTTAGGAAGAAGTGGTGGATTTCTTTGGAGCCATGAAGGGAGTTGAATCAAATGAAGGAAAAGGAGGAGGAAAAGGAAATAACACAACAACAACAAAACAACACAACACAGATAGAGATGTAGAACACAAAAACGCACAAAAGAAATATGTAAACTAAACGTACCCCGTGTGTGCTAAGTGTCCTAGCATCGCTCGTGTGTGATGAAGTGTTACAAGGATAAAAGAAAAACTAGAGAAACAATAAATTTAAAACTAATAATGCAGGAAAAAACACAAAAAAAAAACACCCACAATGAATGCAAAATGTAATTGAAAACAAACTAGAAAAAATGTGTAAGAGGTAGCCTACGTTTGTTTGAAGAAACAAGTTATCACCACAGGTCCAGTAACGCTTATTTCCTGCCTCGAATGGTTCACCACCGGTGTCACTGAAATTTTACCAAAAAGTTCGCTAGGAAATTTCTTTGAAATTTTCTGCAAAATTTTTGTTAGAGAATAAAACAAACCACAACACAAAGTTAGTAAAACAAGAATTAACAAAAAGAAGGCGAGAAATAAAAGAAAAATATAAGAAAAAATATAAAGAGAAAAGGGGTAGGTGAGGAAAAATCGATAGATGGGGAGGTGTGAATAGGGTTTGTGAAGAGAAGGAAGAAGAAAAAGAGGGTGGTGGTATGTATTTTTGGTGGAGAATGGATGAGAAAGAAAAATGGAAGTAGAAGTGGGAGAAGAAGAAGGAGAAGACGAATATGAGAGAGAGAGAGAGAGAGAGAGAGAGAGAGAGAGAGAGAAAGAAGTACACAAACCAAGAGAAAGGAGATAGAGGGTCGCCGGAGTTGTTTACTGGAATGGTAGAAACCGCCAGAGTTGATGAAGGAGAGAGAGAGAGAGAGAGAGAGAAAGAGAGAGAGAGAGAGAGAGAGAGAGAGAGAGAGAGAGAGAGAGAATGAGTGATGAGAGAAAATAGGAAGAAAAGGGAAGAGACAAGAGGTAGAAGAGTGGAAGAGAAGAGGAAAGGGTAAAAAGTTAGGGATTTTGAGAGAGAATGAGGGGGAAATTTTAGAAATTGTTGGGGCAATTAAGTTGAAATCGGGTCGACTCGACCTATTTACCCACGAAAATAACTGAACCGTTGCCTAGAACTTACCCTACCGCATCCGGTAGGTCGAGGCCTACTGACCGCGGTAGGCTTCTATTCTGCCGAGACAAAAGAACGCCAATGAACCTACCGCTGGCGGTAGGTTTCTGCCCATGAAAAGTTTTGGTTACCTTTCATCTACCACGTGCAATAGGGTACCCTACCGTCGACGGTAAGCTTTTGCCTAGACGCCGATTTTTCTTCTTTCTACAATTTTGCATCCCGTTTCATGCCTTTTAAACTTATGGATTCAATTAAGCTAAACATAGGCCTTAAGCCAATCATTCATTCTCTTTCAAAACTATCTTGTAACACAAAAAATAACAACAAATCAAAGCGAAAAAATGAGAAATTCAAACTACAATCATACAATTACTACATACAACATGTGTAAAGAGTACTCCCCTTTTAGGTGCTAAGAACACATCCCGGGTCACAGAAATCCGAGCATTTCTTTGGCTTATTTTTCTGAATGTGCGGAACTGGCACCCATTTCATAACGCTTGCCTTTATTCTAGGTATAAGATGCTTTCCATTCTCCTTAGGCTTCTCCAATTTTTTGTCCCGTTTTTGGGAAGTTTCCTGCTTAGTCAAAGATACTTCATCAGTTTTATGATCAATATAACATAGAGTATCTTGAGCTTGAGAAGGAATAGGCAAATTCAATGGAAATTTAAAGAGTCTTTTATTATCCCTAACCTGGAGGATTAGTTTCTAGTCAAGCAAGAGAAGATCCACCAATAAGGTTCACGTGCTATTTTATCCATTCATTCCCTTTTAAGATCAGTCGGATGCTTTTTCACCTCCATTATTTCCCCTTTGAGGTGAGCTCCTCCCGTGATATGAGTTACTACCCCTTGATCGCGCTTCGTGTCCTACCCCCTTTCTCTCCCTTTTGCTTCGGGCTTCTGTTCATGCTCATCCTCAGTCTCCAGTACTCTTTCCATATCTATTAGTGCCCTTTATGTATGTAAAAATGGCATTCCAAAACAATGGGAAGTTTACATCCTCCTCCATGTCTAGAATGACAAAATCAACAGGGAAGACGAGGTCCTTAATCTTAATTAGGACATCTTTTATGATTCCCATAGGATGTCTAACACTCTTATCTACTAAATTTATAGACATCCTAATAGGTCTTGGTTTCCCTAGACCTAATTTTTTACACATAGAATAAGACATCACATTTATACTAGCGCCTAAATCTGCTAATGTGTTATCAACTTTACTAGTACCAATCATGCAAGGGAAAGAAAAACTTCCTGGGTCTTCTAATTTCGGCTATAGTTTCTCCTTATTGATAAGGATAGCCGAACATTCTTTACCCAGGACATGTGTGGATGCATCATGTAGCTTGCTCTTCTTAGTAGTATCTCCTTCAAGTCTTTTCATACTTGAGTACTTGCGAAAGTAAATGACACAGAGGTAAGTTTATTTTACGTTGTTTGAAGATTTCTATAAACCTCCTCATGCTGTCCCGACTACGATCCCAAACAAGTGCCTCTGGAAATGGAACTATTGATTTGTACTCAGTCCTTGCTGGCTTCCCTTTTATTTTATCTCCCTTTATATCCACTTCTTTAATCTCTAGAGTTTTGGATGATTGTGCTTCCTCTTCACTACAGTCCCTTTCTTGTACAATTATCACTATATTTTCTGTAGAGATCTCCTAATCAATATTCACCATAATAGCATTTACATGCTCTCTCGGGTTCACTTCTGTGTTTCTTGGGAGAGTTCGCAGAGTCCTTTCAGAGACAATCTTAACCAGCTGCCCAATCTGCTATTCTAAGTTTCAGATTGAGGCTTCTCGATTTCACTGGGCTACTTATATTTTGATCATCCAGTCATCTGTTGCACTCATAAATTTTACCATCAGCTCTTCTAAATTCACCTTGGCTAATAGAAGATGATTTTGTGGGGCCACTTCATATGGCAACGGTGGAGGAGGACCCCTATTTTGAAAACCCGGGGACTGCTATGGTCTCTGTTGTCCTTAACCATCCTAAGTTGGGATGGTTTCTCCACCCTGGATTATAAGTTCTTTCATAGGGTTTGTGATATGGAATTATTTTCAAGAACATAAAATTTCGTCCAAGAAGTGAGGGAGAGAACAAACAAAACAAGTGTAACAAGTAAAAGAGAGAAAGTACCTTTGACGGGACTTGAAAATGTTAAACTTCTAGTAACCTTGGATATATTAAATCCATGACCTCAAGAAGGTTTAAACAAAATCTTTCTTCAAAGTTCAAGCAACCTAAGGTATTTTGAACCTTACACCTCAATGAAACAAGAAGAAGACCTCAAGACTAGTTTTCTACAAGAGTGTAGTAACTAGTATGCAAGAATTTTGATGATCAACCCTGAAGCTCTTGGAACTTTCAACAAGTCTTCAAAGTGATTTTTCTTTCAAGGAACTTCACCCTTGAAGAAAATAGAAAAAAAACTAATCTAAGAACTAAGAATACTAAGAGAAGAACCTTTATCTTGAAATATTTCTTGATTAGCTTCTTCAAAACAGAAGACTACATATTTATAGAGACTTGAATTTTTCCATCATTTTCAGCCCAAAATTTAAGCCCCAAAATTTAAGTCCCAAATTTATGTCCCATAAAGGTAGATTCCAACCCTCCCATATTTTCAGCCCAAAGGATAGATATGACCTATACATTCGCTTGATAAGACAATAAAGGTATTTTAATTGTATTTGGACTATTTTATTTTAGAGCACTAGTCAATACATTGCCAAAAATAGGGGGCAATTTTTCAGCTAGGGCAAAAAGGCTTCCAACCATCTACCAAGGTGAATTTTCAATTTCTAACTTTTTCAAAACTTTAGCATTTTGCCCCATAAAGTCTTGGACATCAAGATTTAAACCTTGAAACTTCTCTTGCTCAATTTGATCCTTGTGAATCTTTAGTTGTTTTGCCTTGGCTCTTGTCATAACTCCTTGATGCTCTTGCATGTGTATCCGATTCGCATCAAGTTCTTACCAGGATGGTTCCCTTGTACAAGATCCACTCGTTCCATCTGTCCTCCAATACTTGGGCACTGAAGATTTGGATACCCAGCACACCACTATAGAAATCACATAACATGACTGTTTGATTGCTCTTGCTTGATGTTGTAGTGGTCAAGTTCCCCATTTTCTGCTCTATCATGGTCATTAATCTAGCTTCCATGGCGGAAATTGCGTCTATACTATGTACTCCAGCTGTGTTCAGCTTTGATCGCTACCCTCCCCCGGTGTAACTATTCATTGCTATGTGCTCTATTAGGTTATATACCTATTGAGGTGTTTTATAATATGTAGACCAAGGCGTCTATAAATTTTTTCTTCCCGAATGACACTCCATTGAGAAACTTTGAATTTAGATCCCTAGATCTAGACCATGGTGGGGACATTTCCTTAAAAGCTTTTTTATTCATTTCCAGGCCTCACATAGGCTTTCTCCGTGTATGTGCTAGAACAACAGAATCTCATTTCTTAACTTCGGTGTCCGGTCCGGAGAAAAGTACCTCCCTAGGATTTTTTTTGCCAACGAATCCCATGACGTTATGGATCCCGATAGTAATGACTTGAGCCAGCACTTCACTTTCCCCCTTAGAGAGAGTGGGAAAACACGAAGCCAAATGGCGTCTTCAGAAACTCCATTAATCTTAAAGGTATCGCACACCGCTAAGAAATATTCAACATGAGCATTTGGATCCTCATCCGTAAGTCCGTCAAACTGAACATTGTTTTGAAGCATCTAGGTAATATTTGGCTTTATTTTGAAGTTGCCTCCACCCTCAGCCTTACTATGCTCGACTGCATCCCAAATATGGACGGCCGGGCACAGTCCGCCATTGTGTGCTCCGCCATTAATAGTGGTGGACGCAATTCAAAAAGAGGATTTACGAAAGGTGGTATTATTGGTTCTGCCTCCGTCTTCTCGACGACTGTTATTTCACTAGTGCCTGCCATTTCAAACAGAAGGGCACGGGGGGCACCCTGTAACATACTTTCCAGCTATGGATCAAAAGGTACTAATTCACCCTTTTTCTTTTGAGGCATAAACTAGTATGACATGATCTGCACAGAAGAAAAAGAACGTGATCAATTTCCATGAAGACCGAGCACAACTCTAAAAGGTAAACAAAAAATAAGTGAATTGTGCAAAGACAAAGAACAATTCAAACAAACAAAAAAAAAAAGAAAAAAAAATGACTAAAGCACAATAAAAACGATTTTCCTTAAGTTGTCGTTCCCCAGCAACAACGCCAAAAACTCGGTATGTGACTTTTAAAAAGAATGGGATGAACTACTAAGAACTAAAGTAACAAGCAAGTAGACCTATCACTGTAGTAATTGAGCTATACCCGAGTGTTGAATCTTGAGAAATGATAAAGGCTCAAGTACTAATCACTTTTTCTAATATTTACCCTAAAGAATGGTTTGGTTTGAAGAAAAAAATTAAATACTAAAAGGGAATTTTAACAACTAAAGTAAACAAAACAAGAAAACCAAGTATTTTAAAAACTATTAAAGCAAGAGTTTGAATGGTGAAATCACCCTAATACTTGTCACTAATTCAATTGGAAAACCTTATAGAAAAAGGTGTTGAATTAACCGAGTTGGGTCATCACAACTAATCGGGTAATCCCTATCTCTAGGGAAAGCCACCCAACTCACTAAACCTTAGAGGAGAATCTCTTCTCTCCCTAACCAATTATGAGAGCAATAATTGTAGGTGATTTAAAGGACCTAAAAGTGTAATATCATATCTCTAATTAATTGCCCCAACTAACCCCCAATTGGTTGCGCTAGAATATTCTTTCTTTTTCAATTCCAAACATCCTTATGATAAATCTAATCTCACAATAATTAAATTACAAAAAAACATAATTGGAAGGCAACTCAATTGAAAACAGACATCGAATTCAGTAAATTAATCCAAGAATACTGTAATCAAGTATTAGAGTTTAACCCTTATCTAAACATAAAAATCTACTCACTAATCATTGTATCAAAGCAAAAATTAAACATTGAATTCAGTAAAAAGAAAGGAAAAGAAAGTTTAGGAGAAAGTTGAAACTGAAATCGTGGTCCCAAACGTCACCCATCATCTCTCTTGTTGCCCAATTAAAGCCGAAATTATGAATTTGAATCTTCAAATCTTGATCTCTAAGTATCTAATTTCTATTTTTCTACTGATTTCCTACCCAATTGAGGATGAATTGACCTTCAATCCATCTTTGTCCAGCCAGCTCATAACAAAATGTTAGACCGGGCTGACACAACCGAATTGGTTGAGGAAAAGGAAACCCCAGCGACCTGCGAATCGGGCTTTTTGCATCCAGGACTGTTAAGATTGAGGGCTTGCCGTCGGTAGTGACGAGAATCAATGTGTCAATAGCCAGCAGAGGTGGGGTTCAGGGCTTTGAGAGCTAAAGGCTTGCGCTTTCTGCGGGCGTTGATTCGACCAAAAAAGCCGCTTTTCGTTAAGAGAAATTTCTTTATAGACTTTATGGGGCAAAGCGAGCGGTTTGGCTTATTTAAATCAATATTCTAGCTAGGCTAGTCAGACACCTTGGCCGTGTGGAACATGGATTAGCATTATGTCATTCCTACAAGTGATCCCCCATCCAGGATTGACACGGCAGGTGCTGCTATTAGTAAAGCAAGTCATTTTTGCTCGGTTGATCAAAAGAAATTCCTTAACGGTATTAATTTAAAGGGAAACCTCTTTACTAGTTGGGGGCTAGCGCACTCAAGCACGAAATCAATGTTGAGTCAACAATCATCAAGAGAGGTACTACCAAGCGAGATCGAGACCAGCCTCTTGTATAGTATAGGGCGTTAAGCACCTGCGGCGCTTCTTCAAATATCCCAATTCAGTAGGGGCTTCAAAACTTGACTAACAAGCGAGAAAGTTGACTTTGAGAAAGAAAAGGGCCCCTTACTATAGATAGGGCATTAGCGCTTGCCAGGAAAAGTTAGTACAAGAAGCGGTGGATACGCTTCTCATTAATTCTGTCTTGAGCCTTGAATGAACTACATTCGATTCCTTTGCGGAACCTGTGTCCACCCTTGGAAGCCCTAAATGAGTAAGGAAGAGTTTTATGGAAACTAGCTTTAGCACCTGCTCACATTTTAATACTTCCACCAAGGATATGTTGGATATATCGGGTCCACTTGGAACCCCCAATCTGCCCATGCTGTGAAAAAGGAATTTCTCTTATTGTCCAGTTTATGGGTTGGTTTGAAATGGTTTCAAACCAGTAGATGTGGCTCAATTTCTCCATGCAGAAAAGAAATCAAATAAATAAGGGTATCTTAAGATAGACCTTGCCTCAACCCCCTGCTTGCTGTGAAAAACTAAGATTTCTCCTTTAATCTATTACAGGATTCAATCCTTCACACTTATGCATGGTTGGAACATTTTTTTGTCATTAGTGGTTGATTGGATCAAACTTCCAATTATTAAGAGAGAGAGAGAGAGATAAGGTCTGATTCTAAGTCAGAGTTCGAACTGGTGCTTACACGAGTTCATGGTTTCTGGGTGCTTTCCTTCCGTGAGGAAAGTCCCGGCTCAGAATGTTGAACCGGTCCGACTGGAGCTTCAGCCGCTAGCAGAAACTTTTGTCCCGAAATACAATCTCAATTCCAATCTTTCTTTTGAAGCTCACCTTCCGGACACCAGTAAGGAAAGGTCAATTCAGCGCGTAAAGATAATATAATAATATGAGGAGAGATAGATTTAGTAACTGGGAGCTTATGATCCTTTTATTGGGACTTGAGAATTTAGTCTATCGAGGCAAATTTGCACGTCCGATTTTGAAGGGGGGAGATCCTATAGGATCCTATCCCAATTTTCTCCAGACAGATACAGATATAGAATGGGAACAAACAGCAAGCCGGTCTTATACAGCTACAGTGGAAGTGCAGTCTGACTTTTCATTGACATTGAAAGATAGAAGATAATAGGAATCGGACATTCCTTCGGATGCCTTCGCCGTCCTCGAAACGGGGGGCTGCAGTACACCCTTTCGGGTGGGTACGCACTTACGGGTGGGTACGATCCATTTTATGTAATACTAGAAAGATAACTGGTCCAAGTAAGAAAGCTGCAAATATCCTAGCTGGCCCTAGTACAGATTCAGAGGCAGGAAAGATCTTCACTTTGAACCGTCTTAATCCTATGCCTTTCGCTTGACACAGAAAGTCCGTACTAAATTTTCTTTCTTCTTAAGATAAGAGCAGAGCTAGTCATTGGCTAGAGGGCGACCGACCTATCGGACCGGAGGCAGCCGAGAGTGTTATGTCAAAATTTGACGGAAAATCTTACATAAGTTCGCCCTTAATTACCTCCCTCTGCCCTAATGGCAGAACTCTCAAGTAAAGAAGGAAAAATTAACATTAAAAATAGTTAAAAGCGGATTAAAACTGCTACAGCCGAGATCTACCGTGCATGGTAGGTTGAGCTTTATGCCTGCAGTAGGGTTATGTCGACGGTATGGTAGCCTACCATTTCCAGTAGGTTGTCCAAACTTTGCTTTTTGCTCCAAGAACTACCGTCGGAGGTAGATTGGCCTACCTCGGGCAGGAGGTCTTCTTCATGTGTGCCGTCAGCTTCGTTTTCATCATTTTCAATCCATTTTTGACCTTTTTTATTTCTTTTCATTGTTTTTCTATTAGGAAGCACCTAAGACAAGAATAAAGGATTCTAAAATATGAACTTTATATAAAAACATCGTAAAACGATGAAAATAAATAGAAATATAGACAATCTAGCATATATCACAGATGCCTGGCTATCCTAGCGGTGAGGGCAGGAGTGGTGAGCGGTCGATCGATGCGGGCCCGCCAGGTGAGGATGACCACAATCTCCCTCCTTCTACTTAGCTTTTGTTGATATATATTTAGATATTTTCAGGTGGATACTATTTTATATGCTTTATGATGTTATAGTAGTTTGATAATATTTTATGCTTTATGATGTAAATTATAGCAGTTTGATACTATTTCATACTTTATGATGTTCTAAAATTTAGGTACTATTTTATGCTTTATGATGTTTTGGTAAGTTTTTTTGGAAATGAATAGTATTTTAAATGATGTAAATGATAATTTTTGTTATAGATATGTTATTTCTAAATTTTTTCTTATTTCAAGATGATTTTTTTTTTTTTTTGCAAATGTTTGGTTATTAATATATATAGTTGCCACCAATTAGTGACAAAATATGTTTTTCCAAAAAAGGAAAGAAAGCTTACCAATTTAACGTCAATCTAATGACCATTTAATTTTTTTAAAAAAAAAGGAAAATGTTTTGCGACTGAATGGCTTCAGAAAAATTTGGTTGATAAGTTTGTCGCCAATTCATACACGACACTATTGCGACAGAAAAAGTCGTCTAGAATTGTTGTGTGCGACAGAAGTATACGCCGTTTGGGTACAATTTGCAACAGAATTTTGATAGATACTTCCGTCGTAGGCTTAGTAATAGCCACGGAATTGGATAAACCTTTCGGTCGCTAATTTTGGTGCGAATATTTGGGATGAAACGATCGGAATTCCGTCGCAAGACTAATTCATCTAAACTTTACGAAGGGCCATCGCCATTCAGTCGCAAATATCCGAATATGCTATCACAATGTCGTGTTTAAGACAGCCGTTTACCGACTGACGTTTTTCGCCACAATTCTATCGCAAAAGTTGAAATTGCAACAGATTTCTTGTAGTGTAAAATTCAAAAAGAATATTGAATTTTTTAATTATTTTAATAGATTAAAACAGTCTAAACAAATCATGGTATTAAAAAAATAATTAAGAAAATAAAAACTCTTAAAAATTGGTTTGAGATTTTGAGAGTTTGACACGGAGTTTTAAATCCAAAAAACCCTCTTCAATATATATATACACACATATATATACTAGCCTAAAAGTACGTACTATGCACGGGATAGTATTTTTGTAGAAAAAAGTGCTACGCACGAAGTTTTAAATCCAAAAGACCCTCTTTAATATATATATATATATGCACACACACACACACATATATATATATATGCATGTATATATATGTACCTACATATATATATACTAGCCTAAAAGCACGTGCTATGCACAAGATAGTATTTTGTAGTAAAATAAAGTGTATATATAATATTATATTTATTAAATGAGAATACTATTTAATTAAAAATACATATATATAATTATTTTTATTTATTTTTTGGATATGGTTTGAATCCAAAACCTATACTTATATGAGTTGTTTCTATGTATGAGTCAATATAAGATGTTCAATGAACTTGTATAAATAAAAACAGAAAAATAATAGTCAATAAAAATAAGTTTAAGAATACAATTAAAAAAATTATTGAAACGTATTATAATTCATAATATTTCTCTTTCCTACTCCTAAATATTGTATCCCTCCTCCAAATTGAATCTTCCTCTTAACTCAACACCCCTCTCCCCCCCAAAGAAACCCTCATTAACACACATTCTTACCCCCCTTCCCCAAAAAATAGACCCCCACACACCCTCGCCCCCTATCCCCTCCCCTCCTCCCCCTAAGAACACTTTCTTTCATACACCTTGCTACCCCTCCTCCCAAACAAAAAAATACCACACACCACCACCCAAGGAACCTCCCTCTTTCTCACCGCCTGCCCCAGATCCTCCTAAAATAATAATAATAATAACACCTTGTTCCCCTAATTTTCTCATGTACTGTTCTCCCCCCTCCCCACCCCCACCCTCTAAAAAAAAAGGGAAAAAAACCTCCTCTCTCACATACTCTATGAAGAAAAAAAAGAAAGAATGTGACTAACATATAATTCTCCTATAAATCCTAAGAAATAAATTTTAACCAATGCGGTCAAACGTCTAAATTATAAGAATATTAACAAAGATATTTACCTCTAACTTCGAGGGGGTGAATTTAATTAACTTGAATGTTTATTTTTAAAAATTAGAGACCAAAGTTGTTTTAATCCTAAAAGTTATATATCTAAGGGTAAAAGGTATGGTACACATCTAAACTTTTTCGTTTTCTCCATTTTAGCACTCAATCTAAAAAACTATCGATTTTAACACTTAACTTAAAAAAGTTATCTAATTTAGTACTTCAATCCATTCTCATGGTTAATTACTAACAGATTAGGGGTACTTCTGTCAAAATCCTAATCTTCCCCAAATTAAATCCTAATCTCTCCCAAATTAAACCCTAATCTCCAATGTAATTGTGCTGATGAAAAATTCCCTCAAAAAGCAAAGTGACCCGCAAAGAAGTAGTGTAGGTAAAGGTCAAAGCTCTAATCAAATCTCCATTACTCAGCCACCACTCTATACACATTATATATATATATATATATATTGCAAAATACAACTCAATACACAATAGCATTCATTTCTTCTTTGGATTTCAAAACTTTCTCCATATTCTTACCATCTCGAATTTGTTAAATGTTTATTCTTTCACAATTTATGCAGTTAAGAACAAGTGACAAAGGTAAGGATAAAGGAGGAAGAAGATTTGAGTCATGAGTGGAAGAATTTAGCCAAGAATTGATTATCTCATCCATTACCTATTTGATTCTTGTTTTCCTTCTCAAACCCCTTCAAATATCGTTGTCTTCTTTTTCTGGTTTAGTTCCTTGTTTTTCTTCAAATATTGACTGTTGCAACTGGTAGTCTGTCTCTACAACTCAGGAAGCTGGGGAAATTTTGAATTGGCTCTTCATATTCAGTTATTCTTTAGGAAGCCAATGGTAATTACAATGACGATGGCCATTTTCTGTGTATTTTCTGTAAGTGACCGATCTTAGAGTTCTAAAAAGAATTCTAGATTCTTGGGGCGGCCTTTTTTGAAAGGATTAGAGTGGTAGCAAATTTTAGATTGAGATGGTAGCACGAGGCAAGCAAAAAAGAGGGAGATGGGGTGAAGTTTAGGGTTTGATTAGGGAAATTCTAGGAGTAAAAGAAAATAAGAATAAAAAGTTTTATAATATTTTTTAATTTTTATTGTTCTTCTAAAAATACCCTTAAAAATGATCACATGAAATATCACCCGACTACCTTCCATTATAATTTAACGAATTTTTGGACAGAAGTGTTAAATTAAATAACTTTTTTAAGTTGAAGTGTTAAAATTGATAAGTTTTTAATTCGTGCTAAAATGGATAAAACATAAAAGTTCAGGTGTGTGTGGCACGTTTTACCCTTTATCTAATTTACCCCTCTCATATATCTTTAGAAAAAAAAGAATATGAATATATAATTTTGTAAAATTAAAAGATTTTGTGTCAAAATCCTATATTCGACCCCTTACTTTAATAAAAAGACAAAGGCAAATAGGTTACATAAATTGAAAGGAAAATAAGATAGTTGTTAGATTATTATTAGCAATTTTTTTGGGTAAATGATTAATATTAGTGATCTGACAATTATAAAATATATAATATTTGATTGACAAATGCATTAAACTTGAGTTTTTTGCCTTAGCATACTTGTCCGACATAAAATATAGTGCTCTTCTATTATTATTATTTATTTGCTTTGAGAAATTTTATTTATCCATCATGTGATAGCAAATTTTTTATGAGTACGTATCTTTTTATTTACCCTGAACAAAAACAGTTGACAATGTGTTGAACTGAAGACAACTAATATATCTTTCTTTTTCTTTTTATATTTAAACCACACAATCATGCTAACTTTTCTTTGAGTCCAACTAAGTTTAAATTAATTTTTAACTTATTATGAACAACCATAGAACCAATCAATCATATGTTTTTTATTTAATTAAAAACAGAGAAAGTCCAAAATATTGTATTGAGGTCTCTAGAGCATAAATGACCTCCAAACTCAATAATACCGTTGTTTATATATATTTCAAAATATTTCGATTTGCGAATCAAATATATAAGTTTAGCAAGTGAAATTGGAAGCAATAATATTTTTTGTTTATATCAAAAGGATCTGCCATTTTAAATTGAAGTTTAATTTGAAAAAGTATAATTTTTAAATGAATTTATTTTGCAAAACTATTTGTAATAAGGATGTGAGTCCAAAAATCTATTTTTATTTAATAACTCCAATCCAAATGCAATGCGTATATATTAATTATTATATTATTTAAAATCCTATAAATCTAAATAACTCTTCTTGAACATAAAATATAAAACATAGACTCACATCATCAAAGTTATACTCTTTTTTTTAAAAAGAAAATGTAATTATATATTATTAACATCCAACATGATAACACAAGTTACATCATGGAGAATATTCCTAGTCCATTTATGGAAAAAAAAAATTTTGAGGCTAGAGCAGCCTTTGCTAGAAGGTGTGGGGGGGATTTCCTGATCTATACACATGGGAAAAAGAAGTAAAAGAAAAATCTATGTTATTGCAAAAATCAAAAGATAAAGCACCCATCTCCGAAAAATCTTCATCATTGCAGTTAAGACTTTTGAGGGCTAGAAGAGAGTCACTTTCAATAATCATATAATCTTCCAGAGTTGATCTTGTAACATATCCCTCAATGATGGTTAGCAGCTCCCACATTGCTAAAAGAGGAATACTCAAATGATTAACATACAAGAATACCAATGCTT
Source organism: Catharanthus roseus (assembly GCA_028651295.1). Taxonomy (NCBI): domain Eukaryota; kingdom Viridiplantae; phylum Streptophyta; class Magnoliopsida; order Gentianales; family Apocynaceae; genus Catharanthus; species Catharanthus roseus. Next base: position 2,770,834 of record JAPQWS010000032.1, on the reverse strand, counting down.
TATCATCTGAGAAAGCCATATATGTATTAACCTTAAGAATCCCGGGGTACGATGGCTTCTATGTTCTTTGGAATTCATAATAGGGATTGCCATCAGATTTATGGGAGAGCCCTGATTAACCCTTAAAAATTCTTTTGAGAAGTGTAAATCATCAATGCGAAGAGAACTAGATTTGTAGATATGACTTCATGTCGTAGCTTGTTCCTAACAAACCAAATGAATCAAATACAAATGGCAAAAATCGCATCTTCTTTTCCAAAGTATAATGAGATGGAGTAGATAAGACCTTTGAAGCATTTATTTCCCGCACTTTTTTCAGAAAGTAACACTCGAAAATGCATGTCTATTATCCTCTGGCCTGAATCCACAATGCACACAATTATATCTTTCATATAAGCCTCTTCTTTGAAGGTTTTTACCCGTTCGAAGAAAATTTAACACAGCCTTCCATAAAAAATTATGACATTCGATTAAACCGGAATGTTATGGATGTACTTCCAGAGTCTAGATTCTTAATGCATATCTGAGGGACCTTCTATTAATGTAGAGGCCCTTGTGAAATCCATTCCTACTTTATACCTAGATATAACAGTACAAATATCATTCGAAGTGTAGTTCCAAATCAATTTGTTAGGAGGCCATGCAAGGTTAAGAGGAATTTGAAGTATTGCCTCTGCCTCATGATGGAGAAAAGTATGCCTAACTTTGTCTTCTCTCTAGATGCATTGATTAAAATAAATGAGATTTGCAACTTTTCTTTCCCCACCTTTAGAAAGTAAAAGGAGTGATGGAGTAATCCCCGTTAGAGAGGAGATCCACTTATCAAGCTAGATATTAGTAGATATGTCATTACCAATACGATATCTCAGACTAAGTGATACAAAATTACAACCTTCCATGAGGCTTCGCCAAAGATAAGAGGGTCTACTTTCTAACGAAGTAACCAGGAAATTCCCATTAGGATAATACTTAATCCTAGAAAAATTATGCCATCAAAGATGATGGAGAAAGAGTGAAACACCAACATTTCTTGGCGAGAAGTGCAAATTTAAAACCTTCAAAATTCCGGAAACCCATCCCACCCTTATCTTTAGTCTTACATAGATTGTCCCAAGATTTCCAACAAAACTTTTCATTACTTTAAAATCTCTCCTGAAAAAATTGCAAGACCATTGTATTTAAAGAACAGATAATGTAAGCAGTCATAAGAAAGAAAGACATAGCATATCTAGGAATATGTTAAACAACATTTTTAATGAGAACTACTTTACCTCCCTGAGACAGGACTTTTTCCTTCCAGCCATTTAAATTTTTCTAGACTCTATCTTTGATAAATTGGAAAAATTTTCTTTTTTGACCTTCCAATAAGACAAGGTAAGCCCAAACATGTTCTAATCTTTTTGGGATACATACCCAATGTTGTAATGATAGCATCTTGCATAGACAAAGGCACAAGTTTATAAAAAAAATTAGGATGGATTTCAGAAAATTTACTTCCTATCCTGACATGGCAGCAAAGTCTTGGGAAACTTTGTGAATAGCTATTGCATGCTCAGAACTTGCTTTCCAAAAGATAATATTATCATCTGCAAAGAAGAAATGTGAAATAAAGGAGGCATTATGGTTGCAGCAGAATCCTGCAATTAATTTCTGCCTTTCTGAATGGCGAATCATAGAAGAGAACCCTTTTGTACATATAATGAATAAATATGGAGAAACGGGATCACCTAGGCGGATACCCCAAGTGTGGGTAAAGAAAGGGGAATGGGATCCAATAATAAGTGAAGGAAAAAAGACAGTACGAATGAATCTCATTATCAAGGATACTAAATTAGGAGGAAACATCATGGCAAGCATAATGGATTCCAAATAGTTCCATTTAACCCTGTCAAAAGCTTTACTGAGATCTAGTTCCAAAGAAAAATGAATAGAACCATTTATTTTGCCCGAATTCATAGAATGGCAGTTATATAAAATTGGATACAAATGATATGGAATTTGAGGTACAATGGATCAATTCTTCAAATCAACACCTCAAGGTTCTTTGCCTTTAATATGACTTAATAATCCATCATCCTCAAGCAACCTTTTGCCAATCTTAAGACCTCTTGAATCTATGATGAACAATATTTCCACTATAAGCCAATTCAACATTGGGATTGATTAACCAAAACCTAATTAGACTCTTATAGAGAAGACCTAGTTCTATGACAATTACAAGAGTGTATATATCAAAGAGTAGAAATTATAATCAATTGTAGAAACTCTTGGATCCTCCCAATCCAAGTTATTCAAATAAAATCTAAGAAAGATCACACCCTAGATAAAAGTTAGAAAGAAGCTTGAAAGCTTAAGAACCCTAGAACAACTATTCTCGAATATCATATCATCATAATTCATTAGCTAAATACAAATGAGACATAAAAAGGTATTTATAGTACTACTCCTCTTCCTAAACCTAATTATATTTAAAAGACCTAATTAAACTTTAGTAAAGTTAATCGCAAAACTTGGAAATAAAGAAACCGATAATTAATCCAAATGTTAGCTAAATTGACTAAGAAATGTAATGTTGACTGGACACGGCCGGGTTTGGCCACTTAATTTATTCCAACTCTTTCTATAGCTGAGAGCTACTGGGGACAGTAGGATGGGAGCCTACCATCACACATAGGCTCTGTTTTATCCTTTCTAGTGTGTTTTTTGTATCTCTTCGGCTATCTTCTTTGTTTGACCTTCAAAATGTTCCAATTGGTTCTTTGTGTCTTCAGCAAAGCTATAGATCGTTCTTTTAGCTTTCCAATGAATCTTGAATATCCTCAATTACTCCTATTAAATCAAGTTATGGCTATTTTACCGGAATGTTTTATTTTTACAATTGAATGTAGAATGTTCGGTTTTAAACTGGTCATGGATATCCAAATGAACTCATCTAAGAATAAACTATACCATTTTGGAAATCTCAAGAAATTTTCTACAATAGTTCATGAAGGTCACTTGTTCATTTGAAGTCTTTAAAAGCTCCAAAATGGAGTTCTTCCAAAACTGGTGTAGAAATTCCAGTTTATCTCTATTTCGACAATTCTTCTAGCTTTAACTCTTGTACTTGAATCTTCCAAGAATTCATGCATATCCATGGTCATATCATACCCCCTCTCTTAAAAGAATTCTTCCTCAAATTTGTACCTATATTAAAGTACAAAAAGTGGGTAACATTAGAAATGAAATGTTTCAAATGAACAATGATATGAACATTATACTAAAGCACTCAAGAACTAGTCAAGTAAGTCTAACTGTCATGTAAACAACAATGAGAGCAAAGTCTTTAGAGCTTCTTTGAAGGACCTATAATAAGCAAAGGAAGTGTGCACAAAGAAGTTCAAAGTAAAGTCATTCCAAAAAGGACTTTTCAAGAACCTTTCAAGTTGAACAAGAATTCTCCAAATAGAAACACAATTGAAAGTATGGAAGTCTTGTAAATCAACATACGAACAACATTTTCCAAAGTGTCCTTAAAAGGCCGATAAAATTGAAAACTAAAAAATTTCAAAGTTAAGAACATAAAAATTTGACAACACTTGAAATTCTAATGAAAAAGTGTTCCTTCAAAGTTTGAGAGAAAAAGTTTGAAATGTAGCTTCTTAAAAATAACTTCTCTGACATTCTTTCAAGAAGATGATAAATATCAACATTCTTAAAGGCAAATGGTAATAAAATCTTGCATTCGTTCTAAACTTAAGAGAATCAAAAGTTTGAAATACAACCTCTTTAAAAGGATGATGATACTCAAAATGCACCTGTGAAATGAGATGAAAAAAAACGTTTGAGAAGGAAGCATAAACTATACGATTCAAAAATTCCATCATTTCACACTTGAAATAAGGAAAAGTAGGCACAAAATTTTCAAAACTCCATGATTTACTACCTTTCTCTCTGAAGTCCCTTCTTTCTAAGAACACTTCGAATGGTAAATGATAACACAAAATTCTATCACTTGTATGATTTAAAAATAAAATGCAAGAGTTCTTCCAAAAACTAACAAGTTAAATGAACAACTTCATCCACTCCTTGAAAGGTAAATGATAGTTGTGGAAACCATTGATGTTTTCAAACAACGAGTTCAAAGATTCACTGACATTTGAAAACTCATGTTCATTGCAAAAAAACTCAACTTGACCTCTCAAAAAGGGCATAAGTGGAATTAAGAAAACAAAATCATTATGTTTCTCCATAAAAGTATCACAAACAATCACCATTCTTAACAAACTTTTTCATACACTTAATATGTAGAGTATCAACTAAAGCACATTAAAGCTCAAAACCAACAATGTTAGGATCAACAAGAGAAGCATCATCTAGTATACCAAAACCATAACAAGAAGGATCAAACATAAAACCACTACTCCTCAATGGATCCTCATGAGAGACATGAGAAGAAAGGCACTTTGACATAGAAGGCATAAGAAGAAAGAATATTCCCATCAAAAGAATTAACACATATATCACAAAGTATGCCCACATGAAAAGTATAAGAAACCAACAAAGACTTTAATTCCTCAAATGATACTTCATGAAATGAAAGAGAATGATTAAGAAGTAGGCTCATTGGTAAGTCTTCAAGACAAATACCAAGTTCTTTCTCTATGCTCCTTCCTTTGTCTTCTATTCCTAGAGCACAAGAAGAATAATTAGCAAAATTAACATAATATTCATCAGCTCTAGGAAAGACATAAGATAAGGAATTAAACTCTAATAAATGTTTCTTTTCTAATAAAGCTCCAAGAGAGTTGAGAAAGTAAAATTAATATCCATTTTTGATTAAAAAAAAGAGTAAGAACAACTTAATTTCTTTAAAGTAAATCTCAAAGTACAAGTAGGAATTAGAAGGAAAGAAGTTTATGGTCTTGATGGACTTGTAAGCAAGCTTTCCTCTTTGATCATTGCTTGAATCTTCAAAATTCTGCAGACATAAGGATTTACTAGCAAATAAAGAGTTAGTTTCATTAGCATAAAAATTCTCTTCCTCACTCTTTTCAAGTACAACTCTCTGTTTTATACTTTGCTCTTCTTTTTCACTCTCTTGTTTCTTATTGAAGCACTCATTTTCTTTTACTCTCTCACTTTTCTCAAGCTTACTCTCTTTCCCTTTTGAACACTCAAAATGTTTACTCTCTTTTGAAAGGATAGAGGTGGAATCAAAGATACATAATCTCTCAACTAATCTCTATTTTTCTTATGCTCTTTCTTTTTCTTTTACCTCAACGCACTTTCTTTCTCACTATCCTTTCTCTCATGTACCCACAAGCATCCTAATTAGATATCACTTCCTTATCATATGTTGTAACGCTTTCTTCATCTTCAACTGTCGGATGTGGAAGTTCTTTTACTTTTACCAAAAGTTGTGTATCCTCGCATCCTTTAGCTTTCATGAAGCTCTTTTCATTTTTCTCATGCTCAAATATTCTTATCCTTTCTTTCAACTTCTTTTACAGGTCCATACAAACTTTTCTTCAACCTACACACAAGATGCTCCCATCATAAACTTGCTGAGTTGCCAAAGAATTAAGAGTGAATATCTTGCCATCCTTGGTAAAGTTGAAATTAGCCTTGCCCCGATTATATGTAGCTTTCCTATCATATAGCCAAGGACTTCCAAAAAACAATGACCACTTGCATGTATACTACATCACATAACACATCATCTTTATAAGATCCCATAGAAATAGACACCCACACTTGTCTAGTAATATGAATCCTTTTGTGCTTGTTTAATTGGACCCAAATCCTTCCCAAGATCACCTCCTCTTGAAAAAACCTCTATTGAAGATTTTGAAGCTTCATACTCCAATGGAAAACCAATGAGGAACAAGCCTCACAAACCTAATATTGAGAGGCTAACCTCACGAACGATGTATGCAAATGTCTTAATAACTCCATCCATCTTGCATGTCTCTTGTTCAACTTTTGTTATCCTTTGAGAAATTTCAAGGACTCATGATCAGTATGCACCACAAACTCCTTTGGTCACAAATAATGTTGCCAATGCTTCAATGTCCTTACTAGTACATAGAGCTCCTTGTCATAAGTTGCATAGTTCAATGCCGCACCGGTAAATTTTTCACTAAAGAAAGCCAAGGGTCTCTTGTCATGCATCAAGACTCCTCCAATGCCAACACCCGAGGCATCACATTCTATCTCAAACATCTTCTCAAAATGTGGTAGTGCAAGCAAAGGTGCACTATTGAACCTTTCCTTCAATAAATTGAATGTCTTCTCTTGAACCATATGAAGGCCTTGAGAGCTCATAACACAACCTAGGAAAGTACATTTTTCCAAACAAACTCATAATTTCCACGATTAGCATATAACTTTTTATTCTCAAAACTAACAAAACTTGTTTAAGATGATGCAAATAATCTTCATAAGTCTTGCTATATATCAAAATATCATCAAAATAGACTAACAAATTTACCAGTGAAGTTCCTCAACTCATGCTGCATAAGTCTCATGAATGTACTAGGAGTATTAGTTAAACCAAGAGGCATGACTAGCCACTCATAAAGACCAAAATTAGTTTTGAAAGCCATTTTCTACTCATCCCCTTCCATCATCCTAATTTGATTGTAACCCGATTTTAAATTAATCTTTGAAAATATTTGAGATCCATGCAACTCATCAAGCAAATCATCAAATCTAGGAATAGGATGTCTATACTTGATAGTTATATTATTAATGGCTCTACAACCAACACACATACGCCATGTACCATCTTTCTTTGGAACTAATAAAACGGGAATGGCACAAGGGCTTAAGCTTTCTCTTACATATCCTTTAAAGAACAATTCATCAACTTGTCTCTTTTGCTCCTTGGTTTCTTCAGAGGACTTTTATAAGTAGGTCTATTTGGCAACACTGCTCCAGGTACCAAATCAATTTGATGCTCAATTCCTCTCAAGGGAAGAAGTCCACTGGGCATCTCTTCGGGAAAAGCATCTTTGAACTCTTCAATAACCTTTACTATAGCATTAGACAAAGAAGAAACTGATCATTAGTAGAAACAATTATTCCCTCGCAATAGAGAAGTAACACCAACTCTTCTTTTTCAATATATTCTATGATCTCACTTTCTTTTGCATAGAAGCATCTTTTCTCTCCCTTGCAACTATCACTCTTCTTCTTGTCTTTCTTTGCTTTTTCCTCTCTAGATTTTTCCTCACTCAATTCTTTTCTCTCAATTCTTTTTCCCTCTTCAATAATTTTTTTCTTTTTCACTCTCTAGTCTCTCTTTTTCTCTCATTTTCTTTTGTTCAACGAAGACTTGACTAGGAGTCCAAGGATTTAACATGAACTTTTCCCCATCCTTCTCAAAGGTGTAGGTGTTCTTCACACTATCATGAATAGCCTTTACATCATACTGCCAAGGACATCTCAACAACAAATGTCCCGCTTGCATAAGACTATTACAAAGAATCTCATCATTATATGACCCCTTAGAAATAGACACTAGCACTTGTTTGCCACTTTCACGTCCCCACTGTCATTCAACCAATGTAGCTTATAGGGTTTAGGATGCTTGAGAAGAGGTAAATTCAACTTGTCCACAAGATAAGTACTAGCCACATTAGTGCAACTACCACTATCAACAATCAGATTAGAAACTTTACGTCCCACTAAGCAACTTTACCGCCCTTTTTGTGTTTAGTGATGTTTTCTCTTTGAATGCCTGATTCTTCCTCATGGAGTTATGTAGACAAAGCTCTAATAGTCACCAATTCCCTCCCCATCAGCTTCAAAAGAGGCAATATCTTGATCTTCACTACATTTATCCTTGTCCACAATCCCTTCTTGGCAATCATCATCACTCTTCTCAATCCAACCATTTAAATCTTCACTAAACACCAAAGTTCTTTTTGTTTGATCTCAAGTACTTTCACTTCTATTGTTTTTCACGAAGTTGAAACACTTACAAATGAAATTGACCTTCAATTGGAGGTTACTCTAATACTACTTTGATATGAATCCTCTTGTGCTTGTTGAATTGGATCCAAATCCTTCCCAAGATCACCTCCTCCTGAAAAAACCTCTTTTGAGGATTTTGAAACTTCACACTCCAATGGAAAACCTATGAGGAACAAGCCTTACAAGCCTAACATTGAGAGGCTAAGCTCTTTTCCAAATTAATGGAAAAAACCTTAAGGGAACTAAGACCTCAAAACCCCTACCACATAATCTAGAAGACCTAAGATGAAATGAATCATAGAACGAGAACTCTATGATTCAATTCAATGAAAGGAATTAGCATGATCAATTGATTCCATAGATACTTCAATCTATGCTCAATTGTTCACAATGCCATGGACATGAACCCTAGGCGAGCAAACCTAAAAAGGTCAAGAAACCAAGAGACTACTTGGAGAACTCTCTCATAATTTCAGCCATTCATCATTTATCAATGTTGGTTACAAAATGGTTATGATGGAGTATTTATAGGTATCAAGCCTTATCCTATCTAAGTAAGTGTTTAACGGGTTGAATTACTCTTAAACCCCTTAATTAAAAGTTGTAAAATCAACTTGTAGTTCAAATTCTCACCCAAAAAGGCGGTTACGTTTTTGCTAGCCTGACGCCTACCGACGACGGTAGGGTAGGACCTACGATCGGCGATAGATTGCAAATGCTCAAAGAATTCCATACAGAATCCTACTGGTAATGGTAGGGGTGACCCTGCCGTCGGTTGTAGGGTGCATGCCTCCAATACTTAGCCAAAATTCATCCTAAGTTGTCCCTTGATTGATCCTTGTCAATGAACACATTGTAAACAACTTAGGATGCTTCTCTTTGGTTTTCAAACTCTCTATCTTTACTCTTCAAAGCTTCCATTATGTGAATGACCTTGTTGTTGTTTTGTTGATTGTCTTCTTGAAGCTTGAGCCTCTTCCTTTGTGCCCTAGTCATCGGTCCTTGCTTAATTTCCATCGATGATGGAGTCATCCGGTTCATATCACCTGGTAACTTTGATTTCAACACTATCATCTGACCAATAGCATATATAAGGGCTAGGATGTTCAAGAATAAGTAAATTCAACTTTTCAACTAGGTAAGACTAGCCACATCAACATAACTAACACCAACAACACCAAGATTAGCAAGCCTATCTTGCACTTTTCATTTCATATGGACAACATGCTCACTTTGATATTCTTTCCCGTAGACATTTTCATCAAACAAGCTCTCATGGTAAACTCCTCTACTATAACTATGATCCCTAAAGTCATAATTATCGTGAGATCCTTCATAACAATCATAAGGACTATGTCATGATATTTAACATTAACTCTTTCATAACCCCCATAATCATCATAAGAAGTATGCCCATATGATTTAGCATAAGAAGAGAAGTTACCAACTCCATTATGTCTTTTAGGAGTGAAGTTTCCACTTCCATGGTTGTTCCCACCATGAGCATTGACTCCATTCCCACCACCATGATAGAAATTATGCTTATGCCTTGCAAACTTGGATTGATAATCCTCTTGTTTCCTCATGGCTTCCATCTTTTGCCATGTTGAATTAGATCAATTATACTCCATTTATTTATTGTTTATACCTACACAAAAATGTTAGAAAACAAAACAAGGACCTCCCATCACTTCCTTAGTGTTTACACTCTTGAAGATGATCACTCATTTCACTTGAGTATGCTCTCTTCAAGGCTTTTGATAAAATAAGTTCACCCTCTTGCCTTTTTCATTCAAACTCCTTTACCAGATCAACAAAGAGAACCAACCCAAAGCAAGTATCACAATCAATGTACTTAGTTGGAAACAAAAGAGTTCAAAGAGTAACTCTCTTATAGTGTAAGTCAAAAATTTTATCTTTGGAAAATGAGCCAATAAACATCATTGATCATCATCATCAAAGATTAAGAACACATGAATAAGCAATTAGAAATAAAATTCAATGCACAACTAAGCTATACCAAAGAAAGAAAGAATACTAGAACAATTTCTAGAAAATGGGGTATAATGACACCCTGTCACTAAAAACACAATTACTGTGAAATTATAACCCCAAATCGAGTCAAACAACTTTAGAAAGATTCCTAACTCGATGAGGATAAATTTGAGTACAAATCTCGATCAATTGGGATCCGTATAACACGAGATATCATCAAATTATTCCATAATTTTGCAACAGATCAAGTTTCTGGACAGATCAAAAACTTTGATCTAACTAACTAACCAAAACATATCCAAATTCAATGAAATTAATCTCAAACGATCACTAACTTAAAGTAGATGAGATCTATAGAACGTTTTGCCCAAAAACAACAATTAACCTTCAAATTCAAGCCACTTTTTTGGCATCATTTTTTTTGTTCCAATTTTTGCATGATCTTCGTGTATTTTTCTTAGATCGTCATTTTTTTATTTTCTTCCAAAATTAAACACAATTGATCTTACTTAAAGGTAGATCTGAGACCAAATGATATGAAATTGGATCCAAGATATGGAGTTTGATTTACAATGAATCAATTTTTCAAATCAACACACCAAGAATCTTTGTCTTCAATAAGATTTGATAATTCATCATCCTCACAAATTAAAAATGACTTGATAATGACCATATTAAAAATGAGGAAAATAGTATTAAATAAAAATAAGTATAAGATTAAAGTGAAAAAATTGAATACTAAAAGAAAAACCGCGTAATAATTTATTATACTTCTCTTTCCCTCCCAAAATTGAACCTTTCTCTTAACCCAGCCACTTTTCTCCCCCCCCCCCCCCCCCTTTTTTCCCCACACCACACCACTTCCTTTCCCCATCCCAAAAAATAAATAAATAAATGAATAAAATATAAAAAAAAGAGGAAACAAACCCTATTTGGCCCCCCCTCCCCCCCTCCACCCCCCCACCCCACCTAAGAAACAAACCCCTCTTTCTCCCATCCCCACCTAAAAAAAGTTCCTTTTTTTCCCCCACACACACCCTCACTCCCGCCCCTCTTTCTCCCCCTCCCCTTTCCCCACCCACGAAAAAAAAAAACCCCCTCTTTTCAAGACATCCCTACCTCCCCTCTCCCCTAAAGATACAAACTACTCTTCCCTCCTACCGGGCGCCCCTTCTCTTCCTCCAAAAAAAATAAATAAATAAATAAACCTCTTTCCCGCACATCCCCCACCCCACTCTGTCCCCAAGAAATAAACTCCTCTTTTCCCCCTCCTCCACCCAAAATAAAACCCTTCTTTTCCCTCACAATCCCACCACCTCTCCTCCCTTCTCCCTTCCCTTCCCTCCCTCTCCCCCTTCCCCTCCAAACCAAAAAAATAATAATATAAATAAAACCTAAACCCTCCGAGAAAAAAATGATCAAATATCTAATGTACATATACTAGTGTCTCAGCTTTTAATTTGACAAAAAGAAAAAAAAATATTGGGAAAGTTTAGTAGAAATTTGAAGGCAATAACCGACTTTGGTTGTACATCAAATCTTTTCCCCCACCAAATCTAATGGAATGCCATTTGAAACATTATGGACCATTTTGTCCCTAATTGTAGATATTGTTCTAATTTTTAGCCAAATTCCTTTATCATTCTTAGCCAAATTTGATATGTTACTGAATATTCCTCGAAGCATGTAGATCTGGTAGAGAAAGAATTATAAAGATTGCACTCAATTTGTATACTTTTAGGGTGAAGTAAATTATAATTAACTGAGTTTACTAACGGAACGGATGATAACAATTGGGTCCCTTGCATACTTTAGCATCACAAAATTAGATTGATAAGAAAGAAAATAATTAAAGCATATTTAAATTAAAATATGATCGAAAATAATATATGCAATTACAACATCAACATAAGTGAAACTGAGAGGGTTCGTTTTGCACTTCATTTCTTTTTTCTTTTGTCTTGAATGGAAGCTTTATATTATATCATGCACAAAATAAAAATTTTAAAAAGAAAGTATGGGTGTTGGCCGGTGCTTCTCAAAAATGGTATTGTAACCTCTCTTTCGTGAATCCCCAGATCTGCAACAAGAAGTAAAAACCTTGTTTTTTTTTTTCTTTGACAAAATTCTCATAAAAATAATTAAGAAAGAAACTAAGTGGAAAGATAGAGAAAGAGGAGATTAGTGACCTATATCTTCATGTGCCATTGATGAATTTTGATAATAAGCTTTTTTTTCCTCTAGAAAATTTCAAAGAACCAAAACTTCCCAGAATGATGATCATGAAAAGAATCAAGGCAGACATCGAATTACCTGTCAAAGAAAAAAAAACAAAGGAAGAGAGAAAAATTAGCACATTTCTTCACAGAATTCATATTTTACATAGAAGAGACAGAGAGATATGAAGAGAGTTGGAAAAGGGGTGAAAAACAACAGATAAAGAGGAATCAAGTGATAAAGTTATTTTACAACTAAAAATTATAACTATCATATTACTATCATCAACTAATTTTGTAAAATACTAACTAAAATATTCAAAATAGCACAAAATAGTAACATATCTCATGTTTGAGAATTTAAACAGATTTATCAAGTGCAAATATCAGTAACATATCTCATGTTTCGATAACCACCTATTTATATTTTCATATTTGAAAATTTAAAAATAGAAAGATTATCCTTTCAACAATAATTTGTATTTAGAATATTTTTGTATGGCCGATCAACAGTTTTAAATTTAATTTAAAAATGTAAAAACTAGAAAATTGGATTAAAGTGGTAAGAGGTTGGAAGAGCTCTAAAACAAAAAATACCCTCTTATATATATGTATATATATACACGCATACACATATACACTTATACATATATATATCATATATACACATATATATACACATATACATATATAATATACATATATATATAATATACATATATATGTATATAAATGTGTATATGTGTATAATATATACATATATATACATATACATATATGTGTTTATATATATACATATATATACATGTATATACATATACACACATATATATAATGTGTGTAAAATCAAAGCAATAAAAACGGGTTGTGATCCTAATTACTACACTACAAGGAAAGTGGACCTAACAAAGTAGAGATGAGTTTCAACTCGAGTGTCGAATCCTCAGGAAAGGATGAAGGTTCAAGTACTAATCGTGTTTATAATATTTAGTTGAAAAAGATGATTTTGCTCATTAAAAAGCAATAAAACAACTCAATTAAAAGAAATAAAATAAAAACAATTTTAAAATAATTATAAAGGTAGGAGTTTAGGTTGGTGGAATCCCCTAATCCTTGCTACTAATTTAATTGGAAAAACTTTTATAAAAACGGTGTTGAATTAATTAAGTTGGGCCATCACTCAAATCACTCAATTCCTATCTCTAAAACGAAAGCCACCCTACTCACTAACCCTCAGAGGAAAATCTCTTTTCTCCCTAACAAATTATGAGTGCAATAAACTTAGGTGATTTAAAAGACCTAAAAGTGCAATATCGTATTTCTAGTCAATTGCCCAATTAACCCCCAACTGGTTACCCTATATTGTTCTTCCTTTTTCAGTTCTAAACATCCTTGCAAATAATCTAATCTCGCGACAATTAAATTACAAACAAACGCAATTGGAGAACAACTTAAATTAAAACAAACATCAAAATCAAGAAATTAAACCAAGAATTTCATAATCAAGAATTAGGGTTCAACCCCAAACCAAACAAAACAAACTACTCATTATTCATATGAATAAAACTATAAATTAATAGATGAATTCAATAACAAGAAAATGAAAAGAACGCTTAAAATTGAAAATCGAAGCCGCAATTGAATCTTGAACGCCTTCCAAGATCGTCTCTCGAGTCACCAAGTTGAAGATCGAGATCTTTAACCAAAGCTTTCAATTCTTGAAACCAAGAAAATAAATCTTGCAGAAATCTTGAAATTTTATTAACTAATGAAAATATAAAAGCTGGAATTTAACGAATGTTCAACTAATCTAACCTAATTAATCTACTCCTAATCTAAAATTTATACTACTCTATCTAAATTAAATTATAATTGTTCGCCCTAAGGGCATTATTGTATATGTTTTTTATTATGATTAACATATGTTTGTGCGATGAGTATAGCTTAGTCTCTATAGAACAAAAGAAGAATTTTTGGAGGCTCAAGGCTACACTACATAAGAAGTAAAAGATCTTGGAATTAAAGCATAATGAAGAAGGAAAGATCAAGCCATTCCAAGATCAAGACATTGAAGACCCTGAAGACTTATGTCTTAGTTAGGGATATGCTAAGGTATTTTGTAAAACTCCCTAACTCTAATCTTTGTTTGTTGATCAAGTGTGAAGCTTCTTGGATAAATTTCTTTTTATAAACTATTCTTGAAAAATCCAAGTATTCTTGATAGAGTTTTTGATGCCTTCAAAAGTTTTCTTATCTCTAAAAGAGTATCAAGAATACATATTTTGAAATGTGAAGGAAAGTTCTCTTTGTTTAAAGAAAACTGGCTTGTTTAAGGAAAACTGGCTTTTAAGTCATTCTGAAAAAAAGGGTCATCCGATTTTTAAACAGGTCATCCGATTTTTAAAATCGGACGTCCTATTTTAAAATCGGTCGTCCGATTTTTCTAGCTTTAGAAAAATAGGTCGTCCGATTTTTAAGAGGGATCATCCGATTTTTGTAGGATGCGTCCGAATCTTTCTGTTTCAAAAATAGGTCGTCCGTTTTCTAAAACCGGTCGTCCAGTTTTAGTCTTTTACTGTAAAAATATTACCGTTACACAGTGTAACGGCCATTTTCTTCTCCTTCATATATATATTGACTTTGATCAGCTGCAAAAGGAATGGAGGTTTAATTGAAACTTGATTGAGATCATTTTAGAACATTTAAAGAGCTTTAAAAGTACATTCTTTCAAAAATCTTCATCTCACACATACAAATAGAAAAATCTTCTTGGAGCTTCATTGTTGATCATCCATCAAAGAAGAAGTAAAGAGGTGCTTGTAGAAGTATTCCATTGAGTTGTATCTTCCTCTTCTCAAGCTCATTTGGTAATATTGTTCCTTACTCTTCTTATTCTTTTATTGTGATCAAAGGTATATGGAAAACCCTTTGGGTGATCCTTTGATAAATTTGTTGTATTATTTTGTTGTGTAAACTTTGAGGTTTTTGTGTAAAACCCTTGGAGGGTGATCCTCATTGTGTTGTTGTGTAACCAACTTTGAAGATAGTGGATTTGTGAAATCCTTGGGTTGAGTCTCACGGTAGTGGATGTAGCTCTTTGAGAGAGTGAACCACTATAAATTGTTTTGCATGTTCTTTAAAGTTTAATTCTATTCTCATTTCTTGATTGCCAAAACTATAAGATTTTGTTTGGTGTGGATTCTTATCAAAAAGAGTTTTAGAATTCTTTCACAAACAAATTGGAGGTTTATCTTTCTAATCACACAAAAGATTTTTTTAAAATTAGCCAAAAACCTTATTCACCCGTCTAAGGTTTTTCAATAATCTATTTTAAACTTGTTTAATGCCGTATTGTATGTTACAACAGATGCAATTAAACCCCCTTATATAGCGGTGAAAACTATAAGAACAACAAAGCAAAATTAGAGAAGAAATCAAGAAAATCGAGTTTTAATTTGACTTCAACCGCCCTTGCCAGCACTATCACCGACAATAGAGTGAGGTCTACCGTCCATGGTAGGTCTCTGTCTAACCGCTTTCTTTTATCCTCGGCACCTACCGGCAACAGTAGGTAAGTCTAACTCACGTGGTAGGTATTGCATTTTTTTTCTGACGGCTTCTGTTTTCGTTTTATTTTCATCGTTTCCACTTCCGAAGGGTATCTAAGACAAGAATAAGAAGTATTTAGCTGAAATATATGTACTTTTACAAATTAAAAACAACATATAGAAAATATAGACAAAAATGCACTTATCAATATATATATATTAGTTTACTTCAAATCAAACTTCTAATCTTCACCAACTTTTTACACACAAAAATACTCATTCAAATTCACAAAATCCAAGCATAAAAAATCATCATTATTGCTTTCTTTTTGCAAAACTTCTGTCTTTTTATTTTTCTTTTGGAAGTAAATTTATTTGGTTGGATTTTTTTGTTTACACTGATTAACAATTGACAAGGATGCTATCTCGGTAACTTTCCCAAACAGTAGTAATTTTTTCAATTTTTGTATTCCTTTTATGTTTTCTTTTGTCTAATTTCAATTTTTCTGTTAATCAAATCATCCTCAATGTTTCCTTCTCAAGATCTGCAGTCTTCTTATTTTCTTTTTGGGAAGATGTCAAAATAGATTTCTGTTGTGAAGGCGTATATCAAGAATAAATGCATCAATTTTAGACAATTTAATAACTGAGA
The DNA here is from genome assembly GCA_028651295.1 of Catharanthus roseus. Taxonomy (NCBI): domain Eukaryota; kingdom Viridiplantae; phylum Streptophyta; class Magnoliopsida; order Gentianales; family Apocynaceae; genus Catharanthus; species Catharanthus roseus. The sequence continues at coordinate 2,754,464 of JAPQWS010000032.1, read as the reverse complement.
GAATAGAAAAGAAGATCAAGCAACTAAGAGATGGATAGGACCTAGTCATAATCTACCTTGGAGACAACAGTAAGAAAACCTACATTTTGGAAAGGAGTATTCATGTGGAAGAGTTTTTGACACGTTTAAAAATAATTTTTTCACTTTCAATATTCATTTTTTTATTTGGTCTAATTTCAAATTTTCGTGCTTTTTTTGTTCATATAGGTTATTCCTTCTTCTTTTTTCTTCTTCTATTTTTTGTAATATTAGTTATTAAATTGAACAAAATTAATGCATTTTATTATTATAAAGGGGCTCAAAGAATTTATGGTGTGGAAACTCAATAGACAAAGAATTAAAAGAAGAATTTTCGCAACGTTAGTTATCACACACCATTGCAAAGTACCCAAATTCTCACTTTTCTTTCCTTTGAAATTTTTCAAAAGAGAACATAAGCAATTAGTAAGAGATACAGTACTAGAGTTTGCTAAAAGCACCCAAATTCACTCTTCTCTATATATTTCTTTTTTATGCATAAATGAAGTTTGCTATATTTTAATAATTTATTTTATTTTATTTTATTTTTTAGATGGGGAGAAGAACGGGGTGAAATGGGAAAAATCTACGAACCAATGGTTCACCTTTTTCCCCCCTTAAAACCTCTCTATTATTTCTTGACAAAAAAAATGATAAATAGTCTTGAGGGAGAAATTTTTACCTTTTATTCTTTGTGGATTGCAGGTATCTTTATTGAATTTTAAGAGATTTTTCTTTCCCATTTGCACAGTTTAGAGACATTTTAGTAGTATATATAGTAATTAGGTGGAGATTGAGAAGTAAAGAATCTATGGGAATTTGAGTTTTGATATTTGATATCTTAGATGATTAAATTTATAGTTATTCGTCATTATTTTGTCGGGTATAAATATTAAGATGTTGGGTTAATTGATCATTTAATGGAAAAAAGGTGATCATTCAATGGAAAAGAAGGATGAAAAATTTACTCTGTTATGATCTTTTTTTTTTTTTAAATAAAACATTAAGTTGCTCCTTGGATAGATTTTTTTATTTGGTAAAAAAAAAAATTTTCTCTGGTGGGAAAAGAGCGGTTCTTTGGAAGAGGGGTGGGGGATGGAGTGTAAGAAGGCGGATCACAGGCAGAATTAGAAATTTTTATTTAATCCTTAGGAGTAGAAAAGAAGATCAAGTATAGGGGGTGCAGAAAGAGGGGGATTTTTTGGGGGTGTGGCTATGGGTTTTTTTTTCTATGTTTAGTCCATTTTCAAAAAATGGATACTAAATTGGTTCAATTATTTTTTTAATCCTACAATGTTCATAACACACAGTCATTGTGCGTTATCACTAATAAGCGGATTAAAACGCATTAAAAATCATGTTTAATGACGTGGCAAAATCGTTTACTGACGTGGCGGTGAGTTGTCGATAACGTTGTCAGTCATTATAACACACTACCATTGTGCGTTATTATTAGTGATAACGCACAATGACCATACACTATCACGTTATAAACCCTACCCCGCCTTCTTCTTTCTTTCTTCTTTCCTCTTTCTTCTCCGAAAATTTTCTTCTTTCTTTTTTCTTTGTGCCGCCGCTGCTCTCGCTGCTCTGCCGCTACCACTGCTTCATAGGTCCTTTTCCTCTTCTTTTTATTTTCTTCCTTCTTCTTATACTTGTATCTTCTCTTCTTCTTATACTTTTGTATTTTATTTCAAAATTTACAGTAAAAATTTAGTTCAATTTTTGAAATTCAAGTTTGAATCAGTGAGAGTTTCCTTGGGGTACGAAGGTTGTTAGAGTTTTGGAGTAGAAAACGGTAGACAGAGCTTATCAGTACGAATGTGCATTTTTTATTTTTGGTAAGTTTTTATTTATTTAAATTATTTGGTGTATTATGTATTAATTTTAATTATTGTTTATTTGATCTTGTTAATTATTGTTTGTGAATTATTTTTATGAATTTTATTTGGATTATTTGTCAATTTGAATTAATTTATTTTTGTGAAAGTGGGTTTTGGGTTTATGTTTAAATTTGTTGGTATTGATAAATTTATGCAAATTTGATCATTTTATGTATATAATTGTGTTTTGTACTGCAAAAGTGATTTTAGCGTGATGAATTATTTTGATGAATTTATTTGGATAATTAGGTAATTTTTTTTTACTTTACTTTATGATTATTTGAATTTTTTTATTTATTTGGATAATTATTTTGCATCATTCTTATAAGTTTTCTAGTAGAAAAGATGGGGACTTGGAATTTGGGTTTTTTTCTCCTCACTTGGTCTTTTTGTGTAATGTATAACCAAAACTTGGAAATTTAGGGTTTAGTATGTTATTATTAATTGTATGCCATTATCAATATGAAGACTTTTATTTTAAAATATATATATATATGGACTAAACCCTTAAACCCTAATATTAAATTTACCAAGTAGTAAAATACTTAGCTATTAACTATAGCATCAATAACCGTAAAAAATTTAAAAATCCTAAACTTTAAATAATAAAAAATTTAAAAATCTATTATTAAAATCCTAAATTTTACATCAAACATTAAACCTTAAAACTCTAAATTTTTTAACAGTAAACCCTAAAAACCCAAAATTATAATATTAAAATCCTATAGCATAAATTATAAAAACCTTAAAAACCCTAAAATTGATGTTTTAAACATTAAACCGTAAAACTTTCAACTTTGTAATAGTAAACCCTAAAAACCCAAAATCTTAATATTAAAATCCTACACCGCAAATTATAAAAATATTAAAAACACTAAACTTGATATGTTAAAAATCATACAAACCCTAAAATCCTAAAATAATCGTACCATAAATAATACACCTTAAAAAGTTTGGAATTATAATTTATTTAAAATTTTTTACTTTAATTTATAGATATTGACCGTAACTCAAACTGTAAATAATGTAGATGGAAGAAGTCCCAGCACACGTGCATCTGGGTCCCATAGTCCCTGATGTTTTGACGAGATAGCACGAGCATAGGTCTGGGTTGATATGGAGTAGAAACCATGAGACGTGTTTCACTGATCTTCAGTGTAGGCGTTTCGGTTACAATCTATTCCAGTGTTACAGTACGGCTCCCCGTAGGTTGGTAGATTATATTGATAGGACTAGTTTAGGGAGAGTGTTCAGATGTGGCTACATTGGGCTCGACCACGCTCTTATTACCGCGTTAGTTGAGCGTTGGAGACCGGAGACTCATACATTTCACATGCTAATTATTGTTCATGGTACATTCGTATAAAAAAAGAAAGCAACGTACGGTCGATGGGAAATAACCAGATTCGTAAAAGAACACACATACCTTATTCAAATTGAACAAAACAAGCTCAAAAACTTGTCCTCAATTTATTTCAATGTCAATAATGCACCTAGTTGCCAATGATCCTGAGATACTTGTGTCAAACATCATTCAAGAAGTGCAGGTATTGTTTCAAACGGGTTGTACTTACAAGCGGGCATGGTATGCTCGAAAATTTGCCATAAAGAGGGTTTTTGGTAGCTGGGAGACAACCTTCAATATTTTACCGAAATACTTACAAGTTGTACAGGATTTAAACCTAGGCACTGTATACGAATTTTTGCATCACAGAACAAGCAGTCCCCCGAATTATTTTTTCAAAATTATTTTATGGTGTTTCTCGCCATATATACACAGATTTCCATATGTCGGCCAGTGATTTCTGTGAATGGAACACACCTAAGGGGACCATATAAGGGCGTACTGTTAATTGCAAGTATGTGAGATGCCGATAATTACTTGTTCCCACTTGCTTTTGCAATTGTTGATAAGGAATCCTCCGAAAGTTGGAATTGGTTCCTTAAAAACCTGCAAGAATACATTGTCAAAGATCACCACGTATGCCTCATTTCTGATCGCCACAAAGGTATTTCTCGGCTATTCAAAGTCAACCTTTATGGCAACCTCCATTTGCAGTTCAATGGTTTTGTTTACGCCACATTCGAGCAAATTTCAACAAGACTGAACACAGCTCTAAAAAGCTTGATGTGGCAGGCCAGAATAGAATCAAAACAATGGAAATTTGACCATGTAATGAAAGAGATTCAAGAAAGAAATGTGGATGCTTACATTTACTTGATAAAGTTGGACCCAGAGAAATGGACACTGTTCTATGATGGTGGGCACAAACACGGAATCATGACAACCAACATTTCTGAAGCACTTAATAGTGTGCTGAAGAAAGATAGGGTCCTACCTTTAAAAGCCCTGGTTGAAATAATATTCAACAAATTAGTTAGGTATTTTCACCAATTCCGTGAAGAGGATGAAAATTGTGTGCATCCATTTCCAACCCAAATTTTTGACAAGTTCTTGCGGATTGAAATAAAATCAAGAGAACACAAAGTTACAACTTACAATCCGCGAGCAGGAATATACATGGCCAGATCTCCGATCCGGGTTTCTAGTATTGGGACAACATCTATACATTGCGAATAAATAATAAATCATGTAGTTGCGGAAATGGCAAACATATACATTATCTTGTTCTTATGTTCTTGCAATGTGTAGAGAAAATGAGTCAAGAGCAGATACTTATGTGTTGGAGATATATTCGCGACAAACGTACAGAAGAACTTACCAAGAGAACTTTCATCAAGAGAATTTTCATCCTGTCTTGAGTGACAACTTTTGGAGGAATGTTCCTTTTAATTTAATATTTTATCCTCCAAACATGAAAAATGAATGGGGTAGGAAACAAGACAAGTGATTTCAGGGGGAAATGGATTATAAAAATTCGGATTCTCCCCCAAGATGTGACAGATGTCGCATGCCGGGACATAATAGAAAAAATTGTAACAACTCCAAACCAAGCAATGTATAAATTTGTTTTCTTGAAATTGTTGTAATAAAACAGGTTTCTATTAATGAAATTTTTCTTTCAATTTCTTCTAATTACTACTGCATTGCTCTAAATTTTTACGATATCTTTAGTATTAGTTCTTCAAATGACTTGAGATGAAATGGTTAAAAGTTAAACATACTTTCCAAGAAAACGATATAAATATATCATAAAAAATACACTTAAAATAAGTTAAATATTATATATACAGTCTTTCTAAATAAAATATACAATTGTAAGTTTTGAAAAAAAATGTAAAGAAATTTTCATTTCTTAAAAAAAATTTTAAAATATAAATAATAAATAACTGACGTGGCAGATAACGCACAATCACTGTGCGTTATTGCTGGATTCATAACGCACAACGATTGTGCATTATCTGCCACATCGGCTGATTACCGGGACTAAGTATAATTAGATGATAACGCACAATGATTGTGTGTTATCAATAATGATAACGCACAACCATTGTGCATTATAGTCACAATAAAGATAAAATAAAAAATAAGAAATAAAAAAAAGATAGACTACTTTAATAGCTAAATTTTAAAAATGGTGTAAATAAAGAAAAAAATCAAAGTTTCCAATTGCATGGGGTGGAGGGATGAAGAGGAGGTTTTTCGGGGTAGAGGTAAAGGTAGGATAGGAGAGGAAGGTTTTTTTTTTCTTTTCCACGTCTTCTTGTGGTAAATGGGGCGGGCCGAGGCAGGGAGTTTGGTAAGGGTTCTCAAACCAATTCTTCCATTTTTTTGTTAAACATTAAATACATTTTTTGGGGTTTTTTTTTCAATAGTATTTGTCATTTTTTAATTAAATAATTTTTCTGTTTTCTCTTTTTTTATGGAACATTTTTCTTTTCCTCAATAATAGCAATATTATGAATTACAAGGTAAGATCTTTAGTCTAAATAGAATATTAGGTTATAAAAATTTTTTATACTATTACACTAATAAAAAAATATGTGCTATTTACACGATAGAATTTTTATTTTAGAAATTATTGTGCCACTTTAAAGAATGTTAGTGAATAACATTTATTGAAAAATAGATATGCAAAGGAAAAAGTATTTTAAAACTATCCAAATTACTAAAAGAAAAGCTAACTCACATTTCTCTCACAAATATTAATTCAACTTTTACTAAATCAAAATAGTCTCAATCTCAAAATCAAAATTTGTCTAGGCTCTATTCTCTTGCTTGTGCTTTTGCTAAGCCGTTGAAAAAATAAATGCTTAAATTCTTTTTAGATATTAAAAAAATTAATATAGCAATGGTGAACAAGATTTAAATTATTATGTGCTAATAATCTCTTATCGTACATCTAAAAAAAAAGAAAGAATGCCAATATATAATTTGTCTCCTAACAAAAACGAAAACCTCTTTTCCGAATCCCTCTCCACCCAATCTATCTTTTCTACTCCTATATAAATTAGGCAATAATTTGTAACCCCTCCTCCCAAAAGAAGTCCTCTTCTCCCTCCCCAAAACATATAACCCCTTCTCCTCCATTCCCCTCCCCTCTTAAAAAAAAAATTAATGAGTAACTACAAAATTGTAATGTTCTTTAGAAAGAAAAATAAAATAATAATGAAGTTAATTGTCCTATTGGTCTACATCAAAACAACTCGGAAAAAATTATTTTTGTGTAAGTTAAAAAATAATGAATTTTTTTACAAAAGATAATGAGTTTATTATCATTTTAAATAATATAGGTAATTCAAAAGTCAACACATGAATATTCATTCCGGCTCTCTTGCCACTATGGCTGTAAACGGGGCGGGTCTTATCTGTACCCGCGCAGGTCTATACCCGTTTTTAGCAGGTAAGTTTTAAAGTTTATACCCGCGGACCCATACTCGTACTCGTACCCGTATTTGTTCTTTAATATGAGTCTAGACAAGGTATGATAATATCCAGATCCGTATATCCGTAGACCCGTATTAATAAAATAATAATATATATTTATATATATATATATATTAGATGGAAGGCAATGAATGTGCTAAAGGAAGTATGTATGAGTGGTTAAGGAGACAAACTTAAAAACCACTTTGCTGTGCCGGCGCTCAGTCCATTTCTTTTTTTTTCCTCCTTTTCAGTCCTTGTCTTTTTTTTCTCCGTTTTAGTCATTTTCTCTTTTTTTCTCATTTTCAATCAGTTTCTCTTTTTTTCTCTTTTTCAATCCTAAATAGAGCCTTTTTAGTTGATGGACTTTACCCAACTAACCCTTTCAAATTATTTATTTATTTATTGTCAACTTTATTTCAAATTCCATTTCACAAATAATTTATTTTTACTAAATATAAAAATATGTTCTTTTATCCCGTGTAAAAGTAATTTATGGTAGTAATATTTTTGTCTTATTTTTTATTTCATAGAACTGTAAAAAATATGGATCATGACAAAAAGGGCAACCTTTTTATTTGTTTTTCTTTGTCGTTCTCTATCGTATATGCTACTATTTGACTTATCTATTAGCCGATACTGTATTATTACATATACTCTTCGCTCAAAGATTGTCTAGAAATTTGGATTACAGACTGATTTAATATAGTTAAAGGGGTCTATATTCCTATTCATTTATATATATGTTAAATGATTGTATTTGTTGAAAGAAATGTTGAGAAAATTATGTTAATCATGTTAAAATTTTTATTTTAGGATTATACATTATTTTATACATTTTTGTTTAACAGGGTAAAAAAATAGAAAAATGTCATACGGGTACGGGTATACCCAAACCTTATCCTGGACCCTGAAGGGTAGGGTCTGAGTTCAGAAATTTTATACATAAAGGGTATGAGTACAAATTTGATTGTAAGTTTCATTATAAGGGTATAGATCTAGATCTGTGAGGGTTTGAACCCGGTTAAGCCTACTTGCCAGTCCCTCTTAAAAGCCAAAAGGCAAGCACCCCATCCAAATCCCATCTCAAAATTGTCATATGCTTTACTCTTATCCTCTACTCATAAATTCAATTGATGCAAAGATTCGGGTTCAAATGAAAAACTCCATTGTCTAAAAATAAAATAGAATAGAAAAAATGGATAGAGGAAAGATATGCAGGATAAAGTTCTCTCGAAAATATAGTTAACACAACAAATATAAAATGGATTATTGATACTTAGGTTAGAATTTTACGGCACAAGATACTCTACCACATTTTATTGTACTATTTTTTTTAGAATTTATCTTCTCTTTAAAATTTATTTTTTACTTATTAAATTTTTATTAATAAAACATACCTACTTTTACGAACCCAAACTTCGGGATATTTCCAAAAGAAAAAAACATGAGTAACTATTTTTAAGTGTGAACAAAAAGACCATCACCTTAAGCAACGACTTTATCTAATTTAAAGTTGTGTATTTCTCCAGAAAAATTCTGTTTCATTAAAAAATTAAGAAAAAATAAAAGTAATTGATAAATTAAAGGCTTATATTTTAAATTCAGTACAAATTTATTGAAATTCTAATTGAGAAAATAACCAATTAACCACAATCACCCTCCATCGAAACCGTCGCCTCCATTTCAATCTCCAATACCTTTCATCCCTTCCTCAGCCCCATCCTGATCCTGACTCTTGGACCAAATTCAATCAGTACCACACCACTTCCTCAATCCATGTGACCAGAAGTGATTGTAATTTGTACGCTTCCAATCAATTTAGCACCAGCCTTAATGTCTCCAAACCGATTTCTCATTTCTTTTGTTTTACGATGGTACCAAGATCTTGCCAAAGTTATCAATATCAGGATGAACTTGCTTCAACACCTTGAAGCTCTTCTAGTTCATCATCGTCTTTTCGTCGGAGCCTTTTCAGCTATTTTTTCCGATCTTAGATCGTTGTCTGATAATCTTAATCTTGAATTTGAAAATGTTGAAAAACTTTTTAACCTTGAACCATTAATTCTTCAAGAATCATTTGGGGAAAGTTTATTGTGAAGAATTTGAATCAATTATTTTAATATAGAATTGAAGTCCGAAATGATATTGGATTGAGAATTTCCGAAATGATTCCTTCAAAAAATAAGTTTGGAGAAGAAAAAAGATTCGATTCCGTCAGGCTGGATTTATTTTTATTCTGAAGAAGAAAATAAGTGGAGGCTTCTTTTTCTATTTTCCTTTGAATTCAAAAGGCAAGAAAGATATAATATTCATTTCGGAATTACCTGTCAATGAAGTATTAGTATTTTCACTAGACTCAAAGCGTTAAAATCTTAGAGAATTCTCAAGTAAAATTTTAGAGAATTCTCAAGTAAAATTTTTAGGGACAGTAAAGCTAATTCGAAATTCTATAAAAATAATTAAAAAATATTTAAAAATTTTTATTTTTATCTAAACACTTTCTCTCTCTTCACTTAAACACTATTTAGGACTACAAACTTCAATCTCAAATCTTAGAAGATCCGATCATTTAAATTGAAAAAAAAAAAGTTAGTTCTTCAATCTATTCTTTTTTATTTATAATTTTACCGTTTTAGATCGTTAAAATATCTGTTAAAAAAGGAAAAAATCGAATTTTAAAAAAAAAATTCTGCCTAAAACAGGCACTTTCGGCGAAGTACTTTCGCCATCGGTGAACTCGGCACTTTCACTGGCGACGTGCGAAAGTGCCCAAATTTTTTTAAATATTTATTTTTTAAAATATTTAAATTTTTTTTAAATATTTAAATATTTTAATTTCTTTTTCATAGTATATTTAATTATTTAATTAATTTTATATATGTAGAATGAGTGTGACGAGTTGTTTAACATATTTTATGTGATAATTTTTAATTGTTAATATAATTATGGATTTGTGAATATTATGAAATGAATAAAATAACGAAAATGAAATAGGATAAAAATCGATAAAGTGAATAATAAAGGAATAATAAATATTTCTAAGAATGTTATTTAATTCTGTCTATTTAGAGTAAATATAACTAGTTTAAAATTGTTTGCTTATGATTATGTGTTTAATTAGAATATGTGTTATGTAATTGCTAAACTATTTGTATTTTAATTTGAAATCATTGTTATTCTTGGCCTTAGTTTTGGGATATAATTCTAAAATTGAATAATTTATAAATTAATAACTATTACTAAAGAAGAATATTAGTGATAAATAATAATTGACCGAAAGAAATAGTAGAAATGAAATAATAGATACCGATAATTCTAAAGATAAAATAATTATATGTGTTAAAGTAAATATTGAAATATATGATAAAAAAGTATTTAACGAGTTTGAATAACTAATAGATGGTTCGACCTAGCGACCGTAGAGGAAATGCTGATCTTGGTCCTGTCACGGACAGGACATGTCGAGTTGAGGGGCGCCTTGTCACAGCTTCGTCTAGAGGTGTGAGGGGGCGACATAGTACTTCTGACCTCCCTGTTACTCCTACCCCTCTTGCACCTGGTTTCCGTCATGGTACAGGTGAAGCCGGGTATTCTACCCAACCACCTGTCGTACCTTTTAGATCTCGACCTCCCCTCCAACCCCATCTGTCACACACACTTTTGCCCTATGAGCCATATGGATCTGCACATCCACCTTCACACCCCACAGACACAGTATATGACTCATACTCACAAGCTCCTACTGTTGTGCGACCTCGCATACCATATAGATCTGCCATCTAGGAGCCTATATTGGAGTTTAGGGATCAGCCAAGGCAGATAGAGATTGAGTTTTTTTATCAGATGCTTGGAGCCGCCCCTCAAGATTCTTCATGCAGCACACACGGGTATTCTCATGTTAAGTATGGTATTTCATCTTATGATCCTTATGTACCGGAGCTTGTAGATAGGGTTTTTGAGGGTGATAGGGTTGTTGGCGAGGAGCAAGAAAGAGTCTGATCCCTACATATTCAGGGAGAGGCAGATGAGAGAGGTGATGATGATGGTAATGGTGGTGATAATGATGGTGATGGTGGTGATGATGATCAGGATGACGGTGATGATGATGGAATGAGGAGCAGACCGTATATGTTATACGTGTGGCACCAGCTAGTGGATCGGACGGGCGTCCTCGTCACGGAAAAGGGAAGGGTTTGACCGGCAGCTTTATGTCGGTGATGAGTAAGTTTGCAGGGTCTCGTAACAAAATACCCGAGGTGGCTCGTGATGTTCCGACACCGACACAGAAGAGGAAGAAAGTGAAAGCTTCTGATTGGGAGCAGACAGAGGCAGTAGAGGGAGGTCCTGTTGATCCGGAGCTCATCCCATCATACGGTAAACATGTGGCGGGTCGGATATGTCGTTGACAGGTATTTATCTTTATGTTAAAGTGACATGTTATTATTATTGTTATTACTTTTTAATCTGTCAAATATTATTTATTATGATAAATAGAAAAAATAATAATGGAATAAATATATTATTATATAACTGTATAAATTTATCTGTTTTATCTTCAGGATCGTGGTTTATTGAATAGTCGATCTCGTTATATGGCTCTCACCGGTTGGGACCTTACCGATTCGTAGGCTCGGCCTTTGGCTTCCGAGTCCGGTCTGACGCACCTACGATCGTGCATGTTTCAGCACGCTAGTGCTGCATTGTTGTCGGCATTTGTTGAGAGGTGGCAACTCAGCACGAACAGCTTCCACATGACATGGGATAAGATGGTCGTTACACTGCACGATGTGGAGCTTATCCTTGGGGTGCCTGCTTATGGTGCGGTAGTGGATCACAGATTATCTAGGGAGCAGTTGATACAGGATGTTCAGGATGATCTGAGTTTAGCTCTCACTGGAGGTTTAGGGTTTAATGCAGCGGAGCTTCACGCTATTGTTACTAGCAGACAGACTTCATAGTCACATCAGGTCAGAGCTGCATGCTACCTACAATACATTTTGGGTAGCTCACTCTTCAGTGATAAGAGTGGCAACATTGTACCTGCGAGACTGTGGCCACTTTTGCGGGATGTGAGTTCTGTTGGGAGGTTCGCATGGGGTGCTGCCTGTCTTGTATATCTGTAACGGAATCTGGGTCAGGCTTCTAGGGTTGATGCGAAGGAGCTTGCAGGGTGCTGGTCACCATTAGAGGTATGTGTTTCAAAATTAACGTTAATTATGTTATTTTTATATTTTTAGGGTTTAGGGTTTATTTATATTTATTTTATATTTATTTAATATTTCTTTTTATATATTTTGTTGAATTTATATTTTATATTTTAGGCGTGGATATATTTGTATTTTCCCATGTTCGCACCCCCGTTTAGACATTCTTCCGAAGGATGCAAACCCTACATCCAGATGTTTCCGACGATCGATTATAAGAATGAGGATAAACTGCTGGATATTTGTTTGAGACTGGATATGATGACAGTTGATGAGGTTCGGTGGATACCGTACAGGACTCAGGATATTCGTGATTGTTGGGTTTCCACATGGCATGGGTCAATTGCATATTTTGACTACGTGGAGCCGGACACGCCTGACCGGATTTTGAGACAGTTCGGTTTTAGGCAGTGTATTCCCGCCCACCCTATCCAGCCTCTGGAGGCATGCCGCCTGCGCGAACAACAGGATATACGTCTTGAGGAACACTTTTGTCGAGGCACTGTGGCTCGAGACACCTTCACACTTACTGACAGAGTCATGGACTAGTGTTCCCGCCATTCCAGCGAGTTCCTGCACTGATGATTACATCGTTTGGTACCTCCCCTGCACTCACCCGAGGATTTAGAATCTTGGGAATATTCCCAATTACTATAATGTCCTGGTAGCTCCCGCCATGCCACAAAGGCTCTCTTAGATTTGATTACGTGAGTTTCATACACAGGATATTAATGGTGATGAGTTTAGACGTACGGTTCGAGATTTACTAAGGAAGCATTACATAGCTCTTTAGTAAATCTTTATGTATTCGGATATTGTGTATTTCTTTTTTTTATCCCTGTTCGTTATGTATTACTGAGTTTTTGTGATATTCATTATATTTATTCCCTCATGTTCTGGTTTATTATTGTATATTAATATAATTACACGAAAAATGTAAATAAAAAATACTCCGAACAACAAATTGTACGAAATATTATTAACACTTTAAAAAAATAATACATTATAAATTACAAATTGTAACATTATTACATAAAATGTCTCTGCGGCGGATACATTTCACGGTATCTCGTAACCCAATCTGCCATCTGATTACGATATGGGGCCGCCCATCCACTAACTCACATATCTCGATGATATTCTCATTGCACTTGTAATGGGGGCAAAGGGTATCCATCTACCAACTGTAACTGGAAAAAAAATAATATTAATACATACACTTAATAAAATATCAGTCTGCAATAATTCAATTAATAGTAATAATAATAAAAGGTTATCAATAATAAATATCTGTATAAATACTGTAGTTCCTCTATGAGTCCGATGAATATCGTTCCAGCAGGCCCATCCATATTAGAAACAAGAGGCAAGACAGTGGTTGACTCTGACCGTGCAAGAAATACAACGCATAGATTGTATGTGTTACCAAGGACATAAAGGTGATCAGGTGTATCCATCCAATATTCAGGTGGCGTCGAACCCTCTTCCCAATTTGTCTTTATTATCAACTTTGTCACACATTCAACTGAGCCGAACAATTGCTCATATACGTTCATACAGTGCCGTAAATCATAGCTCATCCTTTTACGAATTTCAACCCATTGATTTTTGTCCCCGAACAAAAAAATTGATACAACCCTAAATCCACAATTACCATCTCCAACCACATTCTTCCAGTTTTGTATAAATTGATACATAAACCCGAAAAATACATTGTTGAAAGGGAATGGCAGAGGTGGTGAATCCGGACTTACAACGGATGATAAACTGGACATACCACTGCTACGTCCTCTGCCCCTACCCTTACCGCTACGAGGCGGCCTACCTCTTCCACAAGGACTAGGATTAGAACCTGAACCTGAACCGCTACCAGACCCAGAACCTGAACCATTGGATTTTCCTATCTTCCTATGTGTGATGGAGACGTATTCCCAGTGAGACTTATCCCTTTTGGTAGAATCCGTCGTCCCTTCGTGACTACAGTCTCTGGGGGGGTTGACAATGGCTGACAAGGATCATCAGGCAACACCAGATGTATAATACCTTTGATGAGTCGCCTAACTTCTCGGATATTAGAAATTGGACCAGTACTAATTTTCTGGAACAGTGAAGTGAGATCACGCATTTCGGATTCCATATTTCTATCGTGTTCTTCAGGAATATCATAACCAATTTCTAGTTTTCTCCAAAAGATGTTAACATCTTCCTATTTGATTGGAATTAAATATTGGCACCGATTAACAAGTTCACATGCACATGGTAGACCATGCGACTTCCTTAAATAATGCAGACAATTACTTCCCGGTTCTTCTACCATCTGACGTGCTTTCTTTAACTCATCCATTATCTTCTTCAAACCCAAATGATTAATTTTATTACTTAAATTCTTCACGATGGGATTACTCTTAGCGCCATACTTCTCTTTAAGTCTAGAAATTTTCAAAGTGTATTTAATTTATGTAATTTGACCTTGGATGAGAGAGTCGATATTCAGAAACACGGTGTCCAAATCACCGTGACACCTTGATAGCCACAGCTTCAAAACAGAATGTTCGCTCTCTGCCCGGTTCGTTATCTCTACGCAAAAATGCAACACTTGAGAGGTCCAAACCTTGCAAAATTTATGGGCAAATGGATTCAACCATGTGCTGAACAGCTAATGTAGAAAGTCGAGCCTGCTTTGTCACCTATCTTCAATACTTCCAACTTTCTTTGATATTCCACCTCATCTATTTCATTAATTAATTTTTTTCCACGAACCATTAACGAACCGTTGTGCCACCTCTTCATCTTTCACCATCTCTGTCAACTTGGCCAACACATTCTGATCGATGTGTCTTCTACATAACATATGATATGAATTGCTAAACACATCATCAATCACTGTCATTAGTCCACTTTCCCTATCGGTAAGAATGACTAGAGGCTCTCCTTCATTGATAACTGAACCCTGACCATTTGACATAGCAGATGTAAAATATAAGTGCTTGATTTGTTGAAGAACTCATTTGTATGTCGTTGCCTGTTCATTGCACATAAAAGCTGTTGCCACTGTGAAGTTCTTTCCTGTTGGAGTCATCCCTACATATTCTAGTAGTGGCATGTTGTACCTTAAAAAATAAGCGGGAAATTTAATTATTAACATTCACTAATATTTTTTCACGGACTTAAAAATATTTTTAACTATATATTAAAAAATATTATAAAATTTAAATGTTTGTGTGAAGAAATTAATAAAGATATCTAATAATACAATTAATCCACTATAGTACTTGTTCGTTTTATACGTCGTATCTATTATCAGTACATATGGCCACGTTCTAATCATTGCAATCGATGTCGGGTGTGCAATGACAATATCACTAAGTATGTTGCTGTCCTCACAATTTCTATGGAAAACGGTGTAGCCCCTTTCTGCACTTAAGAGGAGAACTTCCTCTACTGTATTTCTTCCCTGTATCCAGCTTCTCTTAATCTTGGCAACAACATTGTAAATTTTCTGGGCACTACATACATCAAACTTTTATATTTATTAATGGAATAAAAACAAATCTAAAATATTTAAATAAAGTATTAAAAATAATTTAATAATTCCCTTATAACTTAACTAACTGCAAAACCAATGTTTTGTTCTCGAAAAAATCGTAATATATTGCGAGGTGGAACATGACTCTTCCTGAACTGCTCGGTCTGTTGCAACTGCTCCTTCGTAAGTCTTGCAGACTGAGCATGACCGTGACTGTAAACAGCTATTTTATGGTTGTGCCTCCCGTTGTGTACGAACAATTGCCAATTTTCACTTGTTGCCATTGGCTCTCCCTTTAGCTTAAATAGACAACCACACTTTTTCGTCCCATAAGGTCCACGCCTTTTTTTCGGTATTTCTTCTTCCTCATTGTCGACTATTGGTTTTTTATATTTTTTAACTGAACCTCCGCGCTCGCAAGCCAATGTGACATACAGTCGACGGTTCAATGTTCTGGCTCTCTGATACCGAGTTATGATTAAATATATCTTCGCATTCATTGCAATTTGTTTCGCCTACTCTAACAACTCATCTTTCGAACTAAATTTTCGGTCAGTTGTAAATAAATGTCCAAGATCGATATATTCTTCTGGTTCTAGAAATTCTTCATTACCTTATTTGGATCTTGATTACCCTGTTAATGTAAAATGAAAAGTTAATATTACAAAAAAAGTAATTAAAAAAACAAAAAACATTAAAAAAAAATCGATTTATTACCTCAAAACCAATATTTTCATGCAAAGATTCTTCAAAAGGATCCATATTTTCTTCTAATTTTATTTGAATGTTCAAAGTTGGGAGTTTTTTTAGAGAGAGGTTAGAGAGAAAGTTTGTAGAGAGAGAAAGTGAAATGTTTATAATGAAATATTTTCGAGTTATGCTTATAGATTTTCAAGTTATCTTTATCGGTCCCCAATTTTAAAATCTCCTCCGAATATAGCAATCTATGGATTGATAGCAATGATAGGAGAGGAGACGAAGAAGACTGGAAGCAAAACATTATTTTGATATTATTCAAGACAGAAAAAAGAACTGTGATTGGAGTTCAATTGGAGGTTTTTTTCTTTATATATACCATGCATCAAATTTGGTTACTAAAGTAGCCCAGCTTTTTTCTTTTTATCCTGATTCTGGCTATAACGCACAACGGTTGTGCGTTATCATTATTGATAACGTATAATGGTTGTTCATTATCATCTAATTACGGTTACATTCGGTAATCCGCCGATGTGGCAGATAACGCTTAATCGTTGTGTGTAATAACCAAGCAATAACGCACACTGGTTGTGCATTATCTGCCACGTCAGTTTTTTATTTTTTTTTAAATTTCTTTAAAAAATGAAAATTTCTTTACATTTTTATCAAAACTTATAATTGTATAATTTATTTAAAAACAATGTATATATAATATTTAACTTATTTTAAGCGTATTTATTATGATAATATTTATATTGTTTTCTTGGAAAATATATTAAGTTTTTAACCATTTCATCTCAAGTTATTTGAAAAAGTAATACTAAAAATATTGTAAAAATTTAGAACAATAATGTAGTAATTAGAAGAAATTTAAAGAAAAATTTCATAATAGAATCCTCTTTTATTACAACAATTTCAAGAAAATGGCAAAATTATACATTGCTCGGTCCAGGGTTATTATATTTTTTTCTATTATGTCCCGGCATACGACATCTACCACATCTTGGGGGAGAATCCAAATTTCTATAATCCATTTCCCCCTGAAATCGCTTGTCCTATTTCCTACCTCGTTGCTTTTTCATGTTTGGAGGATAAAATGTTAAATTAAAAGGAACATCCCTCCAAAAGTTCTCACTCAAGACCGGATGAAAATTCGCTTGGTAAGTTCTTCTGTACGTTTGTCGCGAATATATCTCCGGCACATAAGTATCTGCTCTTAACCCATTTTCTCTACACACTAATGGATACATGAGAACAAGGCAATGTATATGTTTGCCATTTTCCGCAACCACATAATTTATTATTTATTCGCAATGTATAGACGTTGTTGCCCGTACTAGAAACCCAGATCAAAGAATTGACCATGTATATTCCTTCTCACAGATTGTAAGCGGTAACTTTGTGTTCTTTTGATTTCATTTCAATCCACAAGAACTTGTCGAAAATT
Organism: Catharanthus roseus; assembly: GCA_028651295.1. NCBI lineage: Eukaryota > Viridiplantae > Streptophyta > Magnoliopsida > Gentianales > Apocynaceae > Catharanthus > Catharanthus roseus. The sequence continues at coordinate 2,736,859 of JAPQWS010000032.1, read as the reverse complement.
CGGGTTGGAAATGGATGCACACAATTATCAGCCTCTTCACGGTGTTGGTGAAAGTACTTAACTAGTTTGTTGAAGATTAGTTCAAACAAGGCTTTTAAAGGTAGGACCCTAGCTTTCTTCAACACACTGATAAGTGCTTCAAAAATATTGGTTGTCATGATACCGTGTCTATGCCCGCCATCATGCAACAGTGTCCATTTCTCTGGGTCCAACTTCATCAAGTAAATGTAAGCATCCACATTTTTTTCTTGAATCTCTTTCATTACACGGTCAAATTTTCATTGTTTAGATTCTGTTCCGGCCTGCTACATCAAGCTTTTTAGGTTTGTGTTCTTAAATGTTTTGTTGAAATTTACTCGAATGTGGCGTAAACAAAACCGGTGAACTGCAAATGGTAGTTGCGATAAAGGTTGACTTTGAATAGCAGAGAAAATACCTTTGTGGCGATCAGAAATGAGGCATACGTGGCGATCTTTGACAATGCATTCTCGCAAGTTTTTAAGAAACCAATTCCAACTTTCGGAGGATTCCTTATCAACAATTGCAAAAGCAAGTAGGAATAAGTGATTATTAGCATCCCACATACTTGCAATTAATAGCACGCCCTTGTATTGTCCCCTTAGGTGTGTTCTATTAACAGAAATCACCGACCAACAATTTGAAAACCCATCTATACATGGCGAAAAACACCAAAAAACAAATTTGAAAACATAATTAGGGGGACTACTTGTCCTGTGATGCAAAAATTTGTATACAGTCCCCGGGTTTAAATCCTATACAGCTTGTAAGTATTTCGGTCAAATATTGAAGGTTGTCTCCCAGCTACCAAAAACCCTCTCTATGGCAAATTTTCGAGCATACCATGCCTGCTTGTAAGTACAATCCGTTTGAAACAATACCTGCACTCCTTGAATGATGTTTGACATAGGTATCTCAGGATCGTTGGTAACTAGGTGTGATATTGACATTGAAATAAATTTTGAGGACAAGTTTCTATGCTTGTTTTGCTCAATTTGGGCAAGGCATGTGTGTTCTATTACGAATCTGGTTATTTCCCATCGATTGTGCGCTGCTTTCTTTTTTATACGGATGTACTATGAACAGTAATTATCATCACTGTGATGGTAACATTTCGCGGTCCATGTATCATTTTTACTTTTCACAAGTCGGTATTCACGTCCCACACTGATGGACCATTTACGAACCGCACTTATTGCCTACACTTTGTTAACGAATCTCATGCCTAACTGTATGTCAGTCATGGAATCGTTCCAATCGAGTAACCGTATGGTACCAAATTCTACAAGGTCATCTATAAGAGAACCAGAGCCCATATCTAGGAATGCTCCAGAATGTGTGTAGTCATACCTAACGTTGCTGAACCATTGGATGCTCTCCTATTGGGGCACTATATTTTCAGTTATCGGGTTTACAGGATTTACAGGGTTTAGGGGAGTTTGTAACTCTTCTTCTTCCAGGTCATTGTCATCATCTTATTCAAATTGACTAGAAACGGCATCATCTTCGTCCAATTCATCAACCTCATCGTTGTCATTGTTGACGGTAGTGTAAAATATAGACGGTTCATCAGAAACCATCTGTGTTACCGCTGTAATATGTTCGTTCATGTTTGTTGTATTTCTGTCATGTGTAATTGGAATATTATGCTGTTGGATTTGCTCGAATTCAACGAGAATATGAATTCCTTCCTTCGCGTGGTGAGGTGGAATAGTCCATAGATAACGCATTTCTTCATCGTTGTTCATGCTATATAAATTAAAGTAAAACATACGATGCACTTCATAGTATGAAGGCACCCTCATTGTCTTTCGAACAATCTAGAGATTGGGATCCATATCTCAGTATTTCAATATTTTCCTTACCAGTTCGTTATGTGAAATCATATGCACTACTCCAATAAAATAGGGATCATATGCATCCCTTGCAATTTCAGAATCCCAAAATAGCATCACTCTAACAGGGTGGATTGCTTTCATTTTAAATTGATTTAACTGGATATGTTTAGAGTTTAGAGAGGATGAAATGTAAAGAAGTTAAGTAATTTGTGAATTGAAAAAAAAATGAATGGGGACTTACTGAGAACTTGGTTTGGCTGAAGTAGCATTCTTAGAATGTGTGTATGTGTATATATAAAGGCTTAAAGGTAAAGTGCCGAGAGTAAATTATTTCTCTTGCAATTTCACACGCGTTCACATGGCATTGTCGGTTTAGGGTACAGAAGTAATGGAATAAAATGACAACACATTGCAGGGGCTGAATTATTGAAGGCGTTGTGAATTATTGAGGCTGAGGATCGGAATTATTGAAGATAACGCACAGCTGTTGTGCGTCATCTTCAATGATAACGCATTACGATAGTACGTTATCATGAAGATAGTGTGTTATCTTCAATAATAACGCACTATCGTAATGTGTTATCATTGAAGATGACGCACAACAGCTGTACACTATGAAAAATGTAAAAAATGTTACAGTTTTTATTTTTCCTTTATTTACGCCAAATTGAAATTGTTAAAATGTAGAATGTGGTTTTTTCTTTCCTTTATTTACACCAAATTGAAATTGTAAAATGCAACCGAAGTAAGTAGTATAAATACTTTTATTACAAAAAATATCATATTATTAAATAATATACATAAAACAAAATAATCAATAATATACTTGAAACAAAATAATCAATAATATACATAAAACAAAATAATGAATAATATACATAAAATTGCATATTCTATATTGAAATTTAATTTATATATAATAGAAAATGAAAACCCCAAAATACTAAGTACAACTATGGCCAGTCGGACGGCATGAACCTCATTGTCTTTTTCCCAACACGATGTTTGAATCCAAGATGTTGTACATCATCCGTATCATCCGTCTGCTCTTCGTCATCAGATGAAGATGCCTGTGATATAAGCTGATGCGGTGTAGATGAACCGGCTATGCCTGGAGGAGGAGATGCACGAAACGATGAAAATCCTAAAGATGTACCGGCTGGTGACTAAAATGGGGCGAACCCTAAACCGGGAGGGAGAGGCGTGCGCAATGTCCCTGATCCACCTGGAACTGACTGGGAAAGTTGCGTCAAACCCAAACTAAAAGATGGTATATCTAAGTTTGGGCTGTCAAATGGGTCAACATGAGGGTGTCCACCACCAGATCGCTCACCTCTCTCCACCTGTCCAGATCCCTCACCTCTCTCCATCTCGACGTATCCGGGGTCTACATGTCCGGCTCTGCCGGGAAAATGAGGGACAGGAGGGCATCCACCTCCTGCTCCACGACCAGGCTGCATATCAATTTTAGGGTTAGTTTAGAGTTTTACGGTTTAATGTTTAAAATATCGATTTTTGGATTTTTAGGGTGTACTGTTACAAAGTTTAGAGTTTGATGGTTTAATGTTTAAAATATCAATTTTAGGGTTTTTAGGGTTTACTATTATAAAGTTTAGAGTTTTACAGTAAAATATCAATTTTCGAGTTTTTAGGGTTTTTAAGATTTTTATAATTTACGATCTATAATTTTAATATTATGATTTTGAGTTTTTTAGGGTTAAGTCCCTATATATATTTTTAAATAAACGTCTTCATATTGATAATGGCATACAATTAATTATTAAACCCTAAATTTTCAAGTTTCGATTCTACTAATTATAAAAAAAATAAACAAGTTAAGTGAAAAAAACTCAAATTCCAAGTCTCCATCTTCTCTACTAAAAAACTTACGAGAAAAATGCAAAATAATTATCTAAATAAATAAAAAATTCAAATAAATGATAAAGTAAAGTAAAAAAAATTACCTAATTATCAAGATAAATTCATCACCCTAAAATCACTTTTGCAATACAAATCACAATTATATACATAAAAAATGATCAAATTTGCACAAATTTATCAATAACTCCAAACCCCACTTTCACAAAAATAAATTAATTCAAATTAACAAATATTCCATATAAATTTCATAAAATAGTTCAAAAACAACAATTAACAAACCCAAATAAATAATAATTAAAATTAATATATATTACATCAAATAATTTAAATAAATAAAAACTTACCGAAAATTGAAAATGCACCTTCGTACCGATAAGTTTTGTCTACCGTTTTCCACTCCAAAACTCTAACAACCTTCATACTTCAAGGAAAGTCTCACCGATTCAAACTTGAATTTCAAAAATTGAACTAAATTTTTACTGTAAATTTTGAAATAAAATATAAAAGTGTAAGAAGAAGAGAAGATAAAGAAGGAAGAAAATAAAAGGAAGAGGAAAAGGACTTACTAGCAGCGGCGGCGGAACAGCGAGACCGGCGCTGGCATACAAAGAAAGAAGAACTGGAAGTGTTTCGGTAGGGAATGAAGAAAATTTTCTGGGAAGAAAGAAGAAAGAAGAAAGAGAAAGAAAAAAGAAGAAGGCGGCGGGAAGAAAGAAGCAAGAAGAAAGAAGAAAGAAAAAAAGGAGGCAGTGAGAAGAAAGAAGAAAGAAAAAAAGAAGGAGGCAGTAGGGTTTATAATGTGATAATGCACGGTCATTGTGCATTATCAGTAATAATAACGCACAATGGTTGTGTGTTATTGTGACTGATAACATACAATGCCTGTGCTTTAATGCCAGCTCAACGCCACATTAGTGACATGATTACGCCACATCTTTAAACACAATTGTTAATGCGGGTAAATGCGGTTATTAGTGATAACATACAACCATTGTGCATTATCTCAGATGATAACGCACAATAGTTGTGCATGATGACCATTGCAGAATTATGAACCACTTCAGTATTCATTTTTTGAAAATGAATTAAACAAAAAAAAAAACCTCAATTGGAGTACTAAGTTGGAAAGGGTGGCTGAACTAATGGGAGGTTTTAATTCTTACTTCAAAATTCAAACAAATGATATATAATTTTTATAATTTCCATTGAACAATTAATAAAGATAATACCTTGCCAAAACACTAATCCACTCAATCAAAAATTAAGTTTCCATGATCAATATTTAGTTTAAGATTTTAAAAGTCACATCAAAAGGATAATGGTCATATTGAAATTTTTTTATAACTTTTCTTAGATGATTGATAAAGAAGGAGAATCTTACCTTAATAAAATACCAATCAACTCAATCAAAATTTTAAGTTAAACAATTAAATTATTTTCAGATAATTACAATGAAGTAAAAATATTCTTAGCCAATTATAAGTTTTTGAGTGAATTTAAAAAATCAAATTTGTAAAAAGTAGGATTAAGTGCTTGGAGCCATTAGAAAGAAGGGATTACATTTATATAATATATATATACATAATAGATTTGACAATTTTTTAAATAATAACTAATAAAGTCTTTCCGAGCATTACAATGGATCTATAGACTAATATGTATATATATTGTGATGGTAATTTAGTTGTTTCCTTCTATATGCGAGGGTTAATTTATTCAATATCACATTTATTATATCCAAAAGGGTTGAAACCATTCTTGTATAAAACAATTCTTCCTCTACAATGCAAGAGAATATAGGTAGTCGACAAGGACTTTTCACCATCTTCTTCTTCTCGTAATCCTTTGTCTCTTTGTTATTTAACAGTTATTAAATTTGAAGATGGTAGAATGATGTTTTCTTTTTTTTTCTTTTTTTTGTTGAGGATCATATGCCATTGTCTATTTCTTCTAAATTAGGCTTCCTACACAAGGATATTCTAGATTTCTTAGCTACTCATTCGAGGCTATTCTTGCCTTGTATAGCTTCTTTGTAAGTTTTGGATGTGATTAATATATAGTTTGTTCGCTTAATAAAAAAATAAAAATAATAAAATTAACAACTTGTTTTGTAGTAGTTCCGATAGACTTGCTTTAATTTGGATATTTAATTTGAATTTTTTATCTAGGAATTTATAAGAATTTAAAAACTTTAGAATTTTTAGATATTTTACCTTAAAATCTCTCCAGTCTTTATTTTTTTTTTTACTGCAATCTCAAAATTTACTATTTTATTTGTAAATTTGAAATTGTTTAAATAGTTTTGTACATATACAAAATAGACGAAATTTTAAAAATTTTTATTGTTATTCAACTCCCAATATTTTTGTCCTAGTTTCGTTCCTGTCGCCACCGATCTAAAACCAGTCGCCGGCAGCTTTATATCTGATCCATCTTCTCAAATAGTCCAATGAGGATCGCCTCCATGGTCTTCTCAATAGATTGGTACCAGTTTCCTTCGTCTTTCATACTCGCCTACGGCCCCACCTCCCTCATTTTTCGAGTCGAAATTGCGATGTGCATGTAAATCAAAAGACACAGAAACTAAGAATTAAAAAAACTTTAATCAGCTTTGTAGCCAGGAAAATCAGAGAAGGAAATCCTATGAATATTGTAGACAATAAAATTTTAATTGATGTATTTAATCAAATGCTAAATAAAATAAATACTTTAGTTTTAATTATTTAAATTAAGTGGATGAAATAGATTTTTGGGTTTTTTTTGGGCCGAACCCATTTTAAAAAAATCCAGACTGAGGTGGACTGTTTTTTTTTCTCCGTTTCAGGCCATAACGCACAATAGTTGTGCGTTATCTGTAATGATAACGCACAACCATTGTGCGTTATCAGTTAATTAAGCTAATCAGCCAACGTGGCTGATAACGCACAATCAGTATGCGTTATGACTCGGCATAACGCATACTTGTTGTGCGTTATCAGCCACGTAATTTATTTTTTTAATTTTTTTAATTTATTTTTTCAAATATTTTTTAAATGTTTTTTAAATATTTTTTTTTTGTTTACAATTGTGTTATTTAATTTATTTTATTTTTTTGAATGAACATTTTTTTGTTTTTAATAAAAATTTCTTTTGGAAAACTTATAATTGTATAAGTTTTTTCTTAGTAATTTGTTTAATGAATTATTTTTTTTAATGAAAATTTGTTTTGGAAAAACTTATAATTGTATAATTTTTTTAAAAAGATTGTATTTATTATATTTAACTTATTTTGTGCTATTTATATCATTTGCTTAGAAAATATATTTACATTTTGACCATTTCATTGCAAGTTATTTGAAGAAGTAATACTAAAGAAACCGTAAAAATTTAGAGCAATGATGTAGTAATTAGAAGAAATTGAAAGAAAAATTTCATTATTATAAATAAATTTGAAATAACTATTTCAAGAAAATGTCAAACTTATACATTGCTCGGTCCGGGATTATTACAATTTTTCCTATTATGTCCCGGCATGCGACATCTACCACATCTTGGGGGAGAATTCGGATTTCTATAATCCATTTCCCCCTGAAATCGCTTGCCTTGTTTCCTAACCCGTTCCTTTTTCATGTTTGGAGGATAGAATGTCAAATTAAAAGGGACATCCCTCCAAAAGTTCTCACTCAAGATCGGATGAAAATTCGCGTGGTAAGTTTTTATGTACGTCTGTCGCGAATATATCTCCGGTACATAAGCATATGTTCTTAACCCATTTTCTCTACACACTACAAGAACATGAGAACAAGGCAATGTATATGTTTGCCATTTTCCGCAACTACAAAATTTATTATTTAGCCGCAATGTATAGACGTTGTTGCCCATACCAGAAACTCGGATTGGAGATTTGACCATGTATATTCCCTCTCGGAGATTGTAAGTTGTAATTTTATGTTCTCTTGATTTCAGTTCAATCCGCAAGAACTTATCAAAAATTCGAGTTGGAAATGGATGCACACAATTTTTTGCCTCTTCACGATGTTGGTGAAAGTACTTAACTAGTTTGTTGAATATTAGTTCAACCAGGGCTTTTAAAGGTAGAACCCTAGCTTTCTTCAACACACTATTAACTGTCTCGGAAATGTTGGTTGTCATGATACCGTGCCTGTGACCGCCATCATGTAACAGTGTCCATTTCTTTGCGTCCAACTTCATCAAGTAAATGTATGCATCCACATTTCTTTCTTGAATCTCTTTCATTACACGATCAAATTTCCATTGTTTCGTTTCTGTTCCAGCGTGCCACACATCAAGCTTTTTAGGGTTGTATTTTTAAAGGTCTTGTTGAAATTTGCTCGAATGTAGCGTAAGCAAAACTGGTGAACTGCAAATGGTGGTTGCCACAAAGGTTAACTTTGGATAGCTGAGAAAATACCTTTGTGGCAATCAGAAATTATGCATACGTGGCGATCTTTGACGGTTGTGCGTTATCTCATGGATAACGCACACCCAATGTGCATTATCCTTGTTCATCAGTCATGCAATAATTTCACGTCAATAATTGCATGCATGCACATGCAGCTTTTTCCTTTTTTTTTGGTTTTCTTTTTTTATTTTTTTTAATTTATTTATTTTTATTTTTTCTAACCGCGGCATTTTCTGCCTCTTTTCGTTTAGTAAATTACTTTTTTTTGAAAAAAAAAATTGAAATTTTTTTTACTTTTTTTTTTTCTTGAGTGTTTACCATAAACTCTTTTTTTTCTTCTTTCAAAACCAATTAAAGCATTTCGTTTTGTTTGTGGTTTTTGCAAATCAAAGTAAAGAAGCTATTTTTATACTGAAGTATTTGAATGGCCGGATTTTTACCATATAACAAAATAAGAATATAATAAAGATACATAAACGTAATAAGTAAGAAATAATAAAAAATGTACAATAAACACTGTAAAGTTTATTTTAAATTACATATAACTGTCAATGAAAAATAGAAAATTATGTCTGTACAGCTGAGGCCGGTCGGATGGCGTGAATCGGACGGTTTTCTTCCCAACACGATGCCCGCGGCCAAGAGCATCCTGCCCCTCCTCTTCGTCAGACGAAGATGCCTTCGATATAGGCTAATGTGGCGTTGATGCACCGGCTGTGCCTGGAGTAAGTGGTGCCCTAAACCTCCCAAACCCGTAGGCTAAAGGATATGAGGGACACCTCTGCCCGCCACAAGTCAGATGGAACCAGAGGGCGGTCATAATATGGAAGCCACATAAACTGTCATGTCAAAACTTAAAGTCAATAAAAATGCAACAAGGAAAAGAAAACACAATTAATTACAAATAATACAAGCTATTGTAAAGCATACCTGGTCAGATGGCATAAAGTCCAATTGGTCTCTGTACGTAACCAGAGTGTGCGTAGGCAGCTGGCTACAGTCAAATGTTGTGCACCATATTGCGCCAAGAGGAGCAAGAGGGTCGGCCATAATCTCCGTCATCAGCTGAGGCCGCAATGTAGGTATACGCAACCACGCCCATATTTGAACTAACACCAAAGCCCCTCCAATCTGTCATACACCCCCCAAAGCTGCCGTTGTACAGCTGCCTATACAGAAGCCCAAGAACGCAACTACCCTAGATATATGTCCTAATAGCATCAAAATCCTCCAACAAGCTGAGGTAGCACACGTGAACCAAATTCCCGGAGAAGTCGGGAAGCATGTGTCCCCCAATAAGTAAGAAAATAAATCCACGAGCCTGCAGGATTAGATCGTCGTCGATCTCTGAACCGGTGAACGCTCTCAGAATCCATGCTTCCAATGGTTCCTTCTTTACTTTGTAACCAGAAAAGTGGCTAAGAGACAACAGCACACCAAGAAGTCTCTCGATAACTTCAATCCAGTATTGTTTAGGGTGTAAACTCCAACTAGGCCCGATAACAACCGTGCCGTCTATCCCTAAACCCCACAGCGCCTGTACATCTTGGAGTGTAATCGATACTTCACCGCACGTTAGATGAAATGTGTGGGTCTCTGGTCTCCACCGCTCGACTAATGCGGTGATAAGCACGTGGTCCAATCCAATATAACCACACCTAAAGACTCCCCCCAAACCGGTTCAATCAATAATCTCAACCAATCTACGGGGAGTCGCACTATAGCACTGGAACAGGTTGCGGCCAAAATGCCTACACTGGAGGTCAGTATAACATGTCTCCCAATTCCCACTCCAGATCAAACCTGATCTGTGCTCGTACTGTCTAGATAAGACGTCAGTGACAATGGGCCCCGGATGCACATGTGCTGGCACTTCTTCCATCTACATTAATTATATTTTCCAGATATTGTGAAAATTAAAAAGTTTTAAACATATTCTAATTCCTAGAATATTAAGATTTAATTGTTATTATGTTTAACGGTTGTAAAGTTTATAGTTTTACGTTCTCATATTTCCAAATATCAGGTATATTGTAAAAACAATTAATCAACGATTTAGGGATTTTTAAATAAATAAGATTTTAAAGTTTTTAAGATTTACTATTACGTAATAAATTTCACTTTTACTGTTAGTTTTTAAGGTTCACTGTTAAAAAATATCGGTTCCCATATTTTTAAATGAAATCCTAAAACCTAATATCAATTTTTACATGAAAAAAAAAAATTATATTCATAACATTAAAAAATTCGTACACTTTTATTAATAACTACAATTTTAAACATAAATCCGAACCACACTTTCATCAAAAAAAAAAAAAAACATAATGTAAAATTTTTTAATTTTAATAATAGATTTTTAAGTTTTGTATTATTTAAATTTTACAATTTTTAGGTTGCAAAAAATAAAGTTTCAATAATTTCTACTGTTTAAAAAATTAAAAATTAGAAATACCGAATTACATAGACACATATTTTCTAACATTCAAATTAATTACCTCAATAATTAAAAAAAATTCTATTAATCATAAAGTAAGAAATTAAACCTAATTATCCAAATAAATTCATGAAAAAAATCCTAAACCCTAATATCACTTTTTTAATGAAAATAAAAATCCGTACATATTTATTAATAACTACAATTTTAAACATAAATCCAAACCACACTTTCACAAAAAAAATATAAAAAAAACATAATGTAAAATTTTGGATTTTAATAATAGATTTTTAAGTTTTGTATTATTTAAATTTTACAATTTTTAAGTTGCTAAAAAAAATTTTTCCATAATTATCCGCTTGTAAATTCATGAAAAAACATTATCCCTAATATCACTTTTCAAATACAAAAAAAAAATTACATACATAAAATTATCAAATTTGTACAAATTTATTAATAACTACAATTTTAAACATAATCCAAAAATTAAAAAAGGTAAAATTTTTTATTTTAATAATACATTTTTAAGTTTTGTATTATTTAAATTTTACAATTTTTAAGTTACAACAAAAAGATTCGTTTTCCTATTTTCTACATTTAAAAAAAATTAAAAATATCGAATTACATATTCTCATATTTTCTACTCAATAATTTATACGAAATATGCAAAATAATAATCTAAATAATTTCTAATAATCATAAAGTAAGGTAATAAAGTAAACATAATTATCCGCATAAATTAAAGAAAATAATACATCACCCTAATATCACTTTTTAAATTCAAAAACAATTATATACATAAAATTATCACATTTGTACAAATTCATTAATAACAAACATTTTAAATATAAATGTAAAACCCATTTCCACAAAAAATAAATTAATTCAAGTTAATAAATAAAATTCATAAAAGACATTAACAAACAACAAATACCAAAATAATCACACTTAATATGTAATAAACAAAAAAAATTCTAAATAACTAAAAACTTAATGAAAATTTAAAATGCAGTTTTAGTAGCCTTCGTACTCCAAATCCTTAATAGCCTTCGTACTCCAAAGAAAATCTCCAAGATTTACTAATTTAACTGTAATTTTCAAAATAAAATACACATTCATTAGATAAAAATAAATCAATACATAATAATAAGAAAAAAAATTACAGTAAAATACCTAGCAGATGGCGGAGGTAGGAAAAAAATTTTCTGAAGAAAGAAGGATGCAAAAAGGAAGAAGAATGAGATGTAGGTGGCTGAAAAAATGAAGAAAGAATGAAGGAGAAGGGGGATGGAAAAACAGTAAGGGTGAAGGAGAGGAAATAGAGTAATAAAGGAGGAAGAAAGGAGGAAAGGAGGAAAGAGAGTAAAAAATGGGGTTGGGAAATGAGGCTGAAATAGGCTGGGGGAAAATAAAAAGGGGGAGGAAGGAGGGGGGGAGGGGGGAGAAGCCGCCTAAACTGCTGTAGAAAAAAAAAATGGGAAGGAAGGGGAAGGGGCGGCTAGGGTTTTTTGTTTATAACATGATAACGCACAGTCACTGTGCGTTATCAACTTAATAACGCATAATGGCTGTGCGTTATTAGGCTTGATAACGCACAGTCATTGTGCGTTATTAAGCTTGATAACGCACAGTCATTGTGCGTTATCTACAGCTCAGCACCAGCTAGGATCCACGTCAGATTTTTACGTGATTAACGCAGTGATTAAAAATAACGCACAACGATTGTACGTTATCATCTCTAATAATGCACAATGAATGTGCGTTATGGCCTTAATCGGAAAACAAAAAAAAAACTGGCACATTTCAATCTGGGCTTTTTTAAAATGGGTTCGGCCCAGAAAAAAACCTAGATTTTTAGACCATCTAAATTGGATTGGATTATTTAAATAATTTTCGAACTCATTTTATATAAAGCTTAATAAAATGACACTTATTTAATTAGATCCCAATTAAATTAAGCCCAAAGTAATTTTACATTAAGTCAATTAAAAGATTAGTTAAATTATTTGGATCTCATCAAATGAAGAATTTGACTGACCCAACACTGATGATGGGTCATTTGTGGCCCTACAATCCATTGTTCTATCTTTGCAGACTCAAGCTTTTGGTAAGTAACCGCTTTCCAAAGGCTCTTCTTTTAAGAGACTCTCCAACAAAGGTGTTCTTTGAATTTTCAGGCATTCTCCACGTTTCTTCCAGTCCAAAATCAGTTCACAAGCCCTTATTTATCATTAAAGTTCATTCTATTCGAGATAAAGCTCTCAAGCCCCCAATTCATAAAGTTCATCTGACTCGACATCAAACTTCCATACTGCTCGAGTTCAAAATCAAAGTTCATCCAATTACTCGACATTAAGCTTTCAAACTGTCAAATTCAAAATTCAAGTTCATCCAACTCACATCAAACTTTCAAACCGTCAAGTTCACAATCAAAATTCGTCTGACCCGGCATCAAGCTTCCAAGCCATAGAGTTCGAACTCAAAATTCATCCGACTCGATATCAAGCTTCTAAGCCATCAAATTCAAAATCAAAGTTTGTTCGACTCAAAGATCAAGCTTTCAAACCCTTAACTCATCATCAAAGTTCGTCTATTCAAGATCAAACTTTCAATCCCTTGATTCATCACCAAAGTTCATTTGATTTGAGATCAAACTTTTTAAGCGCTCGAATTAATATTTTGTTGAAGAGAAGAATCTCCTACAAATTAAGAACTTTTACAGAGATTGTTATAGCTACTTCAAATATCAAGTAAAATATTGTCGCTATTTTTCTGAACTTTTGATTTACAAACTTGAAATTTTGTTGTGTAGTACAAATGTTATAATGAAGCACTTTTCCCTTGGGACTTGACAGCGAAATCCAAACACCCAGGGGTTTATTTGAGGTTTTGCTTCAATTCTCTACATAAAAAATCAACCACCATGGATTTCAAAGCTAAAAGATAACAATTCTGGAAAATATAAACCATACTATACTACTCAGAGTTAGAATCTAGTGGGTGGCTCTTGAAATGAAAGTATTTTACAGATGATAATAAGTCGGCCTTTGCAGAGTCTTGTCGAATGCTGCAGCCATTTGGGTGGAGGCTGAGTATATATGGCATGGCCGGCTGGGAGGTGCAATACCATATCGGTTCGGTTCGGCCCGTTTGAGAGTGCTATTTATGAGACGAGAAGTTGTAATGAATTTCGAAATGAAAGTCTGACCAACCAAATAATTAAAAAACACATGATACTAGTTATCATTATATACAAGCTGTACCTCAAGGCTGGTCGATAAAGCAAATATCTTTCTCAACATAAATATTCACTCCTAATAATGCTTAAACAAGGCTAGCTTAGTATGGAGGCAGCACTTCGTCATGCCATCTTTATTGAAACTATACGCTAAACATAATTTTCACAGAAACTATGAAACTATTCAGGATTCTCGCCAAATCTTTTGCTCCACCAAGATGGTCCCTCAAGTTTGAACTTTTCCATTAGCCAATGAAAAAATGTTTCACTAAAAGAATCAGAACCTTGTTACTTGCTGCTGCATTTGGAAAGGGTTAGACTGGGAAAGTAACTGCTCTGAACTAGGAGCTCTTGTCATGTGATTTGGAACTACTTGGTTGCCAGGCCCTCCCTGTCTGACCATCTCCGCCATTTTACTTGTATTTTCCCCAGCGGAGGAAGACTCCATTAATGAGCGGATCTGAGTCAAAATTTTATCAAAATGATACATGTGCTAGAAAACAAAAGAAAAGAAAAAGAAGACGGGGAATAAGAGCATAGTTCAATCAACCCAACTTACCACATCCAGACGCTTCTTGTGCTGATCACTTGGTGGCTGCAGAACATGTGAAATAAATATGTAAATACAGATTACATTTTTTGGGTTTCATTTGATGGTAAATCTAAAACTAACTCTCTTTTTTCCTTTCGTTTTCCTTCTCTAGAATCTGATGCTCCTTAAAAAGAGTCTAGACATATAGAAAGATCTTAAATATGGAGAGAACCAGGATATTCCTATAGTTTCATAGGTCTATATGTGGCGCTAAAGAAATTCCCCAATTTATTTGTATTTACATCATTAACCATTCATTACACTGCGAAGCCAGTAGTTTGCTGCATCCAGAAACTATTCTCTTTTAAGTCTGAAACTCTTGATAAGAGAGAAAAACTTACCGGCTCAGCATTATTTTTCCTGTCCTCGCTAGAGAAACCTGGAATGGTCAAATTCCAGTTCTTTTCTGCAAAGATTTCCATGTGTTAGATCACAAGCTCTAGTTAGCTGTCTCCTAGAGCAAAAAGCACAGGGTAGATCGCTGTTTCAGTTCATATGGCCAACAAAACAGTCTCGATACTAATGGCAAAGCAAGCTTATGAAGAAATGAACTTCATAGGTGTGCATCTGCAACACCCACGATAGGTGTGTGCATGGCCAACAAGATAAGTCTTGACACTAATGGCAAAGCAAGTTCATAAAGAAATGAACTTAATAGGTGTGTGTATCTGCAACGCCCAGAATAGGTTTTAAGGCATTCAACGAAAGTCATCAGCATAATTAGAAATTGAGAAAAAGGTGACCACCCCAACTCCCAGACACAGAGAGAGATCAAAAGAAATTAAAATTACAGAATGGTTTGACAATTGCCTACGCATTGGTTAAATCTACCGAGCCTCAGCATTCAGAAACTTCCAAGTTGAAAGGAAATTTGTTTTCCATGGAAAGTACTAACAACGAAGGTAAATACATGATAATTGCAGTCACTTCTTTATCCCAAATACTGAGCACAGTAATTTTAGAGAGAGGCTCAAGTCATCAACATATTAACAAGATAAATGCAAACATCTAATGTAAAGGTCAAATCCCTCGTAAAGATATCTGCTGGACAAACCTAGATTTAGAAGTACATCCTTAGATTCCAGAGTTGAGGATTTCCGATGTTTTGCCAAGCTACAAGCAAATGAAGTGACCTACAACAAAAATACATGAAAAGATTTCACATACAGAATATAAGAATAATCATCCACCAGAAGAATTAAAGATCATACTACAAGGACAGTCAAAGACAGTAAAACTTTCACAAATTACTCAGCATCAGTACTGCTCATTTTATTATACTAAAAAGATAAAATAGAATGTCCTTGACTTTGAACAACAATACAAGCTGCCCAGTGGAGAGACAATCCAAAAGACAATTGTGCTCTCAAACAGTTCCATTTGATGATCCCAGAGGCAGTGAAGAGAAAAAGAAACGGAACAAGAATGAAATCAAAGAGATGACTGATATCAGAATTCCAATTTACCAGATGGTAGGTCTCTCTCAACTACCAGAGAGGAAGCAGGATCACAGTTTATAGCAAAAGAGAAGGAAAGAAAAATCTGTGGACGAAACAAGCTTTACATATATTTGCATTCTCTGGAGGCAGCTGATAGTTAATCAGGTAAATACTAATGCTAAATTTGGCATCTAATATTTATTTTCAAAAGCAATATTAGAAGCATAGAGTCAGTAAAAACCATATACATAGCATTTTTGCCCTCCATTAGTTAGCAATACTAGAGACTAGAAATCACTAAGCTCTTCACACATATTAGAGTCTCTTCCAGTGTTTCCTGACAGATAAGGACCATGTCACTTGAAATCAGCTACTTGGCCTTGGAGGGGAAAAGGCAGTAGAATCCTCATTCTGAAAAAAACTAACATAGATGAGGCACACAAATGTTGCACAAATCAACAAGTCTTAACAGAAGCTAACATGTATGGTAGATCAATCAGTTCATACTTACTGATCGTCGACCAACTAACCATCAAGTCAAAAGCTAGCACCAAGTCATCCAACCCCAGAACATACAACAAGATCAGAGCAGTAGAATTTGAACAATTACAATCGTGGGACTTTCAAGCAGATGTAAATTAAAATAGTTATCAAGGAAAATTCCAGCACCTAACACTGGAGGATAACATAAACTAATCTCCATGATGTAAATTAAAGATACTCCCTCCGTTTTAAAATGTCTTTCTAGGAAAAGAATTTTGTTTCATAATAAGTGTCTTTTTACACTTCTCAACAAGCATTTATTATACTTTCTCAATTTTATCCTCCTCTCTCTCTCTCCTTATTTATTTCTCCCATCTCTCTTACTTTATATTTCTCTCTCTATATTTATGAGGGATATATTAGTAAAATATTTCATTGATTTCTAAACCCTTAATATATGTGCCAAGAGCTAAAAGGACTCTTATTTTTAAACGGAGGGAGTAAAACATACAAGCTTCAGATGCCAGACAGGAAATTTGTGAGTAAGAATCCAGTACTTAGGAACTTAGACGCATATAAATGAGCTCATACACAAATCACGGACATGTTTTACATTTAAGATTAGAAACAATTATTCCAGCAGTTGCAAGCCATACCGATTCAATAAAATCATCAGCAATCTCCAGGAGGAGCTCTTCAACTTCAGGATCCAGCATTCCTTGTGCGTCAACCTGAAAATTTTGGAGGGTGGTGATAAATAACTTTAAAGACAATGTCAATCTATATAAATCTCTCAGTGGAATTGCCCCCCATAAAAATTCCCAAAGTTTTTTTCCCCAAATAATTCCTTTTTTATAATCTCTATTTCTTCATACTACTAAACTGAAATTAGTCCAGAAAAGAATAATACCCATGTTTCATGCAGTCTAATCCCAAATAGTAGTAAACTTCAGTATCATTTATTACTCTACTAAAGTTCAAATCCAGTCTTCCAGGATCAAAGATAGCATAGTAAGAAACAAAAGATCAGAATTAGCAGTTTTCCAATGAAAGACGAACCTGAGACACTAAATCCTGTATCCTTCTCTTCCCAAGTAGTTGATTGCTGGCTTCTGTTCCTTGACTAGAGCTCCCACCTGGTGTAGTTGTTCCCGATGCAGTAGCATCAGGCTGTGATCCTGTCAAACTAAGAGATTTTTGGCCAGAGGGGGCCACCATTCGCGGGGAGTGCTGCTGCTGATGCAAAACTGATGGTTGTTGTTGTGATTGCTGCTGCAGCTGCTGATTTTGTTGTTGTTGTTGTTGTTGTTGTTGCTGCTGCTGCTGCTGTTGTTGTTGCATCTGCTGGATTGGCTGTTGCTGCTGATGGTTCTGATGCAGTTGAGGATTGCCCATTTGCTGTTGTTGCTGCACCATTTGTAATTGCTGCGGATTCAAAGCCATACCATTTTGATGCAACTGTGGAGATGAAGCAAGTTGCTGCTGAAGAAGTATATGTTGCTGCCTCTGCTGTTGCAGACGGTAGGAGGCAGAATTAGGAGAAGACATCGCAGGCATTTGTTTCAACCACTGTTGCTGTGATATAGCAGTCTGCATCAGAGCTGGTTGTCCATTTTGAGCTAGTGCAGATAGTTGCGGGTTCATAAATGATGTCCTCGGTAGGCTCGGTGCCTGAAGTTTCTAGGGAAGTTATAGTATCAGAAAGAGCGGTGCAATCAAATTCTGATAATGCAATACACAAACGGACATGGAAATACCGACTTGTTATTACTTTCCATAGAAATCTGTCAATTTACCATAAAGGTGATACAGCAAAGAAGGTGGAATTAAGAAGGGATTGACAAAGTGCTTTAAAGTGCACGTTGATCCTCAGCACACATTGATTACGTCAGAAATGCTAACTGATTCTAATGTTAGGCAATGTGAACACATGGATAATTCGGTGCTTTAGGCTGTATTCGTTTTCCTTTCAAACAAAAAGATTTCTCTTTTCTTCTCCCTGGCCCCACACCTCTCGCAGTAAAAATTTGTTTGTGGTGGTGTTCTATCATTGTTGTTTATGGTGGTTGCGGCGGTGGCTGTTGGTGGTTCGGTGGCGTGGCAACACGGGGTGGTGTGCGTGGGATTGTCTCTCTCTCTCTCTCTGATGTCTTCTCTCGCACCGGTGGTGTCAGTGGAGGACGCTCGAATGCCGAAGGGGTAGGCTGGGGGCTTGATGGACTGAGAGTGGTCCTTCATCTCCTCCAATGATGTTGCTTCGGTTGTATGGTGTCAAAACCCTCTTCAAAATTTACGGCGCAAGGGGTTTGGGTGCGGGGGCCCAGGACGGAGGTGGTGAAGTTAACTATGTGTTTGGGGCTGCCATTATAAGGCTGAGCTTAGTGGAGGTCTTTGATCGGTGGTGTGCCTTTTCACTTGGACGACTGGCGTCTTCGTGGCAATCTTAGGACCAGTAAACGTATTGGTCTTGTTGCCTTTCGGGGCTGCTATCGCTGGTGTTATTTGTCCTGTGGCTATCTTCGGAGGTTTTTGCCAGCCTAAAGGCACGGCAACAACATCTATTCAGGCAGCCGTTGCCCTAGCTTTGGGAGAAGTGAGTCTCATGGTGGGTTGTATCTCCTAGGATTGGTTTGGGCCTTCTAGTTTGGTTGTGGGCCAGCCTTAGAATATAGTTGTGTTTTTATTTGGTTTCTTTTTGTAGTGTTTGTTTAAAATAGTTGGCCTTAGTATATAGTCTAACTACTACAAGATTTGTTAGTTGCCCGGTTAATGGCCTTGTGCTCTAGAAGTTTAAGAGTCTCCTTGTTATTCAGATGTACCCCAATGTAATACTTCCGATATTCTGATTGATATCTCGAGTTTCATAAAAAAAAATTAAAAAAATTAAAGAAAATAAAATAAAAATAAAAAGTGATATGATGAATATCTCACGGTAAAAGCGGCGGCGAGGTCAACTAAAAAATCTAAAACTAATGATTTATAACCTCTCTTTTAATTGCTCTATTAAGAAAATGCAGAAAAAGGAGAAAAGAGGCAGTACAAACATATGCAGCTTCTTCTGCTTAGGATAGCAATACTATAAATGCTTCAACGGTGAACTTATCCATTCAGCAATCATCTTTAAGAAACTCCTTCCAGTTCCACATCAAATTATAGAGTAGACAATATTTAAAGCAAATGTTTCTCAATTCAGACATCAGATACCAATAAAAATCAACCACGTCAAATATAGATCAAGATATACCAAAGTCTCAGATGAAACCTGGTTCTTTTAAGATAATAGTCCATGTTCAGTATATCTACTCTGCTAAGAAAACTCATTATTTCCCTTGAATTAAAACAATATAAAATAAAGAGCAAAACAAGTCCAAACAATACGACATTGCAAGATATTAGAGTATAAACAACTTGCTGAAATTTTAGACGGGTTGCATCAAATTAAAAGAGGGACAGGGAGTCTAGAAAATTTAATCATGCATTTATAAATCAATATATTGGAACTTTTTATCGTGATACCTGACTGGTTGTTAGAGCATTTTGCGACAATTGCTGCCTCAGTTGGCCGTGGTTCATTCGTTGTTGAGCATATGCTAGAGGCCCATTTGCTCTAGGTTGAGAGGTTAAATTGAGGGAACCCATCATTCCCATTGTCTGCATTCCCTGCAAAGCCTGTGCAGGAGAATTTCCTCGATGAAACTGGGATCCTTGCATTAAACCTGCTTTCTGCCGTGGCTGCATTCAGAACTAGTTTTGGTCAGAAAGACAAAGGAACAAGCGAGCAAACAATCAGAGCAGAATTTCCTATTCTAGTAATGTGCATATCAACCAAATAAAGATCTCTAGAAACTGTTACAAACATATACAATTCAAATGCATATATTGTTTGAACTTTAACACTGCATTCGAGAACTTGGAATTAAAGCATAGAAATTGGAACAGAAGTAAAAAGAGATAACTAAAATTCAAACAAAGTACTCAACATTTACCGAAGCCAAAAATTGGGACTGCAAATTGAACTGTGCAGCTGCTGCAGCTTGACCAGACAACAATGGAAGGTGACCTGTTTGTTCCATTAATGCAGACCGGTTTAAATTTGCACCCCCGATCTGAGCAATTTGCCCAATCTGCTGTTGTTGTTGCTGGTTTGGCTGCTGTTGCTGCTGTAGTTGTTGCTGCGGTTGCTGAAGCGAGCTGCCAACAGAACCAACCCCAAAATTCAATTGGCCATAAATTCCCGCCTGCTGCCTCATCATTCCAAACTGCTGTTGTTGCTGATGTTGCATTTGGCTCAGCCTTGACATTGATGGGGACCCCTGCAGGCCCTGCTGCATCTGCAAATTGGAAGCTGCAGCAGCCATCATATTATTGTTGCCAATGTTAGAAATATTTTGTTGCTGCTGCTGATGTTGTACCTGCTGCTCTTGGGATTGTACCAGTTGTGATTGCTGCTGCTGTTGGTGGGATGGCGTGAGAGGAATTTGTGGGAGGTCAATGGAAGGGGACTGAGAAATTGTATTGTTTGACGGACAGGGCTGCAATAGATTAGAAGAGGAGGATGGTGTTGCTGCTGCAACTTGGAGTTGTGGATTCATAGGTTCCATTAACGGGGTATTGGATTGAATTGGATTTGGAGATGGGGAGGAATTCTCCGCCATCTTTACTAACAGAAGTATAAGCGATCACTCAACAAATGATTGTTTGTGCAAATGCAAGGGGGAGAATTCAGTCAAGATACTTGACCAGGAAGAAGATGTTCACATGGTGTACACATCTGTGGGTTTTGACCAATTTGACCTTGTTTTGCTGCTGACCACCACAAACAGCCTTTTGGCAATTCATTCCTTGATTCGAAGGCGTTCTTAATGTGTCAATAAGCTGCTAAAACTTCCAAATCAATAGCATAAATTTGTAAGACCCAACAATCTGTACTTTCATTGAAGAAAACATAAAGCTTTTGATACATAAGAAACAATTTATCAAAATAAAACAAGAGTAGAAATAACTGGTACCACCACTAATGTTTTCAGTAGTTTAAGAAATCAATTCCATCTTAGTAGTGGCGTCTAGGAAGTTACTGTCAATACTTCTAGTTTCTTTTAGGATCCCTATTAATATGAGACTTCCTCTACTTTTAATTTGCTGGAAAAACTTGTTGAACCGGCTATTCAGCAGTTGCCTTGGAAATATAAATTAGATGCTTTGCAGGCATTCAGTCATCTCCTCTATAAATTTCTAAACAACTTCATTAAACTAAACAAAAATCTATGCTACAGTGAAATTTAGTTCTCAGAAGCTGCAGTGATTGCAATAGTTCAGATATTACAGCTTCTTATGAATCCATTAAAGATTCATATAATTGAGGTTTGGCATTGTATCATCATCAGCATTATCCAGCCAACACGTACCAACAAGATTAAGCATGCGTGAAAAATTTAATGCTAAGGCAATGGCAATAGACTGCAAAGATAATAACTGGGACGGTCAAGGGCACCAAGAAGCAATAATACTTGTTGCAAGAGGAAGATCAAGTTACAGAGATATACAAACATTTCCTACATTTTGAACACTAGAAAAGAATAGAATCCAATCCACAAAGAACACAGGTACAAATAGCCATCCATAAGAGAAATCACAAAAAGGCAGCATAAACTCAAATGCCAAATTGTTTGTAATCGGTATCAATTAAGTGTATATAAAGCTGAAAGATCAAAATTTCCTCTATGTTAGAATTTCACAATTTGCTTTCTCTAAAGACAACATTCCAGAATCCTTCATCTCTCACAAATGCAGATCGGAAGATAAAGCAAGATTAAACACTGCATTAAAGTTTTTACGACATAAATTCCACTTAGAAGGAAACAAATAAAATTTGGAGTAAAGAGGTCTCGAGAATTTGTACCTATCATTTTGAATGGCAGATATGTAAGCATTATCCGATGGTGGAAGAAGCTTTTTTGATATAATATAAGCATTATATCTGATGGTGGAAGAAGCTTTTTGATATAGTAGCAGCATAAAAGAACCCAAAAAAGAAAATTGAGCCAAAAATCAGAAAAAGCCAACCCCAAAACACCCTCTTACTGGAGACCATGAACTGAGAGAAAGCGGACATTTTTGCACATCCTTCTTCTTAATACTCCCATTACAGCATATTCCTTAAACCCCCACCAGCGACCGAAATCAAAATCCTAACCATAGGAAAGAAATATTGATACAGAACACAAACTACACGATTCAATTTTCATAATCAGCTCACAAAGTCTGGAAGCAAAACTAACCATCAAATCAAAACAAAAAATTACTAACAAATAGAAATTGTTGCCATATTCAAGAAAAAAAAAAATGGACGGGAAAAGAAAAAAATAGATTAAAAGAGACAACCGCAACGGCCAGAAAGACGAAAATCCCTGGAGCCACTGAAGATGGAGAACAGAAACTGGAAAGAAGGGGGGGGGTTGAGAGAGAGGAAGTGTTTTTGACCTGTACAGCTTTGCCTTTGATGGCAATGCCTCTGCTTATGTTCAAAACAATATTAATGCATCAAAGTTTAGAGATTTCTAATGTGTTGACGGTATTAACTAAAGAGCAGATGGCGATGGGTGCAGGGACCCAAGTCCCCAACCCCATGCCCACATCCCTGACCTTGTTCCTATTCTCAACCCATCCTTGTGCTTGGGTATGAAAAATCATTCCGATCTCCAACCCAACCTTCCCTAATTAATCCCCATCAATGCATCCACGCACTTGGGGATGAAATCTAGTCCCATCTCCGTCCAACCCCACTGGGGAATTGGGGACCCAAGCGGGGAATTAGATGTATATTTTCAATAAGTCTATTAAACACAAAATAATAATATATATGTCACAAAATCAAACAAATTAAAACTTTAACAAATAATACAAGTAATAATCCTTTCACAATAAGGTCTAGCCATGTTAAAAATAAATTTTTAAAATAATGCTAGTTCGACAATCTTCAACCATCTTCAAACTAAATAATACATAACAAAAGTGGAATAATAAAGGTCCAATAACAAAAGTTCAATAAAAGAAGTGCAATAATAAAAGTGGAATAACAAAAGTGCAATAATTTCCAGAGGGTGACAAGTTTATTGAAATCACCCCAAAGATTCAAATGGTATGCTGAATCATTTCAAAAATTCTGAACCAAAAAGAACCCACAAGGTCAATGGCAGCAGTACTGAATTTGAACAGCAGCACAAAAGTAACCATTCCACTCAAACAATTTCCCGTTGAACAGATTAACAAATACTTATCGGATAAGATAGTGCAAGGTAATGATGATGAAAGAAAGGGGAAAAGTCACAACCTTTAACTTGGCTTGAGAGAGAAAAATCTCTGTAGTTTAATTAACAATAATGAAAGATTCTTTCAAACTGAAAACGGACCACCTATATACAGTATTCTAATCCCTATTCTAATGAGCTTCCTAGAGAAAGCTGACATAGGAAAGGAAACTGACTAAAGAATAAAATCCTAAAGCAACTAGGAATAGAAAAAATAAAAGAATGAGTCTCTTCCTAAAGAAATTCCACAAGTTGTTTCAGATGATATTCTCTTTCCTGCATCACAAGAAGCAAAACAACCCCGAGAGCTACTTAGAGATGTGGAGCAAAAAAATGTTGGAGGGGCTGCAACAAGCGATGTTCTTAGGGGTGTTCATCTGTTCCACTTGGAAAAGTTTTGATCTCGTGATTTGGAAAGAAAATCTTGATTTTTTTGCTCTTTTTTTAAATAAAATTTAAACCCGAACAGCCAAACCAAATTGTCTCCAACCCAAAATAATTTGGTTTGGAGAACAGATTTTTCTTAACAAAAACCTACTAAAATAAATGGAGAATCAAGAACAGAATTGGTAATAGAGATATGAGGGCAGAGTGATGGGGTTGGGAACAAAGAAGCAATGTTGAAAGAATTGGACAGGAGATCGAACCGGTCAGGTTGAACCAGTTGTCAAACCGGAATGATATCATAATGACGTTATTTAGTATACATATATATATAGTTTAATTTCACCCCTATATACATCATACATCAAAATCCCCAAAAAAAGTTTCATCTTGTTTGAGAGAATTTGCAACCTTAGAAGATAATAAAGAAATAAAAAAATAAAAAATTTAAATAATTTCTTGCTAATTTATCCACAAGCAATAATTTCCAAAAAAACTAGAAGATAATAAAGAAACTAAGAAACCAGTAAAATTAAAAATAAGCAACAATAATTTAGAAACTAGAAAAATCAATACAGAACACATTAAAAATAAATATCCCATTTTCTGGATCAAAATTTCAACGATGATGATCTATGAATAATCTTTCTTCAGCAATGTTCTTTGGTTGACAGGATGCAGGAGGGCAAAAGACGTAATAAAGCTAGTTATGGTAAAGCTAGTTAGTCTTCAGATTTCTACTCGTGTTCTATTTACCATCCTATGATGTTTATACCATACTGGCATAGAACAAGCCAAGAGCATCTGTTGTCTTTTCTTAATCTGCAGCTAGACTCCTTAAGAGCCAAAGACAATCATACCTGACATGAATATCATGTCAAGCATGTATACAAAATAATAAGAGACAAAACCATATATTAAATTGCTCAAACGAGAATATACATCACATTTTCTAAATTGTTCAAACACATGATCACTTTCTCAAAAAAATATTGAATTTCCATTTTCTGGATTTTCATAAACAAGAATTGCTCAATAGCCAGCCACAAAATAAATAAAACTGAATGTCAGTGAAAACAAAAATTGTATTAATTGGCTCGTAGACGACAAACAAGTAACAGTAACAACTTAGTCATCCAAAAAAAAAAAGAAAAAAAGCAGTGGAAGTTACAGAACAGCGAGAGCCAGAAGCAGAGAAGAGAGTAGAGACTACCTGCTGCGCTGAGGCCTGAGGCTGATTTCTCTGCGCCGGAGGCGGCAAGTTGACGCCGGCGATGGGCTGAGCGAGCCGAGAGATAGCTAGGGCTAATTCGAATTTGGGGACAGGAACAGACGTGAGTGAGAGCCGAGAGGGGAGAGAGAAGAAACTTTGTTTTTTTCTGAGTAAACAAAACTACATTAAAAAGTTAAAAAGTTGAAAAAAATTGGATTAATCCCAATTTGGTCCCTGAAAATATGTGTTTGTCTCAAGTTCATCCCTAGAATTCAAATATTCTATAACGAACTGCTGGAAATATAGTATTTGTGTCAAACAAGTCCCTAATTCATTTTATGTTAATGCATTGCTTGAAAAAGTGAGAATCATGAAGGTGGGTTTTGGGTTTCAATGATAATTCATTTGTACCAGTTGAAAAGGAAACAAATCAAGCCAAGCAAAAATATGCAGTTTCTCTTTTGATCAATTAAGATTCAGATGGCTATCTACTCTATCAAATGAATGTATTGTCTCTTAAGTTGAACTTTTGTCTTCTCTGCATAAACATCAACTTGATCTTCATGCTTCTCATACAACATAGGTGCTATAAGAGCCGTCACAAACACTATCCCATACTACCTGCTTTGAGCCAAACTAAGTGAAGACTTCTATGCATGAATTTAATTTCACTAAGGCCCTTAAAGACTTGATATTGCAATAAATAGAGATTTGACTGCTCCAGCGGTGAACACGATTCTAGTTCTTCATGGAGTTGAGCTAGAACTTCTACATTGAATAATATCTTCATAAAATGAATACCTTAATAAAGTTTAATTACTTGGGAGAAAAGATATTTCGCTTGCCAGACAGATCAGGGAAAGGTGTCTTGCCCTCCACTACTTGACTAGGAGAAGTAACTTTCATTCAGTCATCCAAATTTCACACTAAAAATTCAATCCCAAATCATGCAAACAAACATATTTTTAGCAACATTTACATTAAAACACATAACCTACCTGTGTTTAAAAACAGCTGAAAACGCATTAACTGCGTTGCTGACGGGACCTATCGCCCGCGTTTGGTAGGTCTAGCCTACTATCTGCGGTAGGCTTTTTTCGGGTTCCTCCTTTTTATCTTGGACCTACCGTGTGCGGTAAGTTGGTCTACCGTCGGTAGTAGGTCTCCTTCTTTGGTGTTGGCAACTTCTATTTTTTTTCGTTTTCGCTTTTATTCTCCGTCTTCTTCATTAGGACATATCTGAGATAAAAATAAAGGTAAATGGTGTAAATTATACATTTTGTACATTAAAAACATCGTAAAATGACGAAAATATTATATATAAATGTAGTACAATACATCACATATCAAATACCCCTACATTTATCTGTTGCTTGCCCTCACGCACTACAAAACTACGCAAAATCTGGAAAATGCAAAAAGAGAAGTTTACAAAGTTTATTCGTTGAAAACAACACATGGAAAGAAAACACAAACGACCAAAGAAGTACAAGACTCTATGAACGGAAAAGATAAAAGGTAAAACAAGAATAAAAACGAATAAAAACACCACTCCAATGGGGATATGACTACTCAACTACATAAAGACCTTTCAAAGGGCGGATCAGAAGAATTGACAATCCCACCGCTATCTTACTAATATCCTCACTAATTAATGGGGTATGTATGTGTGTGTGTGAATTGCTCGTGTCGCCTTTCAAAGAAAACAAGGAACATCAGGTTATTAACATAGTGAAAAACTTTATTGGAAAATGCACAAGATATCTTAGATTTCTCAAAACCTTTACACTCTAAGTTTTATTCTAAGTCGTTCCCGGATTAGGGAGGACTTTTTAGCTTGTAATGTTAGGCTCGGGACCTAAAGGGTGTCAAATGAAGGGAAAGGAAAAACAAAAGCAATTGAGATAGAGCTAATGCAACAGAAAGGAAAGATATCAAACATTATGAACACTTTCTAGCCGCTTTTCGCTCATTCCCATCTACTATGAATACTTCGTTCAAATAATGCACAATCCACCTAATGATACTCTATTTCTTATGAACTACATAATTTTCAGGTATAAGAGAGAGCTACAGAGATTTTTGAGAGATGTACTGGAAAGATATTCAAATACTCATTTTTTCCTTTATTTCTCTATTTTTTTCAAAGCAAACATCACTTAGCTTTCTCTCTTTCAACTGATGCATAAACCTCGCTCACAAAGATTTCCCAGAATACATTTTTTCATATAAAAGCCCTCTTCTTTACACAAAAACTACCCACACTTATCCATTTTCCTCACTTAAAACGGCTAAAAAATATGCAATCATTAGCTCAACAAATTGAGGTTTTATATAGTATGAGTTTCAAAGGAAAGAATGGAAGGGATTAAAACCCTTGGCATGAAGGCACAAAATGGCAACTAGGGTTTGATTTCATATAAGAGATAAGCAAGAAAGACACAAACGTTACAATGAAGGCCTGTGTCCATTATTTCTGGGATCAACCTAGAATAAACCTTATTGCTTCAAAGCTAAGAAGAACACAAGAGTGAAGGCAAAGACTCGAAAAAGAATTCACTATGCTAATCTCCTAAGATTCCAAGGCTTTATTACTAACCGGCACTTACAAGTACATAAAAATCATTAATTTTATAATAGTAAAAAATGCAGTCCTCAAGCAGATCAAGTAAAACGTCTTTTTAAAATTCTACGGGTTTTGCAACCAAGACTCCCACTGGATGTGACAAAAAACAAAAATCTTTTCAGGTTTTTTCTAAGTATAGTGTAACGCCCTACCCCGTAACCACCCAGCATGACTTTAAAATTAAGAACGTGATGAAAATAGAGTTTTGATCTATATGGTGGGATATAGTGTTTTTGGCACTGAGTAGTATTTTGGGGATATTTAGGAATAGGAATAAAAAAATTTTATTACCTTATTGAGGTTTATTTATTAAGGTTTATAATAAAAAAATTTTATTACCTTATTGAGGTTTTATTATTAAGGTTTATAAATGCCTTTAAGTGGATTTTTATTTTTAATACCTAGTATATTTATTTTAGAAATTTAAAATACTTGACATTTTCATATAGGAATTAAAAAAAAAAAACTTCATGATTAAGAAAGTGTGCCACCACCGCTATCCACCTGCCACCATCCCAAACCTTTTCTTTATTTTTTTTTTTAGCCTTTAGCCGCCATCACACTCCCTATATATAGGCATGCAAGCAAATTTTTTTTCATGCAATTCTCTCATCCTTGCCGCCATAACATAAGCATATATATATATATATATACATATCATTTTCTTTCTTGAATAAGAAAGACTCTTTCTTGAATGAAAAAAAAGGTAGCCAACTAGAATCTCAAGTAAGTTTATTTGTTCGCATGTTTTGTTTTCCTTTCTTTTTTTTTAGTTAGTTAGGTTATATATATATGTATATATATAGTATATGTTTATTTGTTTTCTCTAATATATAGTGAGATCTATTTCTAGTTAGATTATATATTTTTAAGCTAGTTATTTATTTTAAGATTTCAATATTTTAAATGGATTTTTAGTATAAAATATATAGTTAACTATGGTTTCTTGGGAGAATATATATATTTTTTTAGAGTATAGGATTTTTCGATCTTTTTAAAGAATTATATAAGTATATGTATTATTATATAGGTATATCTATATACATCCTAAAGTTCATTTTATAAGATTTCGATATTATTTAGGGAATAGGATTATTTGATCGATACCCAGGTATTATGTATTTTCGCATTATTATTTTGTAGGATCTTAGCATCAGATCTACATCCAGGTGAGTCCATAAACTCCATTTTATTTCAAATAGTACAAGACATATAAATATGTTTTTTTTTCAACCTTTACAAAATTTTGCTATTTTTGGAACGATATTTCTCAGCGTATTTTTGGAGATGTTCTCCCTAATGTGTTACGTGTTTTGTAGAAAAATGCATAGGAACGGTGCTCCAAATAGGTGTCTCTTTTAAAACAGA
Organism: Catharanthus roseus; assembly: GCA_028651295.1. Taxonomy (NCBI): domain Eukaryota; kingdom Viridiplantae; phylum Streptophyta; class Magnoliopsida; order Gentianales; family Apocynaceae; genus Catharanthus; species Catharanthus roseus. The sequence continues at coordinate 2,707,636 of JAPQWS010000032.1, read as the reverse complement.
CTATTACGGTGGTGCATAAGAAGTTTGTTGTATGCAGGTTTTTCGGAAATATTTATATATTGAAAAATATTCTAGCTTGAAAAGTTGCGTACTTTGATATGCATGAATATAGATTTGGCATTGGCATAATTGTGAAATTGCATAAGCATGTGATGACTGGCGGATGAGGATTTTCTTTTGTATTCTGAAATGTTTATGACTTGAATCTATTATTATGGCCGGGCAAATGGCCAATTGATTTGTAAATACATACGAAAACCTCATTCTGACCAAGATTAAAGTTTATTGATAATCAAGTGAACGGACGCGTTAGCGGATTGCACTGTACGTGGCTAGTCCTCTGTACTAGGGCCTCTTCCAATGACGTGGACGGGTTTTTGACTCTGAGGGTGGATCCACTTTAAGAGGGGCGTAGACCGCGGAGGGTGTGGCCCAATCGGTCTTCGTGGACACCTCATCATGCTCTACGGTGGGGTTCGACCACCTAGTAGAGAGTCAGGAGGGGCTCGACACCGAGGTTGGTTCCAGGGCAGACCTGGTAGGTGCCCCAGGAGTCTGTAGCCTGTTTTGACCAGTGTTATGGGAGTGCGGTTGTTTGTAATCGAGCGCTCGTATGTTGTTTGGCTGGTATTTGACTACGAGATGCCGGAACTTGGTTCCGATGGCCTCGTTTTGGGGTTCCGGATTTTGTCTGTAGAGCCCCACTGTTGCATTACATGTTCTTTTAAAATTGGGGCATAGAAGCTGCGCTGATGTGTCTTGATTCACTCAGACTTCCCAGCTGCGCTCGAAACCCTCATGTAGGTTCAAGCATCAGTTTTGTTAAAATAGCAAAAGAAATATTTTTCTTATAACATTGCATGAATTGTTTTGTAAAAGGGCATCGTCATGGTTTTAAAGAAATCACTACCGCACACACACACGTGGACTCACTGAGCGTTCGCGCTCACGTTTTTCCATATCATGTTTTCTTCTCAGATTAGCTTGGATCGGTTAGGGGTCCCGCAAGCCACTGAAGTTTTAGGCCAGGAGTTTTTGGATCAAATCTCCCCGGAAGGGTATAGATTTATGTTTTATCTTTTTAGACTCGAATCGTTTGTAGAGTTTTTTTTTTATGTTTTTGTGTAAGTTGTTGATGTAAGATTACTTTTGTGTTTATTATAAAACGAAAATGAGAAGTTTTTTTATCCTGTGTTTGAGCGCACCGGTAGTATCTAATTCACTTATGTATTCTGCGTACTTTGTGTATACCTGTTAGTATTGTTCTAGGGTTTTGTTTTAGTGTGGAGCTTATAATTTAGTGCCGAGAGGCACACAGATGCCCTACTCAGCCGCAGTTGACCTAGTGGCAGGGTTGGGGGCATCACAGGTGTTATCAGAGCATCTATGTTCGATACTAGGTTTGAAACATTGGATTTTAGACAAGCTATAAGAGTTAACTGTTTAAACTTTAAAGTTAACCATATGATTTATTGGTTAGTACTGACCCTAAGATTTTGTTTTGTAGGTACTAGATAGCACATCCTTCTCATAGATGGATATACAGGGTGGGCACCCTCGTAGATGAGCCTAACAGGACTACGTCATCATCATCATCCTCATATTCCCTTAGGGAGATCATCCCAGAAAGGGAACCAATTCCAGTAATTGACCTTTCTGATGATGAGTCAGTAGAAGGACCAGAGATGGCACAAGTGGCATCGGGAATAGGACCTGGAACATCGATAGAAGAGGACCCTAGCGAGCCCACGTCGGACTCAGAAATGACGCCTGAACCAGAGAGAGGGGCACCGGCAGTCACTAGGAGTATGGGTACCTCTGTAGCAAATACTATGCCAGCGGCAGCATCCCCTACCCCTATTCCACCAATGGCGTCTGTATCTTCTTTTCCAGCACTACCATCATTACTTCGGGGTGGGGTCAGGGAGTATGACATCTGTGGTTATTGCCTGTGGCGTGAGCAACGGGCTGAAGCCGCTAGCCAGCAGGTTATAGCGTTGAGAGAGGAGATCTCCCGAATGGACGCCTTATTTTATGCGGCACGCTAGGCACGGCGACAGGAGACGGCGAGGGCCGCCATGTTAGAGAGGGAGTTAGCCCAGACGCGAGAGGCTCATGTAGCCCGAGAGAGAGAGAGAGAGATTTTGGAGCTGATTAACGAGCGGGACTGGCTTAGGCAGTTTATCGCCCAGTTCCTTGGAACTACTAGAGATTCTGTGGATAGAGCACGTGATGAGCTAGAGTCCCGTCCAAGATATTCTGGTAGCCAGTGTCCTTAGGCGGAGTAGGTGTTGGATAAAGTACAGGTAGGTGTGCATATTTGGTCACTTGGATAGGTACGAGTAGTATTTTTGTTGGTACTTGATGCAGTGGGCTTAGGATCATAGGTATGAGGTCCTCGGGTTTTGGATATGCATAGCAACCCGGCCATATATTTTTGGGAGGTAGGACCAGGATGATCTGATTGTATCTTGACACTACTTGTACTAAAAATCATTATTTTGAGTTATATATATATGTTTGTATGTATGCATTGATGTTTGTGCCTGAGATGAATTTATGTTTACTTGTTGTAAAGTATCTATAATCGTAGATGTTTATTAGTATTGGAACTTTTTGGTTTTTAGAAACATGTCAGGTTCACAATCTCCCAACCGTGCGGACGAGGTTATGTTAGAAAATTCTCAAAATAGACAGTCTGAACCTACGAGAGAGGCCACCCCTCGTTTAGAACAAGCTACACACAAAGTAATCGAGAATTTTATGATCAAGATGACAAAATTATTAGAAACTTCAATGGCCACAAGAAGAAACGAACGAGTACCAGTCACTGGAGCAGATGAAGCACTAGAACGATTTCTTAAATTTCAACCCCCGGAGTTCTATGGAGACGTTGAGCAAGAAATTAAAGCGGAACTGTTCCTTGAGCAGTTGAATGATATCTATGATACCCTTAAGTATGAGGATGCCCTGAGGGTAACCTTTGCAGCTTTTAGACTTCAATGAATGGCAAAGGATTGGTGGCTTAGAGCTTCCGAAGCACGGATACTTAAGAACCAACCATGGACCTGGAACGATTTTCAAGAAGAATTCAAAAAGGAGTATATACCTCGTTGGGTTCGTGAGCAACGAGAGGATGAGTTTCAGCAATTGAGACAGGGTAAACTGACAGTTGCCCAGTATACGACAAAGTTCAATAGGTTGGCTAAGTACTGCTTAAGGTTGATAGATACTGACGAAAATAAGACACGACAATTTGTGAAAGGATTAAGGGTTGAGTTGCAACGAGCATTAGCTCCCTTGCCACCAATAGGATTCGCGGCCGCAGTTGAAGCCGCCACGCGAACAGAGATGGCTGATCAAGCGGTTATACAGAGGAAAACAGCCATTGGTTCAGCTACGGCTCCATATAAATGTCCTGGACAAGGACCATGGAAACCTAGAGATTTCAAGAGATCCCGTGGTGAACAAAGGACTGGGAAATGAAGGCCGACCAACCCTAACCCCTGGAGGATCCCACAGAATATGTACATACTGTGGACAAAGTGGGCATGTGGCTGAAATGTGTTATCGGAAGTTAAGATTATGTTTCAAGTGTGGAAAACCAGGACATACCAAAGACCAGTGCCCTGAGATGCAACAACTACCCCCGGATATGTCCAGAAAAGCAGGCCGACCCCCGGTCATGAGAGGAACAACAGAAGGAAGGAATAATAAGCCACAAGTAAAAGCTAAAGTTTATGCACTGGATAGATTGCCCGTAGATACTGAAGCAGAAGTAGTTAAAGGTATGATAAAAATCTTTTCTCAACCAGCAAGAGTACTCATTGACCCTGGAGCTACGCATTCTTTTGTGAGTTTGCATTTCATAAAACATATTCCTATACCTCCTGTTAACATGCATTACCAGTTGATAGTTAGCACTCCTATGGGCGTGAATAAGATAACTGAGGTAAAGTACCCTGATTGTGACATATGTGTCGAGAATGTGGTTTTATCCGGAGATTTAATTGCCTTACCATTGGAGGGATATGACGTGATACTTGGGATGGACTAGTTGTCTAAACATTATGCCCAAGTAGATTGTCGACGGAAGTTGGTTAAGTTTAGCCGACTGAGTATGCCAATCCTAGTGTTCCAAGGAAAGCGAACAAAACGGGAGAATCTCTTTTTGTCTAGCATGAAAGCCAGGAAGATGCTATGGAAAGGATGTCAAGGGTACTTAGCATATTTACTCAACAAACCTAAGGAGGAGGTAAAATTAGACACAGTACCTGTAGTGAGGGAGTTTGTGGATGTCTTTCCTGAGGAGTTGACGACGCTACCCCCAGATCCAGAAGTGGAGTTTGGCATAGAATTGATACCTGATGCTAAACCAATATCTCGAACTCCATATCGGATGGCACAGGAGGAACTAAAAGAGTTGAAAAAGCAACTACAAGAACTGTTGCAGCAAGGATTTATTCGTCCAAGTACATCTCCTTGCGGTGCGCCAGTTTTGTTTGTAAAGAAAAAGGATGGAACCCTGAGGATGTGTATAGATTACAGAGGATTGAATAATGTGACAGTTAAGAACAAATACCCACTACCCCTCATTGATGAGTTATTTGACCAACTCTGAGGAGCGAGATGTTTTTCCAAATTGGACTTGAGACAGGGGTATTATCAAGTCAGGATAAGAGAAAAGGATATTCCAATGACGACATTCAACACACGATACGGACATTACGAGTTTGTGGTTATGCCGTTTGGATTAACTAATGCACCTGCAACATTTATGGACTTGATGCACAGAGTCTTTAATCCTTACTTGGATAAGTTTGTAGTGATTTTTATTGATGATATTCTTGTTTATTCACCCAACCCCGAAGTTCATGAACAACATCTTCGAAAAGTGTTGCAAACCTTATGGAAGCATAAGTTATATGCTAAGTTTAGCAAATGTGAGTTCTGGATGAGTCAAGTTACTTTCCTAGGACATGTTATCACCCAGGAAGGAATTTCGGTGGATCCAACGAAAGTAGAAGCAGTGACTTATTGGACACAACCCAAAACACCAACTGAAGTACGTAGTTTTTTGGGTATGGCGGGATACTATCGGAGATTTATAAAAGATTTTTCAAGGATTGCTGGACCTCTAACCCAATTAACCAGAAAAGCAAGCAAGTTTGAGTGGACGGAAAAATGTGAAAGGAGTTTTCAAGAATTGAAGAACCGACTGACGTCGGCACCAGTGTTAACATTACCCGATCCGAACAAGGAGTTTTCATTATATACAGATGCTTCAGGAGAAGGACTAGGAGCTGTGTTGATGCAAGACAAGAAAGTTGTAGCATATATTTCAAGAAAGTTGAAGGATCATGAACGAAATTATCCGACACACGATTTGGAATTAGCAGCCATCGTGTTTGCACTTAAGAAGTGGCGACACTACTTGTATAGGGCTAAGTATGAGATATTTACTGATCATAAGAGTTTAAAGTATCTGTTTTCTCAAAAGGACTTGAACATGAGACAACGTCGATGGATGGAACTGCTGGAAGAATATCGATGCCCGATTAACTATCATCCAGGAAAGGCGAATGTGATGGGAGATGCATTGAGTAGAAAAGCAAAGATATCAAGTCTTAGCTTAACATCCATCCTACAAGAGGATATTAGAAGTGCCCAAAAGAGTAACAAGGAGTTCCAAGAGTTCAAGAACCGTGTGGAAGCTAAGGGATTGGAAGATTTTCAAACATTAGAAGCTGATGGGAGCCTGTACTTTCGGAATCGGTTATGTGTACCCAATGATATTGAACTTAAGCGCAAGATTCTAGAGGAAGCCCACAGAAGTAAGTATTCAATGCATCCTGGAGAGAATAAGATGTATAAAGACTTAAAGCAAAAGTTTTGGTGGAACGGAATGAAGAGAGAAATTGCGGAGTATGTAGCGGCCTGTCTTACATGTCAAAGGGTTAAGGCGGAACATCAAAAGTCAGCGGGACTACTACAACCGTTACCTGTTCCTGAATGGAAATGGGAACATGTGACAATGAACTTTGTCACAGGATTGCCCCGGACCAAGGGTTATAAGGATGCTATCTGGGTAATCGTTGATTGTTTAACAAAAGTGGCTCATTTTATTGCCATTAATATGTCATACTCTCTGGACAAGTTGGCACAAATTTATGTAGATGAGATTGTTCGGCTACATGGAGTACTCGTTGATATTGTATCCGATAGAGACCCAAGGTTTACCTCAAGGTTTTGGCCTAAGTTCCAGGCAGCTATGGGGACCAATCTAAGTTATAGCACCACAGCATATCCCCAAACCGATGGATAGTCTGAAAGAACAATTCAAACTCTAGAGGATATGTTAAGAGCTTGCACCTTAGACTTTGGAAATAAGTGGGTTGACAATCTTGCTTGTGCTGAGTTTGCTTATAATAAAACCTACCACTCTTCGATAGGAATGGCACCATTTGAAGCATTGTATGGTAGGAGATGCAGAACACCTTTGTACTGGGATGAAGTCGGAGTTCGATCCCATTGGAGGCAAAGAAACTTGATGCCAGAATTGGAAGAGATGCAGAAACAAGTTAAGATAATTCAAGACCGGCTTCAAATAGCTAAAAGTAGACAGAAGAGCTATGCCGATAATCGAAGAAGAGATCAGGAGTTTAATGTAGGAGATCGAGTTTTCTTAAAACTTACACCACATCGCGGGAAGCTACGATATCCGAGGAGAGGAAAGTTAAGCCACAGATATATCAAACAATTTGAAATTATTGACAGGATTGGTAAAGTAGCATACCGACTCGCCTTACCAAATGAACTGATAGGTATACATGATGTGTTCCATGTATCACAATTAAAGAAGTATCACCCTGCACCTGATCATATTCTCAATGATGACCAATTGGAATTACAAGCTGATCTGTCATATGAAGAAAAACCAACTGAGATTATAGAACGAAGCGTAAAAGAGTTACGCGGGAGACAGATTCCAATGTGTAAAGTGATATGGAAACATCATGGGATCGAATAGGCAACCTGGGAAACTGAGGAGTACTTGAAGAAAAAGTATCCAGAGCTTATAGGTACATAACTATTCAATTTCGAGGACGAAATTTTTCTTAAAGAGGGTAGAATGTAACGCCCTACCCCGTAAGCACCCAGCATAACTTTAAAATTAAGAACGTGATGAAAATAGAGTTTTGATCTATATGTGGGATATAGTGTTTTTGGTACTTAGTAGTATTTTGGGGATATATAGGAATAGAAATAAAAAAATTTTATTACCTTATTGAGGTTTTATTATTAAGGTTTATAAATGCCTTTAAGTGGATTTTTATTTTTAATACCTAGTATATTTATTTTAGAAATTTAAAATACTTGACATTTTCATATAGGAATTAAAAAAAAAAAACTTCATGATTAAGAAAGTGTGCCACCACCGCTATCCACCTGCCACCATCCCAAACCTTTTCTTTATTTTTTTCTCAGCCTTTAGCCGCCATCACACTCCCTATATATAGGCATGCAAGCAAATTTTTTTTCATGCAATTCTCTCATCCTTGCAGCCATAACATAAGCATATATATATATACATATCATTTTCTTTCTTGAATAAGAAAGACTCTTTCTTGAATGAAAAAAAAGGCAGCAAACTAGCATCTCAAGTAAGTTTACTTGTTTGCATGTTTTGTTTTCCTTTCTTTTTTTTTAGTTAGTTAGGTTATATATATGTATATATATATATAGTATATGTTTATTTGTTTTCTTTAATATATAGTGAGATCTATTTCTAGTTAGATTATATATTTTTAAGCTAGTTATTTATTTTAAGATTTCAATATTTTAAATGGATTTTTAGTATAAAGTATATAGTTAATTATGGTTTCTTGGGAGAATATATATTTTTTTAGAGTATAGGAGTTTTCGATCTTTTTAAAGAATTATATAAGTATATGTATTATTATATAGGTATATCTATATACATCCTAAAGTTCATTTTATAAGATTTCGATATTATTTAGGGAATAGGATTATTTGATCGATACCCAGGTATTAAGTATTTTCGCATTATTATTTTGTAGGATCTTAGCATCAGATCTACATCCAGGTGAATCCATAAACTCCATTTTATTTCAAATAGTACAAGATATATAAATATGTGTTTTTTTTTAACCTTTACAAAATTTTGCTATTTTTGGAACGATATTTCTCAGCGTATTTTTGGAGATGTTCTCCCTAATGTGTTACGTGTTTCGTAGAAAAATGTATAGGAACGGTGCTCCAAATAGGTGTCTCTTTTAAAACAGACTATTACGGTGGTGCATAAGAAGTTTGTTGTATGCAGGTTTTTCGGAATTATTTATATATTGAAAAATGTTCTAGCTTGAAAAGTTGCGTACTTTGATATGCATGAATATAGATTCGGCATTGGCATAATTGTGAAATTGCATAAGCATGTGATGACTGGCGGATGAGGATTTTCTTTTGTATTCTGAAATGTTTATGACTTGAATCTGTTATTATGGCCAGGCAAATGGCCCATTGATTTGTAAATACATACGAAAACCTCATTCTGACCAACATTAAAGTTTATTGATAATCAAGTGAACGGACGCATTAGCGGATTGCACTGTACGTGGCTGGTCCCCCGTACTAGGGCCTCTTCCGATGACGTGGACGGGTTTTTGACTCTGAGGGTGGATCCACTTTAAGAGGGGCGTAGACCGCGGAGGGTGTGGCCCAATCGGTCTTCGTGGACACGCATCATGCTCTACGGTGGGGTTCGACCGCCTAGTAGAGAGTCAGGAGGGGCTCGACATCGAGGTTGGTTCCAGGGCAGACCTAGTAGGTGCCCCAGGAGTCTGTAGCCTGTTTTGACCAGTGTTATGGGAGTGCGGTTATTTGTAATCGAGCGCTCGTATGTTGTTTGGCTGGTATTTGACTACGAGATGCCGGAACTTGGTTCCGATGGCCTCGTTTTGGGGTTCCGGATTTTGTCTGTGGAGCCCCACTGTTGCATTACATGTTCTTTTAAAATTGGGGCATAGAAGCTGCGCTGATGTGTCTTGATTCACTCAGACTTCCCAGCTGCGCTCGAAACCCTCATGTAGGTTCAAGCATCAGTTTTGTTAAAATAGCAAAAGAAATATTTTTCTTATAACATTGCATGAATTGTTTTGTAAAAGGGCATCGTCATGGTTTTAAAAAAATCACTACCGCACACACACATGTGGACTCACTGAGCGTTCGCGCTCACGTTTTTCCATATCATGTTTTCTTCTCAGATTAGCTTGGAACGGTCAGGGATCCCGCGAGCCACTGAAGTTTTAGGCCAGGAGTTTTTGGATCAAATCTTTCCGGAAGGGCATAGATTTATGTTTTATCTTTTTAGACTCGAACCGTTTGTCGAGTTTTTTTTTATGTTTTTATGTAAGTTGTTGATGTAAGATTACTTTTGTGTTTATTATAAAACGAAAATGAGAAGTTTTTTTTTATCCTGTGTTTGAGCGCATCGGTAGTATCTAATTTACTTAAGTATTCCGCATACTTTGTGTATACCTGTTTGTATTGTTCTAGGTTTTTGTTTTAGTGTGGAGCTTATAATTTAGTGCCGAGAGGCATGCAGATGCCCTACTCAGCCGTAGTTGACCTAGTGGCAGGGTTGGGGGCATCAAATATAGGAAGATTGAAAGAGAGAAAAGACAGAAAAATTTTTAGGTTGTTTTTCAAATATCTAATTTTTTGGATTTTTAAAATCTGTAAAAGAGAAAATGACACCATAGACTATAACAAAATTTAAGTGTAAAAACAAAAGAAATAGGCAAAGGACACAATTACCCCCAAACTTAGAACTACATTGTTCTCAATTTGGGGGCCAGAACAAAGTGTAAATAATATTAATGCACATATATGGGAAGCAATCTAGCAGATATAAAGCACGATAGACATATCGAGAAGCGATCCCCACTAAAAGTCAAAATAGAAAAGGAAACAAACAACAGGAAGGAAAACATAAACAAAATAGACAAGAAAATAAAATAAGGAAAATGTGAAAATACAAAACGAAAAGAAAAAGAAAGAAAGAAGAACTCCCTCATTGCAGACCAAATTTTGCGCTGCTGATGGTACTAGATGTCTTTTGTGAGACGAAGCTACCCGAAAGTAGCCTACATCTCGGTCTGAAAAGTGTCCATGGGGACTGTGAGAGGTGCATCCTTAGGTGATTGGTCATAAGACTCGTCATCTTCACTCTCATCATCGGCGGGCTGGGAGGAGGATGCTCTAATACCGATTTTTGTGGTTTTCTTTATCGAACGAAGAACGAAAATGTTGCGTTCCCGCAACTGATCCTCCTCGGCCGGAAGTATCCGAATCTCCTAGGCCTCATCCCAAGCATAGCTGCAGTTATTAAAAGTAGTGAATTTTATAATCTGTATTGCCCAGTCGTCGCTCTCCGTTCCCCTGTGAAATCAACATTGAGAACAACAAATACACATGAAAGTATCACAGGGTAATAGAACACACGTGTGCGAGTAGTGTCATAACCAATGTTGCATATAGTGTGTATAATGAGGAATGCTACAAAAAAAGGGATTGTTTTTGGAGTTTATCGATCATGTAAAGATCAAGAATCCTAACATCATTCTGCCCACCCCCTTTTTGGACAAAAGTATGACCAAAAAAATATGTAAGGACACGGGATAGGAGTTAGGAAAAATCATTCCCGTGTAGAATACATAGCCGATTGCCCTGATGTGGGTGGATCTCGAGGCGATCACAAGTTGCTTCGTAGTTCCAGTCCAGGTCATCGTCAATGGTTTTCTTAGTAGAATCATCGGTTATGGTGTTTCCCTCATCCGTAATCCCTAGAATAGATGCTAGACTCTCCCAAACTAAAACTATTCTCACTCCCTTAACTGTTGAAATGATAGTGGAGAGGTCCTTGACCATTTTATGGAACATATTCGCGTAAAATTCTCAGACAAGTTCGGGATAGTAGTTTCCAAAAATTTGCAACAAGGGTTCCCACCCTAATCTCCCAAAAAGAGAATTTATAACTGGTGCATCAAAGGATTTTTTTTACTAAGAGCTGAAGGTGCTCCCTATCGGCTACCCATTTCCGGGCTGCTGCAAAGAGGCGCTCTAGATAAGGAGGAATGGTGGGATTGATGGAGTCTAGTATAGAATCATCAACCCCAACCCTTTTAGATTTGGAGGAGGAAGCGGTGGACTTTTTGGGTGCCATAAAGAAGTGAAACAGAAGACACTAAACAAGCGAGTACAGAGACACAACATAACACAGATGAATTGTGAAGACAATTAACATACAAAAAAGAAATGCTAAAACTAGTGTAGTCTGTGTGTGCAAAGTGTCCTACATGTCGCCTGTGTGTGATGAAGTATGATAAAATGTAAAAGAATAGAAAACGAAAAAACAACAAAGTGAATACTAACAACACAACATGATTAAAGCACAGGGCATAAAACAACAAAAAATGAACACAAATAACAATTAAAATTAACTAAACTAAAAGGAAGCAAAGGGTTTAAGAGTTAGCCTGAATTTGTTTGAATAAACAAACCGTTGCCACCGATTTAGTGAAAGCGTGCTTTGCCTTGATCAGGGTGCTGCTAGAGTTCTGCCAGAGTTGCCAGAATCTTTGCTAAAAAATTCATCGTAAAAATGTGTTCGGATTTTTCTGCAAAAATTTTGTTAGAAAAACCAAGACAAAGACAACTGAAGTGTTAGTAAAGCAAGAAATATCAAAAGAAGTAGAAAAAAGAGAAGAAAGTAAAATAAAAGAAAAGAGAGAGAAACGGGGAGGAGACAGTGAAATGGTTTTTAATGGTGGATGTAGGAGGATGAAGTGGGGATGTTGGTGGAGTATAAAGAGAAAGAAAAATGGAAGGTGAAGATGGTGGTTGGTGTGAAAAAGAAGGGAAGAAGAAGAAGAAGAAGAAGAAAAAGAAAAAGGAAGAAACGGAAAAGAACAAGAGATGAAAGAGAGAGAGAGAGATATAGGGAGTGCAAACCGGTGGTGGTCGTCGAAAGTGGTCGGCCGCCAGAGATAGAAATAGAAACCGAGAGAGAGGAGGTAAACCGAGAGGGAGAGGAAGAGAGGAAGGAGCAGGGAGATAGGTGAGGGATAAAGTTAGGGATTTTGAGAGAGAGATTGGAGGAATTGTAGAAAATTTGGGGGAATTCGCTATAATTAGAGTGAAATCGAGTCGACCCGACCCATTTACTAGTATTTCTACCCGACACGCAGCTGGAACTTACCGCTTCTGATAGGTCGAGGCCTACCATTTGTGGTAAGCTTTTGTACGCCGAAGGAAGTTTATCACCGAACCTACCGCGTGTGATAGGTTGGACTTACCGTCCGCAATTAGTTTCTGCTTGTGGAAAATTTTATGCCATGACCCTACCTTCCACGGTAGGGTTCTGCGTGAACTCCGAATTTTCTTCCTTTTGCGATTTCTAGCCTTGTTTTATGCCTGCTAACATTGTGGATTCGTTTTAAGCTCAAAATAAGTGTAAAGCAGGCATTCATTTCTCCAAAAACACCTTATACCAACATAAACAACAAAACGATCAAAGAGAAAAAGGAGAGAAAACTAAAATACAAGTACAGGATACAAAAAGGTTACAAAGGGTTCAACGAGATAATCCTTTCTAGGTGCCAAAAGCACCTCCTGGATATGACAATTTGAGTTTTTCTTGATCTTTCTTTCTCGATACGCCGAATAGGTACCCATTTGGTCAAACCCACCTTTAATTTAGGGGAAAAAGTCTTTCCCTTTTTCTTTGATTTCTTTGGGATTTTGTCCCATTTTGGGTAAGTTTCCTGCAAAGGCAAAGACATTTCTTGAGTTACATGATTAATATAAAATAAAGTGTCTTAACTTTTAGAGGTGGGGGTTGGATTCAAAGGGAATTTAAATACTATTTCATTCTTCCCAATCCTTAAGAGTAGTTTCCCTCTCTCCATGTCTATTAAAGCCCTCAAAGTAAGCAAAAACGGTGTCTTAAGATTATAGAGAAGTCTACATCTTCCTCCATATCGAGAATGACAAAGTCTACAGGGGATACAAGGTCCTTGACCTTGATCAGGACATCTTTTATGACCCCCTTAGAATGTCTAACACTTTTATCTACTAAATTAATGGATCTGCTAATGGGTCTTAGTTTTCTTAGGCCTACTTTCTTATACATAGAATATGACATAATGTTTATACTAGAGCGTAAATCAGCTAAAGCTTTATCAACTTGAAAATTACCAATAGTACAGGGGAAAGAAAAACTCCCTGGATCTTCTAGCTTCTGTGGTAATTTATCCTTGTTGATAAGGATAGCTGAACATTATTCACCTAAGACATGTGTTGATGCATTGTTAAGCTTGCTTTTCTTTGTCAGTGTCTCTTTCAAGTATTTAACATACTTGGGTACTTGCAAGAGTAAATCACAGAGAGGTAAGTTTATTTTGAATGGTTTAAAAATCTCTATAAATTTTCTCATGTTGTCCTGGCTATGATCACAAACAAGAGCCGTCGGATATGGGATTTTTGGCTTGTACTTGACAATTGCTGGCTTCTCGTTCTTCTCTTCTTGGTTTGGCTCTAAGGCTTTAGTGTCAAGAGTGTCAGATGATCTCTTTTCCTTTTCAATACAACTCTTTGATCGTATGATCATCACCTCTTCTTCTTTAGGAACCTCCTTATCAAATTTTACTGAGATGGCATTGACATGCTTTCTCGGGTTCACTTCAGTATTGTTGGGGAGGGTTCCTGGAGTCCTCCCTGATACTAACTTTACTAGCTGCCTAATCCCTTTCTCCAAATTCTGAATTGAAGCTTATTGGTTTCATTGGGCAACCTCTATAGTGCTCATTCTAGTAGCAATGGCGTTCACAAACTTGACTATGAGCTCTTCCAAGTTAGCTTTTGCTGGTGGAGGAGTCTGCGTAGGACTTCTATTCTGGAATCCCAGCGGTTGTGACTGTTTTTGCTATCCTTGTCCACCCCAAGAAAAGTTGGGGTAGTTTCTCCAACTCGGATTATAAGTATTTGCATAGCGGTTGTTACCCTGCCGATTCTCTTGCACAAAATCTATTTTCTCTATAGGGCCTCCCAAGCTAGGACATTCATGATTGGGATGCCCTCCACTATAGAAATTGCAGAGCATGACTGGCTAAATATTTTTACTTAAAGGTATAGTAGTCAAGTTTCCCATCTTCTGCTCTATCATGGCTGCCAATCTAGTTTCCATGACAGTGATAGCATCTACATTGTGTACTCTAGCAGGTTTTGGCTTCTATCTTTGTACTCCTATGTATAGCTATTCATAGCTATTTGCTTAATGAGATCATATACCTGTTGGGGAGTCTTATGATCTGTGGAACCATCAGCAAAGTTATTAATTAGCTGTCTTGCCCCAACTGAAACTCCATTATAGAAGAACTAAATTTGAATCCCTAATTCTAAGCCATTGTGCGGACACTTTCTGAGTAGCTCCTCCCATCTTTCCCAAGCCTCATATAGGCTTTCTCCATCTATCTACTGGAAGGACAAGATCTTGTTCCAATACTTGGTCGTATGACCAGGACGTAATTCCCTAGAAACTTCTCAGCTAGTGAACCCTATGATGTAATCGAGCTAGAAGGTAATGACTTTAACCACAATTTCACCTTCTCCTCAAAGAAAATGGGAAAAGATGAAGTCTAATGGCATCCTCTGAGGCTCCATTAATTTTGAATATATAATACACCTCCAAGAAATTGCCGATGTGCGCATTGGGATCTTCCTTTGGGAGTCCATCGAATTTTACATTATTTGCAACATTTGGATCGCCTTTGGCTTGATCTCAAAGTTATTTGCTTCTACCGGTGGTCTCGCTATGTTTAACTGTGTCCCAGAGATGGACAGTCTGGCATAGTCTATCATTGTCTGCTCCGTAATTAGTGGTGGTGGATGTGGTATACACAATGGGTTCATGAAAGGTGGAGCCTCTTAATCATCTTCCATCTTATCAATGGCAATGATGGCGTTGTTATTCACTGTCTCAAATCGAAGAGTGCGGCAGGCACTCCACAGCAAACGCTCGGGCTCTAGATCGAATGGGACTAATTTACCCCTTTTCTTTCGGGGCATAAGCTAGTTACCTAACCTGAAACAGACAAATCCCAGTCAAAGGCCACAAACAATAGATCTCCAATCAAGATACAAGCTAAAGATAAACCAATAAATGTAAGAACAACGAACAATCCAAAATAAAAACAAAAAGACAAGAAAAATAATTAAAAAAATGACTAAAGCACAAGAAAAACAGTTCTCTTTAAATTGCCATTCCCCAGCAATGGCACCAAAAACTTGATGTGTCTTGTGGGGTATAACTATAATAAATGCAACAGACAAGTGTACCTATAACTGTATTATACTAGTATTAGAGATACACCTGAGTTGTCAAACTCAGGGAACATAAAAGCTTAAATACTTACTGTCTGAACTAATGTTTAGTCTAACAACTTGATCTTTTTGAGAAAATATTTTGAAAACTACTAAAAACAATTAAATGAAAGCAACAGTTTAAAGGTATAAAATTTAGTAAAATAGTTTGAATGAAGGAATCCCCATAACTTTTGTCAACTATTTCAATTGGAAAACTCTTAAAACAATGTTTGAAAATTAAGGTTGGATAATCACAAGAAAATCAGGCAATCCCTATCTCTAGGCGAAGGCCACTCTACTCACTAACGTTTAGAGGAGAATCTCTTCTCTCCCTAACCAATTATGAATGCAATTATACTTAAATGATCAAATAACCTAAAAGTGCAAATGATATCTTTATTCAATTGCCAACTTTTATTATTCAATTAGTTATGCTAGATTGGTCTTCCTTTTTCAATTTTAACCAATCTTACAAATCAATCAATTCTGCACAAAATAATTATCAGGAAAACGTAATCGAACAACAACCAACAGTAAAACAAACATCAATTTATGAAATTCAATCAAAATTCATTTCATCCAAAAGTTAGGGTTACATCCTCATTCAAACAACATAAAATTAGCTAGTAAACATCCTAAGAATATTAAATTCAACAATAAAATTCATAATTACCAAAAAAAAAGAAGGCTTAGGCTGAGGAAGGGTTGAATCCACGATTCCGAAAAGTCACCAGAGCTCGTCCCTTGATATGCTTGATGAAACCCGAAATTACTCCGTACAATCTCTTCAATCTTCCCCCCAAGAGCTTCAATTTAATCTTAATTATTGAGAATCTACCTAATTGAAGAGGCATTGAGACGCCAAATTTCGCCCTTAATTCCTCCTCTCTAAACCTAAAACTATTGAATGATGAAGAAGAGGGAAAAATTCACAAAAAATAGCTCAAAAGGAATTAACTGCATTACTGAGGGACCTATCGCGTTCAGTAGGTTGAGCCCTACTGTTTGCAGTAGGGTTAAGTTCTAGATTGTCTTGAGTTCTCGGGACCTACAGCGTCTAGTAAGTCTAGCCTACCGTTTGCGGTAAGCTTTTATCGGGTTCCTCGTTTTTGTTCCTGGACCTACTACGTGTGGTAGGTTTGCCTACTATTGGCGGTAGGTCTCCTCCTTTCATGGTGCCGATAGCTTCTATTTTCTCCATTTTCATTAATTTTCTCTTTTATTCTCCGTCTTCTTCATCGGAACACATCTAAGATAAGAATAGAGGTAAATGGTGTAAATCATACATTTTATACATGAAAAACATCATAAAACGACGAAAATAATATATATAAATATAGTAATATATGGCACATATCGAACATCATCTACATAAACCAGAAGAACTATAAAAATTGTTGAGGTATGAAGTGTAAAGAAACTTAGATCACTTATCGATTTTTGAAAACCATATTTGTGCAAGATAAAACTTAATTTACAATTCCGTTGTCTACTAGCTTGCTTCAACCTATAAAGGCTCTTCTGCAACTTACACACTAGTCTAGAGCTAGAAGAATGAAATCCACGAGGAAGCACCATATAGACATCCTCATGAAGATCAATATGCTGAAAAGCATTGTTTATATCAAGCTAATGTAAAAACTAATTCTGACAAGCTGCAAGAGCTAAAACTGTCCTAAGGTTGTAATCTTTGCCACAGGGGAGAAGGTATCCAAAAAATCAATATCTTCTTGTTGTGTGAACCTTTTTGGCACTAATATGGCTTTATACCTTTCTGTAGTACCCATCAGCTTTGTACTTAATCCTATACACCCATTTACAACCTACAAGCTTTTCGCTAGGAGGTAAAGGAACCGACTTCTATGTTTGATTTGCTTCCAAAGCTTGGATTCTTCCTGCATAGCTTTCTACCACACCTTATGTTGAGCAGCTCGTGCATAGATTTTAGGTGCAACATGAGAAGTAATACTCAGAACAAATGTTTGTAATGAGGCATCACATTTGCATAAGGAAGAACTTTAGTAAGAGAATTAGGTGAAGTGATAAAAGAAGAATTAGCACAAGAAGTACTACATACATAATTAGTAAGATAAGAAAGAGTTTTAGTGACTCTAGTAGAATGTCTAACAGGAACTATAGGAGAATTATAAGGAGAAGGAGAAAGTGAATTTTGAAATGAAGGAGGAACATCTGATTCTGTAATATGATGATTAGTAAAAGAAGGTAAAGACACAAAAAGGAAGAGAAGAAACTGAATCAGAAGAAAAAAGAAATTGATTTTTATAAAAAAATAACATTCATGGAAACATATACACTGTGCCTTTGTAAATCCATAAGAATATAAACTTTGCATCCAGGCTGAAAACGTAAAGATACACATGCATGCCTTCTTGGATCAAATTTGCTTCTACCTTGAGACAAAGTGCAAGAAAAAACAAGACTACCAAATATTTTCAGGGAATTATAGGAAGGAGTAGTATGATAAAGTATTTCAAAAGGTGTTTGGGCTTTCAACAAAGGGGTTGGTGTTAGATTTAAGAAATATTGCATGAAGGGCACAGTATCCCAAAAGTTCATGGGTAATGATGAGTGAAATTTTAGTGATCTAGCTATGTTTAAGATATATTTATGTTTTCTTTCCACCAAGCCATTCTGCTGAGGCGTTTCAATACAAGATACTTAATGAATTTATATTATGAGATGCATAAAAATCAGCCATAGACAATTCAAGGCCATTGTCAGTTCTAATGGATTTAATTTTGACAGAAATTTGGGTAAAAACAAATTGATAAAAAAACATGTATAATGGGTCTAACTTTTCCTTTGGTTTTCATGAGATATATTCATGTGTATCTACTTTTGTCATCAACTATGTTAAAGAAATAATGATGAGCATGTATGATTGGTATCCTAAAAGAACCCCAGATATCCATATGAGCAAGATCAAAACAAGAATGCCAGTTGTTTGATTGATAGGAAAATGCAATTTTCTTTTTATAGCCAAGGGGCATACAGTGCAAGTAGCATATATTGGAAAAGTAATAGAAGGACATTTATTCTTAACAAGTTGTAGTCTAGAATCAGAAATATATCCTAGTGTATAATGTCATAACAACTCTTTGGACAAAGTTTTATAACCAGTAGTAGCATTACATTTAGCAAAAGTATATGAAATTGCTAAATCAAAATAAGGATTACAAGGAGAATTAATGTCTAGGAAGTATAGACCGTTGTAGACTCTAACATAGCAATCTTCCTCAAACTGAATTGGTCTTGTACGACATAGGAAGAAGGAGAAACAAGTAAGTAACAATTTGATTGGCTAGTCAACTGTGTAGTAGAAATAATATTAAAAGAGAATTGTGGAATATAATAAACATCATGAAGAACAATGTGACCAGTCAAAATAATGCTTCCTTTATTTGTGACAGCAATGACAACACCATTTAGCCTAACACTTACATCAAAGACTGGAATCAATGAAGAAACATGAGAGAGAGATCAAAGCAAATATGGTTAGTAGCACCTGAATCAACAATCCAATGTTTTGAAAAGAATTTCCTATGCTTAACTAAACCTGTTGCAATCTGATCTTTAGAGGTATTAAAGTCAACATGAAGGATGGTAGCCTGGTTTGCTACATGCTCAACTTCTTTGTCTCCCATTTTTGCACCAGTTGCATCCTGTTGCAGCAGAGAAAGCAGATGATTGTACTGAGCCTGATTAATTACTGGTTCTTGAACATGAGAATCAGCCACGTTAGCATTCACACCATCATTGTTTATTTGAGCATTGGTACCCATGTAACCATAATCGTGTGAACTACTTCCAAAGTCCATAAAAGTGTGACTAAAATCTGCTTGAGCACCATGAGTTTTGTTCTTAAACTTAAAACTTGGAGGATATCATGCTTCTTGTAACACCTTTCTATGGTGTGACCATTCATATATACCATAGAAGATACAAGTCATATTTAGCCTTTTGAACATTCTAAATCCTTGATTCCCTTATTGGAAAGCATTAACTTACTGCTACTAAGAATTTAGTTTTTCTTTAGTAAGGTAATGTATGTTTGCATTTCCAGGCATAAAGGAATTCATTCCAATGTTCACATTCAAGGCATGAGGTTTAGACTGCCTCTCATTTTGCAAAACGATGAAAAATACTTCATCAATGGAAGGCAGTGGCTTCATCAACAGGATTTGAGACTTGACTGAAACTCTCATTTAGTCCTTTTAAAAACTTGATCACATAATCAATATTAACATGATCCTTTACAGCTTTGATCGTCACATTCAGGATTGCAGTTTGGCTCACAACTATAGTTAAGTGTAGGTTTTAAAACCTGAATTTCATCCTAAATGATCTTAAGATTGGTAAAGTACTGATTAATATCAACTGTGCCTTGTTTAACAGTTTAAAATTCCTGAACCAAATCTGATAGCCGGAAGGAATCACTCTGAACAAATCTAGATTTCAAATTCATTCAAATGTCTCTAGCATTGTTAAACCAAAGAACACTCTGAGCAATCGGAGGAGATAGAACATTCAACAACCAAGTCATCACCATAGTATTGCATTGTTCCTAAACAGCATACATCAGATGATCAATTTTAGGAACAACAATGGTTCCATCGATGAATGCAAACTTTTTCTTAGAAATTAAAGCCAATCGCACTGGTCTGTCAAGAATTGTAATCATACTGTGTTAAGGGTGGATCTACCAGCTTAAGAGATGGATTTCATTTGCATGAATGTAATAAGGACTTGATAGTGGAATCTCAGTAGTAGTTGTCATTTTACTCAACAACAAGAGCTTTAATATAACAAATTTAATCAATTAACTCTAGATCTCAATCAATTCGACCAGAAACTGGGATTTCTGCACAATCAACTGTATTATGTAATCAATTGATGATACAAAACAATCAATCCAGCATTCAATCAACTTGATTTCACAAAAATTAGAACTGAACTTTGCACCGGGATGAAAACATATTTCAAATGAAGAAGTGTTACACAGTTTCATCATCTAATATTTCTGATCTCCTCTCCCATTAATCATTTTGATTTCTTCTACTGCCTCACATAAAAGAAAAAAACTTTCTTTTGATTAATTTTCGGCAAAATTGAGGAAACAATTGTCCAAATTTGAGGACAAATATTGAAATCCATATTTGATTCCAGTTTTATTATTCGATTCTGGGTTGATTTTGATTTTTTTATTCTGGGTTTTTGACAAGGCCTAGTGATGATTCTTAGTTTGGGAAATGGCTAGGTAGATGGATTGGGGGTTGTATCGGTACTGAAATGGAAGAATGAGGAGGACCCGAATGGGAATTATGTTCAATTGAGTGATGGTTGTTGTGAGGTGCATGTGGGATTGCCGGTGAAGTATTATTAATGGTAGACGAATTGTAGGGGCAGATGGGTTCTATTTGGTGGTGGGCTAAGTTGGTTATGCTGGGGGCATTTTTAGGAGTCCTGGCTGCCATTTTCTTCAAATGGATTGGACCTTTCTTTATGGACAAGGTTAGTACTCTAGTTTAAAGCTTACCTTTTGTACCACTCTTGATATTATTTTGTTCTTTAAATGTGCAGATAGATCAGAGCTTAAAGCTTTCAGCTTTCAATGATATGCATTCCAATGAATGTACTAATATGTATATCTGTCTCGTATTGTCTTTGCATGTTATCAAGTATATACGCGTTGGTGCTTGTTAAAGACATTGACATACATGGTGGTCTTTACTAATTAGAAGCTTTCATCTTAACCAGTTGTTTTTTTAGAGTGTCAATTTCTTGAATAATTTAATTAATAGGTAGCTTGCAACTTAAAGTTTGCTCTTTGTTTGCATTAACGGTGAAATTTTGTACTTAGACCTTTCGTGAAGTATGAGTTACTTGTGTGTAAAAGTTATGTGAAGTAGATAATGTGACAACAGAAATAAAGCACAAGACTCATAACACAACAAATTGGTAACACAATTCTGCCTAAGCCTACGTCTACGGAGCCTTGCCCAGAAGAACAATCCACTATAAACTGATAACACAGTACAAGAAACACCTAACTCTTTAACACATCTACTGTTTCACTAATGGATATAATGCAAACTCCCTTTGCACACTGCGCAGTTGAAATCCCTTCAACTCCTCAAAGCTTCCCCTTGGAATGTACCTGCTTAGACTTGAACTCCCTTCAATCCCCAACATCGTTGAACCGCAACGCATCTCTTTTTCCCAAGAAAGAAGTTTATCTTATAGGAAAAACTCCAATGTTCAATGTTGATAGGCCAACACTTAACAATGGAGAAATGTCATGGTTTTCAAAGTATATGAATGCATAAACTTGAATTCCATGAATTTCTATTTGGATGCTTGAATATTACTTCTAGAATTATGAACGACTAACCCTAATACTTTCGAGAATCAATCCTTAAATAATTAGGCTCTTTTTATCCAACAAGAAAGTCTAAATCGATTCTATAATTATATCTTCTTGATACACATGGATTTAGCTTCCTTGTTTAAATATACTTCCTTAGTCTTCCAAATTTACTAGAATTTTTATCCTAATTTAACTTTCAACAATTTAGGAAGTAGAGATCTTGGAAACTTCAATAAATCTGCTACGGATATCTCAACTCAATCTTCAAGATCTTCAAGACTTCTAAAACAATGCCAACTCAATCTTCAAGTGGCCCATGAATATATGGAGAGTTGTCTCATGGTCACACAACCTTCCTGTGTAGCCACACTCAGTTATGAGAGACGATATTCTACAAACTCTCTTATTGGCATTGTTTTAGAGAAAACATCTACAAGATAGATAGAGCACAAGTACATAAACCCAAAGTAAGCTGTGCATCATTACTAAGACTTCATGCTTCATCAAAACAGACATGGAAGCAAGTCAAGAAGCACCTCGAAAGCCAAATAGATCCTAAGCATGAAGCATCTATAGGTAAAGACGTCCCTGCATCCAAGAATATATTCAGTTATTAAATAGGGAGAAGAGAGAGCAATCTTGTTGGCTTTCCTCTAGTCCAGTTGTCTTAGGATATTTTTAAATAAGACAGTAAAGAGATTAATCTTCTTTTTAGTGGCAAAGGCAAAAGCAGATGTGCTCTTTCTTTAGCACAACAATCACATTGGTAGTTGGCAGCTAATTTCCACAGCATACTCTAAATAAGGCCTTGTAAGGAAGTAGCATCTAATTTGAGTTCATTCTGTTATGTTCTGGCAAAGTAGCTCCTTTATCTCCAGTTAGCAGCCTGGCTACTTCATCAAGGTCAACCTCTTCCTCCAAGCTTGTGCCTTCAATGTTGGTGTAATGTGGACAACTCAAAAAGTATACAATGTGAGTAGGAGATAAATTAATTATGTGTCCCCTCACATACACCTGACCAAAAGTAGGGCTCTTAGTTTTGAAAAGTTCATCAGTCGAATTTGCATAAAACTCACGCGCAAGACTATCATCGTATTCTTCTAGAAACATGGCCATCTCCACTACACCCCATATTATTCAGTAGTTCCAACACATTGTATTGGGCCAAAGTTTGCTGACTCACTTTTTTTACCCATGATTAGCTTCCTAGCAAGTTCCATCATACAAAGCTCAGCCTCTTTGGTGTAGAAGTGCTTGTTATAGGCTAGCTTGGTCTGTAGTGCAGTAGAAGCAGAGGTGTTTGCTTTAATATTCTCTTGATGCGTAGAAACCTAGCAAGTGAACTAGTGCCCAGTTGAGTATCTAGATGAGTCAAGTGTCGATCCCTCAGAAATCATAATTAAGTACCAAAGTTCTTGATTATCCTAATTTAGACCTAAATAAATTATGATTAAGTAAAAAGATTTTAAAGATTAAACTAATAAAGATATTAAAGATTTAAACTAACTAAATTATGAAAAAGTGTTGATTAGGACTTTGATCTAACTTGTTATCTCAATAATTAATCTAAGCTCCACCTTTTAATCTGCCATATTCTCTTCAGTTAGACCTAAATTCATTAATGATAGAATCTCCTTATTTAGGTTTTACCCAATATCTTGACGTAAACCCCCTAACTCTAATTAATGAAAATCATATCTCTATGTGATTTCAATTAATTAAAATTGCAACCGATTTGTGAAATTCCCTAAGTTCAATTCGCAACAACTTACTTTTAGAAACTGCTCAATAGAATCTGATTCTATCTCTAGTCAGTTTTACTACGAGTTATTGTTACTTAGCTCCTAATTAATTACTTCGCCTCTCGGTTCTTTGCAATTATTATGAATCATACATAGAGTGATCAAGTCTACACAATCAATAAAAATAACATAACTATAATTAGCAATTTAGATATAAGGGAATAATAAACACAATAAAATACGAGAAATTCTAACTAAAACATTGCTCAAACCAAGTCTTCACAAATCCTAATCAACTAAAAAATTAGCCTTACATGAAGAAAATTACAACCATAAAACCTATTAAGAACATAGAAAAGTTACAAGAAAAAGATTAAAAGATTAGAACACAAGCCTCTCCTAAAAGCTCCTTCTTTTCCTCACAAATTCTTCTCCAAAACTTGGCTGTTGTCGATGAAGACACAAAGGATGGACCTTTATTCTTCGCCTAAACTCGAAAAGGCCTTACGACAGTCCACTCCTTCCAATAATGGTGGTTCTTACTCATTTTATAAAGATGCCAATGATTGCTATAAAAGTTTGAGGAAGATTCCAATATAGAATTAGAATTTGAAATCATCTACTGATTCTTTGATTCCTTCATATCTCTTCTTGACTTACTTTCTTTCCTTTTCTTTTTCTTTCTTTGACTTCTTGTATTCTTTGACCAGGACTTACATGGCTAATCACCAATCAATAATTTCTCTTGTTGCTTTCTTTTGCTTGATGCCTTAACCGAGACTAGCTCCTCATAATTGTTTTGCTTTTTTTTTTTTAGTCATAAATAAGTTTTTTTTAGGATTTGTACTATAGATTTGAGAAACCTTTTATGCACTCTCTCTCTCTCTCTCTCTCTCTCTCTCAAAGATATTTTTATGCTAAACTTAAGTGGAAAATATATGAAATTTATATATAAAATATGAGTTTATCAACTATTTCCCACTTTTCATTTTGATCGTAATTTATAGACCAACCAAAGAAATTCTTAATCTTCCTACCAATATTATGAAATCCTAGAAGCAAATAACAACAATTATCCACACATATAGATTGAAAAGGTCAATTAAAATGTAACACATTATAATTCCAAAGCTATTGAAATCTAGTCATAAAACTTGAGGTGGAAAAAATGGATGAATCAAAACCATGTGTCTTGACCAAAGTATTTAAGAAGAATTATGAAAGTAATAAACACAATCCTAATCTTATCAGAAAGAAAATAGCACATTTATAAACTTGTAAACTTACACACTCTCCACTAATGAAGAAAAACTTAATCGACTTGGATCCAATAGGATTTTAAATCACGTAACATTAGGCTCATGGACAATAGCTATCAAATGAAAGGATAGGATTTCAACAAAATACAAGAGAGTGATAATAATAATGCACTTTTGTCACAAATCTCCACATCATAAAAGCACTTCTCCATCATTTTAATCATATCATTCTCAATAACTCCCCACTTTATTTTTTTAATATAATTTTCAGGGCAACAGATCAAATTACAAGAATTTCACATATTTTTCAATGATATTCCACAACCCTCATACTTTGATCTTTTTTTTTCAAGCTCCCAACAAATATTTCATCTCAATTCTCTTTATTTACCTCATCACCTTACTTTTAGCTTTACCATAGTAAAGAACCTCCATACACCAACACAAAAGATATATATATATATATATATATACGTACTCTGCTCTCTTACAAGGGTAAGAATAATAAAAATTTATAGGCTAAAATAGTAGGTAAATGAGGTTAGAAAAAAAATGGCAAATAGTAACTATTCTTATCAATTATGCTAAAAAAGGGGAACTAGAGATATAATGTATAATAGGATAAGCTTGAAATGCTCAAACGGTCAAAAGAGGGCTTTATATCATTCCCAAGTCAATTAATTCAACTTATTATTTCGCCTCAAGTATGTACATAAACAAGTTCTAGTGTGCAAAGAATGTGACCAAAATGTATTATTAATAACATAACTAGACTTAAACACTCAACCAATTCACAAGATTATGACAAAAAAGTTAGTATTCTCAAACTTCATAACTTAGAAAAAAAATTAGCAATGGAATCACTAAATATCATACTCATCAATCACTTTTCACTCTGTATACCTAAACAACCATCTCAACTAAACTTATAGAAATTTAATAGAGGTATCAAAATATAGAATTTTTGTTCCAAAAACATTCATAATCCCAAGATTATTAAAAGACAACTATTTGAGCACAAAGATTTTGAACATTTTTGAAAAAGAACTACTCTTAGACCAAGTTTGACATAAAAAAAAATATAAGCACGTTAAATTAACTCTACCCTCCACTTAAGAGTAAACATAGTCCTCAATGTTTATTATAATAATAGGTACTTAGTTGCAGTTTGTAGCGCAACAAGGAGCCGAAGAAATCCATGTGAGAATGTTTGGAACTTGCATAAAAGTAATAAAATCAAGGCTAAATTTTTTTTCTTAAAAATAAAAACAATAATAATAAAAAAATAAAATTTTTTTTTTGGATTTTAAAACTTTTTTCATTTTTTTTGGAGACAATGAAAATCAAGAAAAACAAGAAATTTTGGATAAACCTAAACTTCTAAGAAAAAACTTGAATTTCCGACAATAAAAAGATTCAACGTTTTAGTTCTCGTTTAAAGTCTCGAGCTTGACTTTCTTGGAATGCTCATTTTGTTGAAGTAGATTTGAGGAGCTTCCACTCCTTCTCTTACTAAGGCCCTCCAAATGATTTTGAGACAATGAGATACTTTAGAAGGGCCTAATCATACTGAGTTTAACTTCCTTAGAAACAATCTCAATTGAAAATTAGATAATAAAATATTTTTAGAAATATAAAGTTCATGGTGCCTCTTGTCCTTAAATTGCATTAAATTTATCATCTCTTTTAAATTTTCTAAGCATCCTTACTAACTTAGCTTTTATCGATTCATCTAATAAGTAAGGTACTCTTTGAGTTAAAATTTTATGAACTTCTAGAAGTATATGTTTAAGATTGACCTTTAAATCTTTGATTTCTAGGTTCCAAGGAAAGTCATCAATGAAAAGTTTAGTCTTAGGTTTTTATTAGTATTTCCATGTTCAAACAATACATGATCTTCACTTTCAAAAGATGGGAAATATAAAGCTTTATTATCAACATCATCAAGAAATTTCTTAGCTTTACTTTCCTTTTCTTTACTTGAACTTGATGGAATAGACATAGGCACATCATTATCACTCAACTCCTCAAGAATTTTTATTATTGGTACACTCCTCTTCCATGACATTAGTCTCAAAATCTTCGCACTTCTTAAGGTTAATTTTATTGCTATTAAACAGTGATTCTTGAACCTCATTACTTATGAATTAATTATCTGTCACACTTTTGCCTCTAAATTTTTAATGGAAGACTCTTGTTCTTGGAATCTTGTTTTAGTATCTATTATACGTGTTTCATTATGAGCCATAAATTTCAAGAGCAATTCTTCCATATTTGAATTTATCTTAGGCATGGGATGAATATTAAGGGGTAGGGGAGGTATCACATTAAGATTTATATAAGAACTTGAATTTTGAGTCCATGAAAAATTTTGATAATCCTCCCAACCAGAATTATAGGTACTAAACTAGGGATTATTCATTGCATGATTATGACTTTCAAAATCTACCCCTTCATAAAAGTTTTGAATATTAGGGTTGAAAAAATTATTCCGTGGGTCATTCAACTTAAAGTTATCACCACCATAATTTTCATAATTATCATTGCTTCAAATCCCTAAATTCTTTGAGATTAATTCAAGTTAGGACAGAATAGGTTGAGTGATATTAGTTTCCATCAAGAACTATTTTAGAAAGAACATTTTTTCCCTTTTCTATGACCAAAATAAATAAAGAAAACAAAGGGGAAAAAAAAAAAAAACAGACACAAAAAACAAATAAAAACAAAAGAGGGAAAAAAACAAAAGAATTTTTTTTTTATCTTAAAAACTGGTCTAATCTCAAGACTTTCAATAACTATATGATATTAATTAATAATCCCCAGCAAAGGCACAAAAACTTGATGGACAAAAACGTAGCAAGTGAACTAGTGTCCAGTTGAGTATCTAGTTGAGTTAAGTGTCGACCTCTCAAAGATTATAATTAAGTACTAAAGTTCTTGATTATCCTAATTTAGACCTAAATAAATTATGATTAAGTAAAAAGATTTTAAAGATTAAACTAATAAAGCTATTAAAGAATTAAACTAAGCAGATTATGAAAAGGTATTGATTAGGATTTTGATCCAACTTGTTATCCCAATGATTATAAGTTTCCCCTTTTAATGTGTCATATTCCCTTAAGTTAGACCTAAATTCATTAATGGTAGAATCTCATTATTTAGGTTTTACCCAATCTCTTGGCATAAACCCCCTAACTCTAATTAACGAAAATCATATCTCTATATGGATTCAATTAATTAAAATTGCATTACCGATTTGTGAAATTCCCTAAGTTCAGTTATCGCAACAACTTACTTTAGAAAATGCTCAATAGAAATTGATTCTATCTCTAGTCAGTTTTACTACGAGTTATTGTTACTTAACTCCTAATTCATTACTTTGTCTTGCAGTTCTTCGCAATTAATTATGAATCATGCATAGAGTGATCAAGTCTACACAAGCAGTAAAAGTAACACAACAACAATTAACAATTTAGATATAAGAGAATAATGAACACAATAAACTACAAGAAATTCTAATTAAAACATTGCTCAAACTAAGTCTTCACAAACCCTAATCAACTATAGAATTATCCTTGCATGAAGACAATTACAACCATAAAACCCATTAAGAACATAGAAACATTAAAAGAAAAAGAGTAAAAGATTAGAGTACAAGTCTCTCCTAAAAGCTCCTTCTTTTCCTCGCAAATTCTCCTCCAAAGCTTGGTTGTTGTTGATGAAGAAACAAAGTATGAACCTCTATTCTTCGCCTAACCTCGAAATGGCCTTGTTGTCGTCTACCCCTTCCAATATTGGCAGCTCTTACTACTTTTATAAAGATGCCAATTTTTGCTATAAAAGTTTGAGTAAGATTCCAACATAGAATTGGAATTGAAATCATTTACTGATTCTTTGATTCCTTCATATCTCGACTTATTTTCTTTCCTTTTCTTTTTTCTTTCTTTGACTTCTTGTATTCTTTGACCAGGACTTGCATGGATAAGCACCAATCAATAATTTCTATTGTTGCTTTCTTTTGCTTGATGCATTAACCGAGACTGGCTCCTTATAATTGTTTTCCTTATTTTCTTTAGTAACAAATAGTTTTTTTTTTGTGTGTGGTAGGATTTGTACTTTATTTTGAGAAACCTTTTGTGTACTTTCTCTCTAATTTCCATAAAAAATAATATTGACTAAAAATGTACTAATGTCCACCAAAATATACCAAGAAGAAATAATCAATATTAATTTCTTTCAGTCTCAAAATTTTCAAAAATTATATAATATAGCCAACGTAAATAATTTATGAATTTAAAACAAATTTTACTATAATAGATAATAAAAAGATATTTTATGCTGAAATTAAGTGAAAAGTATATGGAATATATATAAAAAATATGGGTTTATCACCTCTCCAGCCATGGTTTCTTCAACAAATTTTTCACCAATTTATTCCAAGGGAACATCAACATAAATCTCCATTGTTAAAGAGGTAGGATATTAATGGGAACAAATTCTCCAAGATATTGATGCACATGATGATGCACATGATTTGCATCAATTGGTAAAATTTCAGTATCCAAATCAATCACAACAATCAAAGGCATAATATTTTCCCAAAAATATCGCAAGACATGAGCTTTGTAAGTTAGTACTTAGGCAATCCGTGTAGTGTGGCTGATTTTGCTATGTGAGGAGTAGTGTGATACATAGTGTGAAAGCAATAAACAATACAAACACACAAGATACATCAATTGGTAACGTACTTCGGCTAATCCTACATCTGTGAGGCCATGCCCAGAAAGCAATCACTAAATCTGTCAACATAATACAAGAAAACTCCTAACTCTTTTACACATTTAGTGTTTCTCTAGTGGAATCAGTGTAAACTACCTTTGCACACTGCACAGTTGAATCCCTTTAATTCTTCAAGGCTCCCCCTTGGTGTGTGGCTGCATGGACTTGGACTCCCTTCAATCCTCAACACTGTTGAACCGCAGCAACAGCTAAAATCCCTTCAACTCTTTAAGGCTCCCCCTTGGAACAAGCTTCTTGACGTTGAACCCCATCAAGTCTTCAACTCCGTTGAACAGTAGCACAACTTCTATCCCTAGAAGATATAATCTTCAAAACAAGAACTCCATTGAATTATAAATGATAAATAACAAGCGTCAATGGAGAATCATAGTGTTTGAAGTTTATGACTACACAAACTCAACCACCATGAGCAGCCGTCTTCTCTCTTGCAGAGAGTCTTTGAAGAATTGCAGAACAGATTAACCTCAACGTTCAATTGGGTTCCTCTATTTATGGATGTTGAGATTGAAAAAAAGATCTTGAAACATCAATCTTTTTCCAATTAGGATTTTGATCAAGGACTTTGTTTCCAGAGAAACTTCTAGTATTAATTTCCTCAAAGTCCTTTTTTACTTAGGATTTTGAACTTTCCTTATGCTTTCCAATTTCCTTAACTGGACCTCTATATCACAACTCATAATCATTGATTCTTCCGGATTTACAATGTTTCCTAAAACGATGCTAATACACAGTCCTTTGCAAACTTGTTTTGTGCCGTCACATGTTCAACCTGTGTGGCCACACTCACGGTGTGCGACAGGTTTCTACAAGCTTTAATCACAATATAGAAATCAAAAGCAGGCAAGATAGGTGTCAACAATGGATTAATAGAGAAATAAATCCTAGTCCTAGGGATATATAGTCTACACATAAAATGGAATTCCTCGGGAATTCCCAACTAATTTCCGAGGGTAAAAAATGTCACTAGTGTAACCATGTGAATTATTGGAAGTATGGAAGAGGTAGCAGTACTAGATGAACCAGGTGAAGCATACCGCAACAATGGGTACAGAAAATGATCATCTTGTCCCAATACCAGTGATTTTTTGTGTCGGATTTGTTGTTTTCCTGCCATTGATATTGTGCACAATGAACTGAGCAAACATGTTAACTTTTTACACGTAAACCAATAGTGATAGCTAGATTCATGACCGGGAAAAGGTAAACCCTAGTTTTAGAGTGAGAGGTAACAATTTGAGAGAAGTACTTCTTGTTTGAATTTCCAAAGGAAAATTGATTGTATCTTCACAATTTAATTGATGAGAGAGAGAAAATCCATTATTGCAAGAAGTTGTGTCAGACTTAATGATGAAATCTGTTTCCAAGACTTGTAGTATCTAGATGAGAGAGTGTGAGACAAATTTCACAGTACGAGTGAGTGTACTATGCTACTAGAAGTCCATATAAAGAATACCATGCAGATGCTATATAGGAAGATACATATACTTTCACTTAGATCGACAGTATGAATGTATCATGTGATGTTTGTGAGACTCACACTACATGTACCTAGTTAACACACATAAGATACATGGTCAGATTAGGTTAAATTGGTATTGTGAACACATTATTCTATCTCATAAATTCCCAGGGCTTTCCGAAGCTCTTCAAATCTCACGCTATCCAATGGCTTTGTAAGGATATCAACCAATTACTTCTATTGGTGACATACTCCAGATCCACAATTTGTTGCTCAACCAATTCTCTAATGAAGTGATGTCTAATGTGAATGTGTTATGTTTTGCTATCCTGTACACGATTCTTTGTGATGTTGATGGCACTGGTATTGTCGCAATACATGACCAATTTCTTCTGCATTACCCCATAGTCACTCAGCATTTGTTTCATCTACAATAACTACGTAGCAACTCCGAGCAGCAATATAATCCGCTTATGTTGTTGAGAGTGATATACAATTTTGCTTCTTACTGTGCCATGACACTAAGTTGTTTCCCATATAGAAGCATCCTCCTGATGTGCTTTTTCTATCATCACAATTTCCTGCCCAACCTGCATCACTATACTTGACAAGATGCATTGTAGTATCCTTGATGTAAAAGAGGCCATGGATGATTGTGCTGTTCACATATCTCAATACTCTTTTGACTATTTTCTTGTGTGATTCTTTGGGATCAGCTTGATATTTGACACACACTCTAACACTATATGCTATATCAGGGTGACTGGCTGTCAGGTAAAGTAATCTTCCAATCATGCTTTAATATTAATGTTGATCTACATTCTTCCCTTTTTCATCTTTGGAGATCTTGAGTGTAGTAATAACAAGTGTTCTCATGGTTTTTCCATTTTCTAGGCCAAATTTCTTAAAGATTGTTAGCATACTTTGCTTGAGACAAAAATGTTCTTTCCTTCATCTCTTTAATCTGCAAGCCTCGGAAGAAGGTCAATTAACCAACCATACTCATCTCAAACTTAGTTTGCATTGCTGTGATGAACTCATCTTTGAGTTCCTTTGAGGTTGAGCCAAACACAATATCATCCACATAAACTTGTGCAATCAAGACATGCTCTGTTGTCTTCTTAAGGAACATAGTGTTGTATGCAGTCACTCTCTTGTAAGCTCTATCAAGTAAATAATTTGTTAATCTCTCTTACCATGCTCTTGGAGCATGTTTCAAGCTATACAGGGCTTTCTTTAGTTTGTACACATAATCCAGATGCTCTGAATTAACAAATCCAATTAGATGTTCAACATATACTTCTTCTTCAAAATAGCTTTCAGAAATGCACTTTTCAAATCTATATGTTGTAGTGTGAATTACTTAGCATAGGCAATAGGTACAAGTAGTTGCACAGATTCAAGCCCTGTGACTGGTACAAAAGTTTCATAAAAATAAAGTCCCTCCATCTGTGTATATCCTTGTGCAACCAATCTTGCTTTATTACGTGTAATTTTACCATGTTCATCAGTCTTATTTTGGTAAACCCACTTAGTCCTAATCACATTCACACTATTGGATCTTGAAACAAGCTCCCCAACATCATTCCTTTCAAACTATTGCAACTTATCTTGCATTTCCTTAATCCAGTATTCATCAGTAATAAATTCTTTTATATTTTTTGGCTCAATTGTACAAGTGTAACAAGCTATGATGATCATAACTACCATCTCACGATAGTCAATATTCTTTTTGCCTATGGTCTTCATTCCTTCTTTTATAACTCCAATAATGGACCAGTTGGATGATTCTTTAACACCCTTGATTCATGTTTTTTAGACTTAATCTTTGTTTTTGGATTGTTTCATCAATATCTTCAGTGATGATTTGATCATTGCTGATGGTGTGACTATCACAGTAGTATCCTCATCTTCCTTGTCAATGGACGTTCTTGGATTAGTCTTAATTTTTCAACATCCTTAACTGTCACGTTGACTGATTCCATCACAACACATGTGTTTGTTGAATACACGAAATGCATGACTGTTTCTGGAGTACACAAGAAATATCCCTTCATCTCTTCGTGCATCAAACTTATCCAAATCTTCTTTGTCTCTTAGAATATAACATTTGCTTCCAAAGATATGGAGATAGCTTAGTTTGGACTTCTTTCCCTTCCAGAGTTCATAGCTGTCTTGTTCATCATTGGTCTAAGATAGACCTTGTTGATTATGTGAACTACACTGTTAGAAGCCTCGGCCCACCAACCATGTGGCAGAATCTTTGCATTTAGTATGACATGAATAGTGTCTTGAATTGTTCTATTCTTTCTTTCAATGACTCCATTCTGTTGTGAAGCTTTTGGTGCAAACAACTCGTGATTTATGCCATAAGCTTCACAGAAGTCTGAGAATAGATTATTCTCAAATTCCTTGCCATGATCACTTTTTAGACGCTTTAATGTTATACTCTTCTCAGTCTATAAATTCAAACATATCTTTCTGAATGCTTCAAAAGTGTCTGACTTATTTTTGAGAAAATCTATCCAAGTATACATTGAGAAATCATCAATATACACAAGTGCATACCTTTTTTCGCCAATACTTTCTACCTATGTGGATCTGAACAGATATATATGTATAAGCTCTCGAATATGAGTTGTTGTAATATCTGTAACTTGTGTATGTTTGACTATGGTTGGCTTATCGATTTGGCAATCACCACATAGTAATCTGCACTCCTTCTTGAATTGTGGAATCCTTTGCACTATCTCTCTATTTCTGAGTTTTTTCAATAACTTGTAGTTCACATGCCCTAGTCTTTTGTGCCACAGTTTCCCATCATGGATTTTTTTAGTCATGCCTACTAAGTTTGTCACAACATTCATTTGATAGTAGTTATGAGCTGTTATGATTCGCATTATGATTCGCATTATGATGCATTCTTTATCCTCTTTGACCATATAACATCTTTGTTTGTGAAAATACCCCATCAAGTCATCATCGCACAACTAAATTATGCTTATCAAGTTTGCTTTCATTCTTTCTACATGTAGCACATTTGTCAACTTAGGCATCCCTTCTACATTCAATGTACCTCTTCCGACCACTTTATTCTTAACACCATCTCCAAAAATAACACTCTCTCTTCAAATTTCAACATAGTCTATGAGATACTCTCTATTTCCAGTCATACATTTGGAACATTCACTATCAAGATACCATACACAACACATATTAACGGATAAAGACATATGTGCCACACTGCATCTCAACTCATCCTTCCAGATCCAGATCCAGTGATTCACCTTTTCTTTTTTTGAATAACTTGGAGCATGTGTTTGAAGCTTCCTTCCCTTCTTGAGATCCTTGTCTCTTCGATTATACTAGTGCCACACATGTCCAATAATCATACAATAGCTACAAATAATTAGTGGCCTTCTAGGCTTGTACTTGTTGATCAACTTCCTTTTATCAACATTGGACATATGTCCTTTCATGAGCGCACCTTCTATCATCTCATATTTCTAAGCATCGCTTGTGTTCTGTCTGGTGTGGCTATTTCCAGAAAATCCGATGCCAGTTGTGTGACTTCTATATGTATATCCAAGATCGGTTTTGATTCCAGCAGGTCTTCTAGCTTCAAGCATCTCATCAAGCTTCGTTTGCCAGTGTTTATCAATGCTATTCTCCCTTCAGCATTACTTAGTCTTTCAGTTACATCCTTGACTTGTGCCAGTAGTTCATAGTTTCTCTTCTTAAATGCCTCTTATAGATCCTGAATTACTTGTAAGCTTTTCTTCAGTTCTTTGTTTATTTCAACAAGATCAGTCCATTTAGTGTACATCATATCATATTTATCTTGAAGTTCCTCATATGGCATTGTTTCATCACTATAGAGGAAGTCATCATCCTGACACCAACATTGATGTCATTATCATGAAGTGATGTATCTTTCACTTACTATACATTAAATGCCATAGTTTCATTAATATTAATGTCATCACCTTCCTCACAATCAGTTTCATCCTTTTTGTCTTCATCACTAAGGGTGATATTCAAGGATCTATTCTTCTTTAGAGTGTTGGCACACTTAGCTTTCATGTGACTAACCCTTCACACTCTACACTAAATCCCTTTGCCATTCTGCCCCATGTCATGATTTCGCTTCCCATCACGACTTTCGAGTTTAGATTTGTTAAAGACTCGTATATCTGGACTTTCACCTTTGTATCCACTCAGAGAATTTGATGTATTGCCAGTTTTGCGAAGAAATTTTCCAAAGTTCCTTGTGAGTATCATGATCTCATCTTCAAAATAAGGAGTAGTGTTGAGTGCACTTACCTCAGCCTTCAAGGCTATGTCTTTGTCCTGTGAGTGAGTTTTCAAGTTCATCTCATAGGTTTGTAGTGAACCTAAAAGATCATCTAGAGATAGCTTAGTCACATTCTTTTTGCTTCCTCAATAACGGCCACCTCTGCATGAAATCTTGTAGATAAGGATCTTAGAGCTTTGCATACCAGCTTCTCCTATGGATACTTTTCTCGAAGCTGAAAGACCTCATTTGCAATATCTCTTAGCTTGCCACTAAAGATAACAATAGTGTCATATTCGTGCATCCTCAATTCCCCAAACTGACTGGTCAACATTTGCAATTTCGATATTCTAATTGGTACCCGCATACGCTGTTTGTAATCTGTCCCAAGCTCTCTTGGTAGAGGTACATGTAGATATCAACTTGAACTACTCCTCATCCGCACCAGTAAATATGGTGTTCAGTGCTTTAGCAAGCTTGTGCCAATTTCCTCTCAATGTTGCTCTAATCAATCCTTGGTTTTATAACCTCCTTAGCTACATTAGTTATGGCATCCTCGACTATCTTTGTTGGTTCCTTCCACTTAATTTCAACAACATATGTAAGTTAGTACTCAGGAAAATTTTGTAGTGTGACTTATTTTGCTGCGTGAGTAGTAGTGTGAAACACAATGTGAAAAGAAATAAACAACACAAACACACATGGCACAAAAATTGGTAATGTAATTTAGCTAAGCGTACGTCTACGGGGCCACGCCTAGAAAACAATCCACTAATAACTATCGACACAGTACAAGAAAACAACTAGCTCTTTTACACATCTAGTGTTTTCCTAGTGGAATCAATGCAAACTCCCTTTGCACACAGCACAGTTGAATCCCTTCACTCTTCAGGGCTGAATCAATGCAAACTCCCTTTGTACACAACACTTCAATGTGGATTCAACTCCCTAGTGGATTCAACTCTTCAATGAATCAGTGTAAACTCCTTTTACATACGACACAGTTGAATCCTTTCAACTCTTCATGGCTCTCCCTTAGAACAAGTTGCTTGATCTTGTATCCCTTAAAGTCTTCAACTGCGTTGAACCACAACACAAATTTTATCACTGGAAGCTATAATCTTCAAACCAAGAACTCCATTGAATTGTGAAGGATGAACAACAAGCATCAATGGAGAATCACAATGTTTGAAGTTTGTGATTGCACAAACTCAACCATTATGAACCGTCGTCTTCTCTTTTGCAAAATGTCTTCGAAGAATTGCAGAATAGCTAACCTCAATTTTCAATTGCAATGGTTTAATAATAAATGTTGAAGCTTATTAGTTGGTTTTGTATTTCCTAATGAACTTGACCCAAGGATATAGTTTCAAGATAACACTTCTAGCTTAGATTCCAAATGATTCCTATTTTTCTTAGGATTCCGAGCTCTCCTTATGCTTTCAAATTTCCTTAACCGGACTTCCATATCACACTCATAATCACTAATTCTTCAGGATTTACCATGTTTCCTAAAACGATGCCAATACACAATGCCACTGCAAACCTGTACCTTTTGTACCGTCACATGATCAACCTGTGTGGTCACACTCAAGCTGTGTGACAGGTTTCTACGAACTCCCAATTTGGCATTGTTTTAAATTAAACACCAATGATTTGCCTGCATTTTAATGCTTTATAAGAACCTCATAGTATCCATATTAAACCATAAGCATGAATAATAAATACTAAGTGAATTGTTCAAGTCCTAGTTACCGGTGGCACATAGGACAAAATAGATAGTTCAGAGGCTGCCACATAAAGGAATAAAAAATATCCCAAGCCATGCAGTCTAATAGAAAATAGAAATTAAAGTATTTAGTTCAAGGCCACACTTGGCCATCCAAAGACCACACAAGGGTCAAGCAGAGTAATTTCATATAAAAAAAAATTACAGCTAGGACTCTCCCTTTTGATTTGAAATAATGCTTAGGGAAGCTTATCCTTAAGAGTTTCCAAGTCTTGCTGCATTTGAAGAATAGAAGCCATGATATTGGAAAGTTGTTGATTGAGGAGGTCTGAGCTGGTAGTCAGTTCTCAAGATTCAGCACTGGGAAGAAGAGGAGAGGGTGAGGCAACTTAGTGTTGGGCTACTTCTTTTCGGATGATTGCTACCAGTAGACCTACCTGGACCAGTGTGTCTTTATGTGGATGGAGTTGGAGAAAAGGGTACCACACTAGGAGCTGTATTCTTTGGCATCACTAGAGGGTCTAGTGCCCTTACCCACCAATCAAAAGCCAAAGAAAGGTCCCTACAAGCAAGTAGATATTCATAAATCAAGCAGGAACATGGAAGAGCAATCTTACTAGCCTTCTTTTGGTTTATCTGCCGAGGATGTTTCTGAAGATAACAGTTCATATGTTGATCTTTTTCCTGGTGGCAAAGGCATAGAGCAGATGAGCTATTTCCTTGAGAACAGCAGTTACATTTGTGGTGGGTAGCCAATTTCCACAAAAGACTCTAAATGGGGCTCCGTATGACATTTACATCAGATTTGAGTTGAGCTTGTTAGTTTTTGGCCAGACAGCCTCTGCATCACCAGTTAGAGCCTTAGTCACTTCATCAAAGTCAGCTTCCTCCTCTAGGCTAGTCCCTTCAATATCACTGTCGTGTGGGCAGCTTAGGTAGTGTGCTACGTTTGCAGGTAGGAAATCAATGACATGCTCCTTCACATATACTTGACCATAAGCTGGGCTCTTAGTCAGATTGGCATAGAACTCCTTGACTAAGTTCTCATTATACAATTCAGCAAATAGAACCAATTTCACACCCCATTCCCAGCAGTAACCATTACATTATACTGTTCCAAGCTTTCTTGAGTGATCCTTTTCTCAGCCAAAATTAGTTTATCAATTAGTCCCACCATCCTCAATTCAGTAATCTTTGTGTAAAATGTTTCTTGAGAGCATTTTTGGCTTTAAGAAGAGCAGAAGGATGAGAAGTGCAGCTCGTGCCTTTCAGCATTGGTTTTTTGAAGATGAAGCTCTTTTTAGAGCTGTTCTAGTACTCTTTCTCCCCTGAGTCAGTCTAGTGCCAAGGGTCACCCCTACAACCTATAAATCTGACCCAGAGCTTCCCTTTCCTTTAGCATTGTGCTCTTCCTCAAAACCTTCCTCAATACCTTCATCAATATCTTCCATGGACTGATTTATTGAGCTCCTAACAGTTAAAGGTTGGAGTACAACAATAGGAGACAGTTCATTAATAAAGTGGTGCATAGGGTGTGCATCAACAGGCAAGACCTCAATACCCAAGTTTTCAACAATAGGTAGAAATAGAGTATTTTGTAGAAAATATCTAGGCACATGAGCATGTATCATCAACCGAAAATAAAAAATAGACAGGACAGACAATAGGAAAATGTTCAGTACGAAAGAAATTTGAGTATCTGTTAGTCTCAGCCTATATATGAGTAAGAACTCATTTGGAGAACCTAAATAATGTTCAAGGGATAGAGAGTTTACCTGTCGGATTACTGGAATGGCTGGTATAGAGACGATGTTGCTGTGCTTGATGACCCGGGTGAGGAATATCTGGTCCTCACCAAAGGAGAGAGAGTGCGATCATCATGTCCAAGAGCCAGGGACTTCTTGGGCCTAATAGGTGGTTTCTCCTACCATTGTTTGTTGTCGGAGTATGCGGAGAAGATGAATATGTCTTGGAGAAGAATAAGGATTTGTAAAGGAAAAACCCTAAAGAATGCGGAGAGAAAATTGCTGAGATTGGAGGCAAAATAGGTCGGTTTTGAAAGATTCGGAAACGATTGTTGAGTTGATTTGGTGAGAGATAAAATCCCTCATTTTTCGTGTCAGACTCACTAATGGACTCTTCTTCAAAGGTCTTTTATGTGTGAAAGGAACTGCGTGTTGCAAATCGATGTGGTTGGTATAACGCGGGATAATCTGAGCATGAGACAAGAGTGTTCACTTAATCTCACACTGCTTGTACCTGTCTAACATTTATGAGGGTGTGAAGTACCATTGTTATACAGACATCTTATGCACTAGTTGATCACATAAATCCCTAATGCCTGTCTGAGTTCTTCGAACCTCATGGCATCTAGGGACTTTGTGAGGATATCGACCAATTGTTTTTGTGTGTTACACAAGATTTTTGGTGATGTTAATTGCACTAGTGTTTTCACAATACATGATCAGCTCCTTCTATGTAATCCCATAGTCACTTAACATATGTTTCATCCAAAGGAGTTGTGTGCAACAACTCTCTGCAGTGATGTACTCAGCTTCTTCAGTGGATAGTAAGATACAATTTCGTTTCTCACTATACCAAGAGACCATATTGTTTCCAACATAGAAGCATCCTGCAGACGTGCTTTTTCCATCATTATAGTTACCAGCCTAGTCTGCATCACTATATCCAACAAGATAAGTGGTGCTATCTTTAATGTAGAATATTCCATATTCAACAGTGCTATGTACATAGCTCAGGATGCGTTTCACTGCTCTCTTGTGTGACTCCTTAGGATCTGCTTGATATCTTGCATATGCTCCAATACTGTACAATATATCAAGTCTACTAGTTGTTAAGTAGAGTAAACCACTGATCATACTTCGGTACTCATATTGATCTACATTGGTTCCCACTTCATTTTTGTTAATCTTGAGTGTGGTACTCATAGGTGTCCTTATTGTCTTTCCATTCTCTAACATGAACTTCTTTACCAAGTTCTTAGCATGTTTTGCTTCAGAGAGAAATATGCCTTCCTTCATTTGTCTGGTTTGTAGTCCAATGAAGAATGTTAGGTGATTTACCATACTCATTTCAAATTCAGTTTTCATGGATCAGATGAATTCCTCAGTGAGCTTCTTTGATGTGGAGTCAAACACTATGTCATCAACATATATCTGTGTTATGAGCACGTGCTGTGCTAATCTTTTGATGAACATAGTTTTTTCCACACTCCCTCTAATGTATCCTTTCTTGAGCAAGTAGTTAGTGAACCATTCATGCCAAGCTCTTGGAGCTTGCTTTAGTCCATAAAGAGCTCTTTTCAATTTATACACATGCTAAGAATACTTTGAATTCACAAACCCTTTTGGTTGTTCCACATATGCTTCTTCTTGTAATATCTTATTTAAGAATGCACTTTTAACATCCATCTGCTGTGGTGTGAAGTTCTTGGCATATATAGTGGAGAGCAGCAATCTTGTAGATTCAAGTCGTGTGAATGGGCCGAGTATACCCTTGTGCAACCAGCCTTGCCTTGTTGCGTGTGATGTTACCTTCCTCATCAGTTTTATTCTTGAATATCCATTTGTTACCACTAACATTCACACCTTCTGGTCTTGTGACAAATTCCCACACATCATTTCTTTCAAACTGTTGCAGCTCTTCTTACATTGCGTCAATTCAGTACTCATCAATGAGTTCCTTGACATCTTTGGATTCAAGTGTGGAACTGTAGCATGTTATGTTGATCATTACAACCATTTGATTGTAGTCTACCCCTTTCTTGCTTCTAGTTCTTAGGCCTTTTGTGATGTTATTGATGATAGTATTTGTAGGGTGATCTTTCAGAAGTCTTATGTCTTTTCTTCTTGCTATCTCATTGCCCTGACTGTGAGTCATACTCCCATCCACTGGTAAGTTTGAAGAATCTTCAATACTACTTTGAACTTTTTAGATCTCTGACACTCCAGGTGTATTGTCTTCATCGTCAACAACTTGATCATTAACACTTAGTCTCCTGGTGTCAACATCCACAACAGTCACATTTACTGATTCCATAACTACTCATGTGGGCTCTTAAACACATGGTATGCATGACTGTTTGTGGAATATCCCGGAAATATTCTCTCATCACTTCTAGCATTGAATTTCCTAAGTGTTCACGATCCTTTAGGACGTAACATTTACGTCCAAACACATGCAGATAACTTAGCTTAGGTTTCTTGCCCTTCTAGATTTCATATGCTGTCTTACTCATCAAAGGCCTCAAGAACACTGTTAATGATATGAACTGTTTCTGCCCACCAATTATGTGGCAGTCCCTTGGAATTCAGTATCACACGAATCATATATTGAATTTTTATGTTCTTTTTCTCAACCACACCATTTTGTTGTGGTGTCTTAGGTGCTGAGAACTCATTTCTGATGCTATGTGACTCACAGAACTCTGAAAATTGGCTGTTATCAAACTCCTTGCCATGATCACTCCTTAGCCTTTTCAAAGTTATGTTCTTCTTCGTCTGAATACATAGATATATCCTTTTGAATGCATGAAATGAATCTGACTTATTTTTAAGAAAATCTATCCAAGTGTATCTTAAGTAGTCATCGACACACATTAAGGCATACCTTTTTCCACCTGTACTTTCTACCTGTGTGGGTCCAAATTGATCAATATGCATTAGATCTAAGATGTCTGTTGTGGTGATATCTCCAACTTGGATGTGCTTGGCTGTGACTAGCTTACCGATTTGGCAATCTTCACACAATAACTTACACTCCTTTTTAAATTGAGAAATTCATCTGACAATTTGTTTGCTTCCAAGTTTGTGTAAGTGCTTATAGTTCATATGCCCCAGTCGTTTGTGCCACCGTTCAGCTTCTCCAATTTGTTCAGTCGGGCATATGAGTTCTTTCATAGCATTCATCTGGTCGCAGTTGTCAGCTATTCCTGATCCTACAATGATGCACTTATCATTGTTTGTCAGCACATAGCATTGTCTCTTGTCAAAATACACCAATGGATCATTATCACCGCACAATTAGCTTATACTTATCATTTTGGCATTCATCCCTTCGATGTGTAGCACATTGCATAACTCTGGCATTCCAACTATATTTAGTGTGCCTACACCTACTACTCTGTTTTTCACACCATCACCGAATGTCACACCGCCTTTATGACATAATGTATACTCTGCAAGATATTCTTTGTTTCCCGTCATATGACGTGAGCATCCACTGATACTATACTCCACCCAAAATTTGCAGACAGAGAAAGATGAGCTACATTGCCTCTTAGCTCTTCCTTTCTGATCAAAATCCATCGCATCTTGACTTCTCCTTTGGTCAAAGCATGTGTGTGCAGATTTCTTCCTTGCTTCAGATCTCCAATTCTCCTATAGCATTGATGCCACACGTGCCCGACCATTTTGAGTAATCACACATAAATGAAGGCTTTCTAGGTTTGTGTTTCTTGATCAAGTTTCTCTTCTCAGCTCGACTCAAGTTGCCTTTAACAAATACTCCTTCCAACTTGCTAAACGTTGTGTAACTGCTCTCATGTTGTGTGACATGCATACCTGTTTTGTGATTGAGATTTGTACAAGTATACCAAGTCCTGATTTCATTCCAGCTAATCTTTCCATAGAGATTATTTCATCAAGTTTAACCTTCCCAGTGTTAAATCTTGTTATTTTGCCTTCAGCCAAGTTAACTCTCTCCATTGCATCCTTGACTTGACCCATTAGCTCATTAATTTCTTTCTCCAATGGTCTTTTTGTTCCCAGACCTTCTTTAGGCTGTCTTTAGTTCTTGATGTAATTTCACAAGTCTAACCCACTTAGTGTAGAGAAGGCTGAATTTATCTTGCAATCACTATCATATTTATGATCAATGTGCATAGATGTATCTTCCAAATCTATTATCACATTAAATGCTAGTGTCTCATTAGAATCAGTGTCCTCTTCATCATCTTCAGAATCACTTTTCTTATCATAATTACTGAGAGTAGTATTCATGGATCTGTTCTTCTTAAGCATGTCGGCACATTCTGCCTGGATGCGACCATACCCCTCACATTTTCTGCACTGTATGCCTTTTCCTTTTTGACTAGTGTCAAACTTCCTTTTCATTGTGATCCCTTCAGAATTAAACTTATTAGGGCA
Source organism: Catharanthus roseus (assembly GCA_028651295.1). Taxonomy (NCBI): domain Eukaryota; kingdom Viridiplantae; phylum Streptophyta; class Magnoliopsida; order Gentianales; family Apocynaceae; genus Catharanthus; species Catharanthus roseus. Next base: position 2,664,354 of record JAPQWS010000032.1, on the reverse strand, counting down.
TTTCCTATCCCTGTTGTCATTCTTAAACCTCCCTTGTGGTTTGAATGTTTTTTCGGTTCTACAAAGAAACTTCTAAAGTCTCGAGTGAGCATCATAACATTTTCTTTAGAATAAGATGTGACATTGGATAAGTGGTGTGCAGCTTTCAGTGCAATGCCCTTACCTTTGGATTCAACATCAAGATTCATCTCATGTGTCCTCAAGGATCCTAAAAGATTATTCAAAGGAAGTTTTGTTACATACTTTGCTTCTTCAATTACTACAACCTTATGATGAAATTGTGCAGGTAAGGACCTTAGTACTTTTCGCACTAGTTTCTCTTCAGAGAATTCTTCTCCCAATTGATAAGCCTTATTTGCAATTTCTTTGAGTTTGCTGCTGAATTCACCAATTGTTTCATCCTCTTGCATACTTAATTCTTCAAACTCAGTAGTCAACATTTGTAATTTGGAAATCCTCATAGCATTTGTACCTTCATGAATGGTTTAAAAAGTTTCACATGCCTTCTTTGTAGATGTGCAAGTTAAAATTAGCTTAAATTGTTCCTCATCCACACTGGCAAAGATGATGTTGAATGCCTTAGCATTAGCCTGAGTAGATTTTCTCTCAGTATCAGTCTATTCGAGTCTAGGCTTCATAACTATCTTAGTTAATTTAGTTGTGTCATCTTCCTCAGTCTTTGTAAGAGGTTTCCAGTCAATCTCAACAGCATCCCATGCAGTTTCATCCAAGGACTGAATAAAAATTCATGTTTACATCTTCCAATAGGCATAATTTGTGTCTTTGAGTAGAGAAATTTGGTAACAAATCACCGTTCTTGGTTGTCATGATGACCTAAGTACCAACTTCCTATGATCTTCACCTGCTAGATAACTAGCACAACAAACGGTGCCTAAGCTCTTGTACCAGTTGTAACTTAGTACTTATGCAAATCGCATAGTGTGATTGATTTTGCTGCATGAGTAGTAGTGTCAAACACAGTGTGAAAAGCAATAAATAACACAAACACACACGACATAGTAATTGATAACGTAGTTCGGCCAAGCCTACGTTTGCTGGGACACGCCCAAAAAATAATCCACTAATAACTGTCAACATAGTACAAGAGAACACCTAGCTCGTTTACACCTCTAGTGTTTTCCTAGTGGAATTAGTGTAAACTCCCTTTGCATACTACACAGTTGAATCCCTTTAACTCTTTAAGACCGAATCAGTGCAAACTCCCTTTGCACACGGCGCAGTTGAATCCCTCAACCCTTCAAGGCTCCCCCTTGAAACAAGCTGCTTGATCCTGAATCCTTTCAAGTCTTCAACTTCGTTGAGCCACAACATAGTTTTTATCCATATAAGCTATAGTCTTCAAAACAAGAACTCCATTGAACTGTGAACGATGAGCAACAAGTGTCAATGGAGAATCACAGTATTTTAAGTTTGTGACTGCACAAACTCAACCACCATGAATCACCATATTCTCTTTTGCAAAATGTCTTCAAAAAATTGCAGAACGACTAATCTCAATCTTTAATTGCAATGCTTTATTTATAGATGTTGAGGCTTATTGGTTGGTCTTGTATTTCCTAATGAACTTGACCCAAGGATCTAGTTTCCAGATAACACTTCCAGTTTAGATTCCCTGTGAATACTAATTTTCTTAGGATTTCGAACTTTCCTTATGCTTTCAATTTCCTTAACCGGACTTTCATCTCACAGCTCATAATCACTGATTCTTCGAGATTTACCATGTTTCCTATAACGATGCTAATACACAGTACTACTTCAAACCTGTAGCTTTTGTGCCGTCACATGATCAATTTGTGTGATAGGTTTCTACAGCATCCCATGCAGTTTCATCCAAGAATTGTATAAAAATCCTTGTTTTCATCTTCCAGTAAGCATAATTTGTGCTTTCAAGCAGTGGAGGACGCATCATAGAGCCACCTTTAGTTGACATGATATCCTAAGTACTAACTTTCCATAATCTCACCTGCTAAATAAATAGCATTTTAGATTGGTGCCATCCTCTGATACCGGATGAAAGTTTCTACTTAGACCTTATTGTGCAGTGTGAGTTAACTTCTATGTGAATGTTATGCGAAGCAGATAATGTGACAACAGAAATAAAACATAAGAATCATAAAACAACAAATTAGTAACACAATTCGGCCTAAGCTTACGTTTATGGGGCCTTGCCGAGAAGAACAATCCATTATAAACTGATAACACAGTACAAGAAATACCTAGCTCTTTAATACATCTATTGTTTTCTTGGTGGATATAATGTAAACTCCCTTCACACACTTCATAGTTGGAATCCCTTCAACTCCTCAAGGCTCTCCCTTGGAATGTGGTTGCTTGTACTTGAACTCTCTTCAATCCCCAACATTGTTGAACCGCAGCACAACTCATTTTCCCAAGAAGTAAGTTTATCTTAGAGGAAAAACTCTAATGTTCAATGCTTATAGGACAACACTTAACAATGGAGAAAGGTCATAGTCTTCAAGGTATATGATACATAAACTTGAATTCAATGAATTGCCATTTGGATGCTTGAATATTACTTTTGGAATTATGAACGCTAACCCTAATACTTCTAAGAATCCATCCTTAAATACTTAGGATCTTTTTATCCAACAAGGAAGTCTAAATTGATTCTACAATCAGATCTTCTTGATATACATGGATTTAGCTTTCTTGTTTAAATATCTTTCCTTAATCTTCCCGATTTACCAAGATTTTTACCCTAATTTAACTTTCAATAATTTAGGAAGTAGAGATCTTGGAAACTTCAATAAATCTACTGTGGATATCTCAACTCAATCTTCAAGAATTTTAAAACAGTTCAAACTCATTCTTCAAGTGACCCACGAATATATTCTGGAAAGTTGTCTTGCAGTCACACACACAACCTTCCTTCTTGTGTAGCCATAATTAGGGCTGTAAACGGGGCGGGTCTTACCCGTACCCGCACGGGTCTGTACCCGTTTTTAGCGGGTAAGGTTTAAATTTTATACCCGCGGACCCGGACCTGTACTCGTACCCGTACCCGAATTTATACTGCTATATGGTCCGGGTAAGGTATGGTGATACCCAGACCCGTATACCCGTATTAATAAAATAATAATATATTTTATATTATATTATATTAATATATAATTTGTAATTTTTTTAACATATTATTTTACTCTTATCTTTAACAGTAACCTACTACCTCTACTCTACTTACCTACCTACCAACCAACTACACTCACATCACATCACACTCACACTATGACGATTTTGTGTATATTTGAACTTTTAATTATGTGAATTAGAGATGTTAAATGATTTTATTTGTTGAAAGAATGTTAAGGAGATTATGTTAATCATGTTAAAATTTTTATTTTTTGAATTATACATTGTTTTACATATTTTTGTTTAAGAGGGAAATAAAATAGAAAAATGTCCGTACCCTACCCTGGACCCTGGAGGGTCGGGTCTGGGTCCAGAATTTTATACCTTGGAGGGTATGGGTCCGAGTATAGGTCCAAGTTTCACTATAAGGGTCCGGGTCTGGGGGTACCCTGAGGGTCTGGACCCGTTTACAGCCCTACCCATAATCAATTGTGTGACAATATTCTACAAACCGTCCTGATCCTTAACCTTGATAGTGCCTTCATATTTACAACCCAAAAAACAAAGGAAAAAGAGTTTGCTTGATGCACTAGCCTTTTATGATACTTTTTATGCTTGAACATTGCTAGTTTGGATGTACTAACAGTGTTTTCAAGAATGGGTTTATCTTTTGTTAGTATCTGTCATAAATTCACCCTATGTTTAACAATGTGGTCAAGGCCCTTTCTTTTATTCCAGTTTGTTAATCAAGTTCTGGTATTATATAAGGTAAATGTGAATTATTAATGTTTTGTCTTATTGTTATTGAGAAGGAGTTTGTTGCTTTCTCTATTATTTCCTTCGTACTTTCCACGACTGTTTAAAGGAAAAAGAAAGGAAGGGGAAGAAAAATCGGTAAGCATTTGTTGAAATGAAGTTTGTTTCTTTCTCTATTATTTCCTTTGTACTTTCCACGACTGTTTAAAGGAAAAAGAAAGGAAGGGGAAGAAAAATCAGTAAGCATTTGTAGTTCTAGAACCTCAACCGGAAAAAAGAAAGTTAAAGAAGTGGGTGACCAGTGTAAAGAAGTGAGAAAGGAGGAAGAGAAAGAAAGACATTATAGAGCTCAGGTAAGACGAGAAATGTGAAATCTTAAGCGTTTTTCTATTACCTTTACACGATGTCTTCTTGTCTTATTTTTTCTGATTCGTTAAATTTTAAATGAAGATTTGGTTGTGTTCGTTTGTCTGTTCTGTGCTTCTTGATGTAGTCAGGCTATGAGTTGGTGGAAAGAAGCCTTGATTATGAGATTCATGCTTCTCCTCAACCATCTTAGATTCTCACCTCTTTTTCCTTTCATTTAATTATTATTTTTTGGTAGCAATGGTACCTTTATTAGGTTTCAGCATTCTCTGTAAGCATATTGTCCCATTGATTCTCAGGATTTATTTATGTCTGGTATAACTTTTCTTAGTCTGCTTACCTGTAGCAGGGACTATCAGTCATATATATTGAATAATTTATTTCACTGTTTAGGAATAGTGTTAATAAATATTTGGAAAGTGAAAAACATTTTTTTTAATTGTGGCAGCAGTCTTTTTAGCTGCTCACTGTGCACGTTTGGAAATGTGAAGAATGGAAGGCAGCAAGGCAACTTTGAAGTCTTTAGTGCTTCTTTCTTTGATAAATTTGTTATTTGGTTTTCCCCAACTCACAATCAATCTAAGTGGATGTATATGCTTATTGTATGTAAGGGTATGGCGCAAAGCTTAACAACATTTTCTCTACCGAGTTTGTTATTGAGACTGGTGATGGCAAGATGCAGAAAAAGTAAAGTATAATTTGCTTAGGAATTCCCTCTTCTTTGGAGTTGAAATTTATACATTAGATGTAGATTTATGTTCAAGGTTATTACTTGATTAAATTTTGTTTATTTGATAGTAATTAACTTGTGGATAGCTACGATCTTTGGATGTCATAAAAGGGTTCTATCTAGATTATCTGAATTTTAAGGGTTTAATAGAAAGTGTAGAACTTACTTTGAATTTCTTAGTTATGAGAAAATTTTTGTGTTTAGGAAAAATAGTTACTTGTGAGCAACACATAAAACCACTTTATGTGCAGCAGCTGGAAATATTTTCTCCCATGAATGTATGATTTTGAGTATTTCTTTGGAACGGGGAGAATCTAGAACATTTTCAGAAGCTTTCCAAGGGTTAAGCACTAAAGATAGTTGCTAATGAAGTGACACATTAGAATGCAGTTTATGGTGGTTGCATGAGTTGTGCAGATTCACGGGTTTGTCCTTGGAGAATCCTAGGGTATGATAAAATTGCTCCCTCGGTTCGTCTTCAGAGACTATCACTATATGTCACTTAGTAGGAAAGTTCCATTTCCTTTCCCATTGAGTACAACAACAGAATTGCTATTATATGAAATAGTGAATCAAACATCATTTCACTTTTTGTGGTGCAGTGAATGTGAAGCCACAATCTAAATCTCCAGCCAATTTCAATGTTTACACTGCACTGTTGAAGCCTCCTGAAAGAATCATGGCTCTTGATCTTCCTCATGCATGCTGCACATCTTTCACACGGGTATCAGTTAATTCTCTGTCTTACTATGTTGGCACACCCAAAGGATACATGGTTTCATATATAGCTTTTTGGATGTCTAAATAAACTGCTTGTGGCTCAAAATAGGGAGCTCAAACAATTGAGCCACAGTGTTTTTCTTCCCATGGTTTGGGCATGTAGTGTATGAAGGAAGTTCAGACTAAAGGAACATATTTTTACTAATTCTGTTAATTGACGTCAACTTGATTTCGGTGGCCGTCTTTATGTCTAATGAATTAAAGATTGAGGTGGGTAGTGCAGCATATTGATTTGATGTACAGGATACTTGAGGCCATCCTACATGTACATGAGGTGGATATCTATATTTATCATCTGTTGTTTTATGACTGTTTTAACACAAATTTTGATATCACGGATCTAATTCATTGAGTTCCTTATATTTTCCTCCGCAATTCATTTGAAACATTAACTAACAACATGCAACTCAGAAGAACAATGGCTATCTATATGTAGATATTTATGTTAACAATTACTAACAGTTACAACTTTAATTCAATTGTAAAAAAATGAAATATTTAACTTTAGTTTCTATACAAGTGTAATATTTTAATTCTGAATTCATCAATGGTTCATGATCACTAACTATACTTGCTTGGTTCTCGTAGAATTACCAAAATGATACACAAATTACAAATGATATGACGTTCTTGATTCACTAAGCTTGGTCATTGCTAATGGTGACTGCTGCTGGTATGTTCAAATCAAGAAAAGGAAAAGGTTTTACATGTCTAAGGGATTGTAATCGTTTCTCAGACCAAAGTGCTGCAATGAGAGGTGATTTTCCATCTTTGACCCAGTTACTAAACAAGAGTTTCAAGTGCACTTTTGATAAAGAGCTGCATAGGGAAAATGCTAACAACAGCAACTGAAGAAGAAGTCCATGCCCCCGGCTTCGGACTTGCCCGAATCCGAGACGGACATGCTGTACCCAAAAGGACACAAACGCTTTAAAACTTATGAAAATACAAAGAAAATTAAAACTGAAATATCCTTACTCAAGTTCAAAGTTAAAAAGGTGAACAAAACATGAAGAAATTGGAGGTCTATTGACAACATAATAAAAAATCCAAAATAGTCTTCTACAACCCTTTTTTCCCAAGCTTATTACAAAAGGTCTTCGAATCCACGTTTATACTTGGCAGGAACCTGGACCAAAAATAGAGAGAGAGGAGTGAGTACAACTACTCACTAAGTAGAAGAAAGACTCTAACTGTTGGGATTGAACAAGTGTTTGCAAATTATTCTTACTTAATCAACTAAAACGCCCCTTTGAAGTTCAAAACACTCCTTGGGCAAAATCGTAATTTTAGAAAGTTTGAAAATGATCTTGACCTTGAATATAGTATGTTTACAAAGTTTAGGGACTAAACTATAAAATCCACGACATGTTCCCCAATAAAAAATTTATTATATTTTCAAGTATCCTTTAAAACAGTTTTCCAAAATAATATTTTCCAAAACGTATCTTTACCGCAATTTGACAATTCTCATATATTCAACGTTCTCAGAACTGTCCTCAAAACGACATTCTTCATGTCATAACTTTAACACTGAGCTCAAGATAGTACATAAGGTAACAATGGGTCAGATATGTGATATCACGCCTAGCTGTTTCTCTGGCGAAGTACGCCAGAACAGATGTGTGGGGCTTTTTGTCCTTGCCCAAGGAAACATAACAGATAGGTGGAACATGTTCCCTCACGTCAAATCCATAGACAATCAGAAACTCAATACTCAGAACCATTATAAAACCAATTCTCAAAAGTTCATATGTACTATATATTCCAAAATCAAGCTTTCTCCAAAAACTCATATATCATGCAAAGTAAAATAATGCTTAAATTAATTCCAAAGTAGAGCTTAAAATAATTCTCCCAAACTTACACAGTCGCTTCTCATGCAAATAAAAACTCATTCGTGCAATCTAACTAAAAAATATTTAAAATAATTACTTCATATTATCATAAAATAAAATGAAAACATTTTCAGAGTTAGAGTCTAGCCTCTACTTACCTCAAGACGAATAGAAACACAAAGTCAATTCAAACTATGGATTTTGAAACCTTTCTCAGAACTCTTTAACATTAGCGAAATAAAAATCCTAAACCAATTACAATGCCAAATATGTTTCATCAAAAAACTTAGATATTTTAAAGCCTAAAATGACTAAACAAACTAAAATACACAAAAGAATTAAAGAAAGAACTAAGTTGGACTAACTTCGTTGTTAGAATAAAAAGGAAGAAATAAATAAAAATGGCAAAGGTCACCTCTCTCTCTCTCTCTCTCTCTCTCTCTCTCTCTCTCTTTCTATATATATATATATATATATAAGGTTTAGGGCGTGAAGGGAGGAGAGAAAGAAAGGTAGTAGTGGCGTTGAGCTCACGTGGGAGAAGGGGAGAAAGATTAGTGGCGTTTGAGGCGGTGGAGAATTTTTTTTTTTTGAGGACACTACAAAGAGCCACCAACAGCATACAAACACAGCCTGCAACAACAATCTTTTGAGCATAAATCCTGTAGGTATAAGATTGTTTATTGAGGAAAACATGATGTAGGCAAAATCATAAGAGTGAATTTGGAAAGCTTCTTCATCTTGAAACGTTTACCCACTTTTATATGTAAATACAAACATGACATCGAAGGCTCCGCATTTAACTTTATCATTTATCATAGAGAAAATCACCAGGTGCCTTTAAATTATTTATACTTTATCATCTGTTACTTAAATATTTTATTTAGTCTTTTTTGTCATTATAAAATTTACGTATTATCGGTCATATTTACGAGCGTCAAAATTTGGCAAATAATGGCTAGTTAAGGTCATGTACAAGGCACTGATTGCCCATTACAAGTACAAAAGAGTTTATGGAAAAAACAATCCAATATTTTCTGTCTTATTATTGTCAAAATAGTTACATTATATAGTGTACGAATCTTCTAGTCTTCCAATCAGATTATAGAAACAAAGTTCAACTAGGAGACTATTATAAAGTTCAACTAGGATTATAGTAATATAAGTATACAAGATTTAGGATTTATAAAGATATGAAAACTGATATATAATAGAATTAGGATAATCCTCTAATACTCCCCCTCAAGTTGAAGCATAAAGATCTGAAATGCCCAACTTGGAAGTTAACTGATGCAAGGAAGCAGGATGTAGAGCTTTAGTGAGAATATTAGCAAGCTGAAACTCACTGTGAATGTAGGAGGGAGAAATAAACTTGGCTTGAAAGGCATCCCAGATGAAATGACAATTAACTTCGATGTGCTTAGTACGTTCATGAAAAACCGGATTGGCCACAATGTGAAATGCAGCCTAATTATTGCAATATAACATAATATGGCTTGTAATGGGAACATGAAGATCCCGTAGCAATCCAGACAACAATTTTAATTCGCACAAAGTTATGGCCATAGAGCGATATTCAGCCTCGGCGGAAGAGTGAAAAAATAATATGTTGTTTCTTCGTCTTCTAAGAAATAGAGGAACCACCTAATGAAATAAAGTAACCGGTGACAGATCAGCGAGTAATGGGGCAAATAGTCTAATCAGAGTCACAATATGTGGTCAGCAAAAGACGAGAATCAGAGCGAAGAAAAATACCACGATCAGGACTGCCTTTAAGATAGCGAATCACCAGGAGAGTAGCATCCCAATGAGCAATCCGAGGGGCATGCATAAACTGAGTGAGGATATGAACAATATAAGCAAACTTAGGACGTGTAAGAGTAAGATGTATCAACTTTCTAATGAGCCGGGGATAGCGTTCTGGGTTATCAAAATAAGGGTTGGAGGACTTGGCCAACTGATGATTTGGTCTAATAGTAGTGGAAGCTAGTTTGGCCTCGAGCAAACCTCTCTCAGAAAGAATCTCTAAAGTGTACTTGCATTGGCATAGAAATAAACCGGAAGGGTTTCTAGCAATTTCAATCCCCAAGAAATATTTTAGGGGACGTAAGTCCTTCATGTAAAAGTACGCATTCAGAGAGGCCTTAAACTTGTTAATAGAAGGTAGAGAATTGCCAGTAAGTAATAAATCATCCACGTATATGAGAACAAATAGAAAAATATTATTCCGAGAATATGTAAAGAGGGAATAATTCGGATGGGATTGAGAAATGCCGCATTTGCAAAGAGCGGCAGTGAGCTTGGAGAACCAACACCGAGGGGCTTGGCATAGGCTGTAAAAAGATTTCTTCCGAAGACAAACCTATTCGAGGAAAGAGGGACGAAAACCAGGTGGAGGACGCATATAAATTTCTTTTTTTAAATCGCCATAGAGAAAAGTATTGTGGACATCCATCTAATGTATAGGCTAGTTTCGAGCGGCAGCTACTGAGAGCAAAGTGTGAATGGTAACCATTTTATCCACAAGGGCAAAAGTGTCAGTAAAAATTAATACCTACCATTTATGTGTTTCCTAAAATCACCAAGCGGGCCTTATATCGGTCAACAGTACCATCTGCTTTATATTTAATGCGAAAGACCCATTTACTCCCAATAACACATTTGCTAGTGGGCAAGGATGTCAAGGACCACGTGCCATTCTTTTATAGGGCATCAATTACTTATTGCATTGCAGTACGCCATTTAGGGTTAGAGACAGCTTCAGAATATGTAGTAGGTTCTAAGTTTGTGGCAACAAATGCTAGAAATTACCGGTGGGATGAGGAAAAATTTTTCATAATCCACAAAGTGTCTTATAGGATAAAGGGATGTACCTGAGAAGTTCAAAGACAGAGGGGGGTAGATGAGGAATGGGATATAGAAGACTTCTATATGGCATTACAGTCATAATCTCGAAGCTGAGCAGGAAGAGTTTTAATTCGAGTGCTTTTTCGAGTGCCAGTAGTAGTGGGATGGCTGTCCTTAGAAGTTATGGGACGTGTACTCGGTGAGGCAGCAAATTGGGTGTACTCTACTGGGCTGTGTGCAGTTGGACGGCTTGAAGGTGAAGCAGCTGGGCTAAGGAGCGGCAGGGAGAGTGGAGGTGCAGTAGCTGGGCTTGCAATTGGTGTAGAGGATGCAATTGGGCCACTTGTCTCTGGGCCATCGGAAGAGGGGTGGCGCAGCATGCCCACACAAGGGATGATCTGACGCTGGGCTGCGAGGAGGGTCAGATGACATTAGGCTAGGTGCTAGGCTGGAGTGCTCTGGGCCGACGCAGGGACCAGGAGAAAAGGTTGCTGGGCCATGAGAATGTGTTGGGCTAGAAGTTTCTGTGCAAAGAGAAGGCGTTGTAGTTGGGCTGGAAGAGTACTGGGTTGCAGTTGGGCTGGAAGAGTGCTTGGTTGTTGGTCCGTTTAGGTTGTCCAGTTGGTGGGTTGGTGCAGCTGTACTCCCCCTGTCATACATATTTTGTTTCGAGGTGCCCAATAGTTGTTCTCCAAAATTGTAAGAATGTGCAAAAATTTGGTAGAGATGGTAGAGCATCCGGTTTTTCTTTATATGGAAATATGGTCTCATCAAAGATCACGTCTCGAGACATGATAATCTTCTCTTTTTGCAAGTCATAAAATCTCCAACCTTTCTTGTTAAAAGTAGCCAAGAAATACACATGCGACTGCGGGCACAGAATTTATCTTTAGGTAGATCATGATCATGGAAATAAGCTAAACACCTTAAACTTTTAATGTGAGAATATGAAGGCCTTTTGTTATGGAGCAATTCATAAAGGGTTTAGCCTTGTAACAATGAAGAGGATGTGCGATTAGTGAGATATCTGGCCGCTAAAACACATTTCCCCAAAAATTTTATTGGCAAGTTAGCTTGAACCGTAGGGCACGAGCGACGTTCAAAATATGATGATGCTTGCGTTTGACCCTACCATTTTGTTGTGGGATGCCAGCAACAGTGGTTTGTTGTATCATGCCATTTGTGGAGAAAGATGATTTTAGACAAACAAATTCTGTTCCATTGTCACTTCGTACTACTTTTATGGTTTTGTGAAATTGGGTTTGACCATGGTAAAATAATGCTTTAAAACAGATGCGACTTCGTTTTTCTCAGAAAGTAAATATATCCAGACTGACCTATAGTAATCGTCTAGCATAGTTAAAAAATAAGAGGCTCATATAGTAGATACAGTTTTGTATAGTCCCCCCAAATCACAATGAATCAAATAAAAAATCAGAGAAGCTTTATTTGTACTTAAAGGAAAACAATCACGAGTCCGCTTAGCACGCAAGTAAATATTGCAAGGACCAGTCTTATATCTAGAGTGCATAGAAAGTGCCAAAAATATATTCACCACAAAATCCGAAGGATGACCCAACTGAACATGCTATAATGTGCTATGATCAAGAACAATACTAGAAAAAGCATATAAGTCTGGTAACTACAGACGTTTGTAGAAAAAGATCCCATTCCTTCGCTCACCTACTCTAATCGGCCTCATCGAGGTACGGTCCTATATAACATAAAAATCATTAGAAAGAGTGATAAAACACTTGGAGTCTCGTGCCAATTGAGATAAAGAGATTAAATTGCATGTAAGCTCAGGAATTAAAAACATACTGAGGAGTTTGATTCTAGAATTTAAGGAAACCATTCCTTCTTCCAAAGCAACTGCCTTAGTACCATTAGGCAGTCCACCAGTATAGGGATAGATATTTTTAAATTCCTCGAAAAATCTTTCCTACCAGTCATATGATGAGAATAACCTGAGTCCAAAATCCACAAATTTTCCATACCAGATAATTTATCGGATTGACTGGTATTTGAGTTGTTTAATATGGTTAACAATTTTGACCATTGGTCCTTACTTGTATTTGGAAAGGTGGACATCCCAAGATTGTCGCTGCTCTTTCCAAGATTTCCGCTGCTCTCTGTCGGTTGAGCTAAAACCAGATTCGTGCTACTGTGCCGGACCGTTACGACGTTGACCTATCCTTCTCCAGTGCCGTTCCCCGACGACGGCGCCATCTGTTGTTGTGGATTGCCTGTATCTGTTTGGTTAAGTCGTCTTCTGTTTCTGCTACTATTTCCAACTCTGCCTACGAGGACAGTTCCGCCTGCGAGGAAGGCTCCACGACTGCTACGACGACTGGACGAAGCTCTACGTTCGATTGCATTCTTTGGCCACTAATCCGAGTAGCCCACGATCTGGAAGCATGCTCGGACCTCATGGCTGCTGTGATGGCAATGAGTGAAGAACAGTGCAAAAGTTGAAGAAGACACTGAAGTTGCCAGCGCAGAGGTTGAAGAAGACAGTGAAGCTGTCGGCCATCTGGCTGGCTTGTTAATGGCAAAAAGCCACGCCATCACTGACGGCTTCCTCTTTTCATGCCAAGTTTCGGTGCTGCTCATTTTTACAGATTTTTTCAGGTACCATTCTCAATTTTGGCATTGGTTCTTGTTAAATTAGATGGGAGCGTACAGTACCGTAGATTGTGTTATTTAATCCCATTAAAAATTGGAAGGTTTTTTCTTCCTCCCTCTCGTTTGTAATAGCTGATAACAGTGCAGTATCGATGGTAGTTGGAAGTTGAGTATAATTTTCCAACTCATCCCATATCTTTTTCAATCATGAATAATACACGTTTACCGAGTCTCCTCCTTGTTTACAATTTTGCTACCGTTGTTTTCAACTCATATTTTCTCGGTCCGTTTCCAGCCAAGAATCTTTCTTTTATATTTGTCCATAACTCATCAGTTCTTTCAGAGTAGTCTATAGAAGAACGAAGAGAGGGCTCAATAATATTGAGAATCCATGAGTTTACCAGAGTATTAATTTCCCACCATTCCTCCTCTTTGTCTGGACCTTTTTTGGAATAGGAATTGTTCCATCAACAAATCCTAATTTTTCTTCCAACGTAAGGCTAAGCACATGGCTTTTGCCCATTCCGCATAATTATTGACTCTATCATTCTCCTTTCGTTGGACTGTTGTTATGATCAGTCCGGGACCATCAGAAGATGCTACATAGTAGGCATCTTTCTTTATTTTACGATCATGACTTTCTTCAGTCATGTCGTTGTCAATGTTACTAGTATCTTCCTTGTCATTACTCATGACGAGAAACTAACTTTGATACCGTGAAAGTTTCCAGTGGGAAAACCTATCCAATATTTTCTGTCTTATTATTGTCAAAATAATTACATTATATAGTGTACAAATCTTCTAGTCTTCCTAACATATTACGGAAACAAAGTTCAACTAGGAGACTATTATAAAGTTCAACTAGGATTATAGTAATATAAGTATACAAGATTTAGGATTTATAAAGACATGGAAACTGATATATAATATAATTAGGATAATCCTCTAATATTTATCCATCCAACTCACATGTTTTGAGTAAAAAATAAACATTGAAAAATTTGGGGTTAGAACGAAATTACGCTTTTTATTCTCTCCCCCTCTTCTACTTCTTCATCTTTCCGTTTCTTCTTTCTCTTTTTCTTCATCTTTCCCCCCTTCTTCTTCATCTTTCCGTTTCTTCTATCTCTCTTTTTATTCATCTTCCCCCTCTTCCCTTTTCTTTCTCCCTTTTTCTTCATCTTCCCCCCACCTCTACCCTCTCCCTTTTCTTCTTTCTCTTTTTTCCCTCCTCCTTCCTCTTTCCTTTCTCATGCACCAATAACCTCAGCCCACATCACCACCACCATTGCAAAAGAAAATTTCCTGCTTCAAGAAAGTGGCTTTTCACCTCTGTTTTTCTCACTGTACATTAATTTCACAGAGCTACGCCAAATGAAATTCCCAAGGTATATATTTGGTATAGGTGGATCTAATTTGCTACGGAGATTTAAAGGGCAAAAGAAATGTTGTAATTCATTCTATCCAAATTTTCCCCAATTGCTTACAGTGATTTGGGGTTCTTGATGGTTTGAAATTTGGAAATTGGAGGATTAGGCTGGTCCGGGGGGAGAAGAATTATTGGGTGCAATTTGGACAACTGTAGCAGAAGAAGAAGAGAGAGGAGGAGGTGTGGTGATGGTGGTGGTGTGGGAGTGAGGTCTCCAGTGGTGGTTGTGTTCATTTAGTATGAAATATTATTTATACAGAGATCCTGAAAGATTTTTTTGTAGTGGTGGCAGTGGTAGTATGGGCTGAGAGAGAGAGAGAGAGAGAGAGAGAGAGGAAGAAAATGCCAAATTCTCAGTTTAGGTGGATCAACAACATTCCGGCAAACTAAATAAATTATCCTACAACTTTTTTAAAAAAAAAAGATGGGAAGAGGGGAAAGAGGATAAGAAGAAAAAGAGTGAAGAGAAAGTGGAAGAAGGAGCCGTTGTGAGTGGGGAGGGAAGTTACCAGTGGGAGAGGGGGGAGGGGGGGGGGGTGGGGAGGAAGAGAGTTTAAAGGGAGAGGAAATGTTTTTATTTTAATCATAAATCTTTTATTATTTATTTTTTAACCCTAAGCTACATGGGTTGGAAGGAATTGAGTTGATTCGACAAAATTACTCTAAATGACTATCATGTGGAAAGCATGTGACCTAGACGATTGAGCATTGCTTGATTTTTCCCCTATTAGGCATGAATGGTGGTACGTAAATTTTATAATGGTAAATAAAGTTAATAAAAACATTTAGGGTACGGGGTAAAGTAGAATTGACAATAAAGTAGAAATAGTTCTGAGGTACGTAAAGTAATTTTTTCTTTTATTATATAATATTTGTATTAATATGAATAACAATTGGCAATAATGGAAATATTCCAGTTATGAAATAAGTTCATCAACCTAAATTCCTAAAATATTTGACAAAAATAAATATACAAATTAGCATTACATATTTCTTGTTACGTGCTATTGTTGTTCTATTAATATGAAAATGTTGTATCCTCTCAAAGTATACAGATATATATCTCGTACAAGAGTAAAATAAATGTAATAAAAGTTATAAAAAATATAAATGGATACATTGATAAATTATATCTCAATTAGATCATTCATAAATAAATAATATCAACTTTGTTCTATGTATTACTCTATTGTTTTAAAATTATATTACTCTTAGACGAGATCTTAACGGGACCTCCACGCATCACGCAATTTTTCTGCCTAATAAAGTACTAAAAGGAAAAAAACAAAATCATCACATGCTATACAATACAGTATAGACAAATACTTTATGACAATTTCATAATTTTGTTAATAATGTTGTTTGGAATTTTATAAGTCAGCTATATATATTCTTAAAGATGTGTAACAAAAATTTTAATATGATTTTGATGCAGAAGGTAGATAATTAGTTATATGAAGTATAATGAGAAAAGATATATAAAGAGGGAAAACCACTTAGATTATCTCATTGCAAAAAAAGTGAAACATTTAATACTATTCAACACAAATATGACATGTAAAGAATCTTTTCTTTATTCGTTACCCATATTTTTTTTCTAGGTTCATGCTTGACATTGCCGACATTGTACCAATTTTATTCTATCATATTGATTGGAACCTAAAATGCACCATATTTTAACTATTCTTCCATCAAAATGCCTGATTTTCCATGTTCATGTACAACATTTGTCCCTTGATAACAATATTCAATGTGCATAGAGATGCTCACAAGGAGAGACCATGCATAAGCACACAACAAAACATGTTCTCCCACCAAAAAATCACAAGGTATAAATTCAGAAGCTCACTAAAAATGAAAATATCAGATACCGAACATAAATAAATTAAACAAGGAATTTCACAAAAATAAAGAAAAATAAAAAATGAACCTCCCCAAAACGGAGGGTGTTGAAATCGGTCTTTGATCATTTGATCTCGGCGTCTCTCGGTTAAACTACTTCAGATGATGACAGTGCTGGAGGGGTCTAGGAATCAGCACCCACATAATTTGGAAAATATGAAATTGTACTGTGCCTTAAATTCAAGAACAGGATCATCCATAGATGTTTTTGGGAAAGAGCAGAATAGGAAAAGAAAACTGAAATGGGATCTATGCGCAGTGCAGGGTGGAGGATGACAAGGCCGAGAATATGAAGAACGAAAAAAAACAAAACATAAAGAAATACTTTCAAGCTGACATTTGGCAAAGGTTAAATCTCAACTTTCAGTTTGATTGATTAAAGAAAAAGAAAAATGTGGACTACCAGGATTGCTCCTATCGTCACACATGATTTTCTTTTAGCATATAATTGTAGAGTAGATATTGTAGATGTAGATGGACAAGTAATTCTCTCCAAAGAGATCAATCGCTTGACTTGATAAACATTTGTTTATTTACTCATTTTTTTCATCAGCAAAGGGAAACGTATTATAACATTAATGTACCAAAAAAAAAAAAAAAAGTCAGGGATAGGTATCCCATTGTCGTACTTACATTAGCATCACTATCCTCTATTTGCATATGTACATCAGTATTGAAATTAGCGAAAAACACTCCCTAGCTCTTTGTATAATACTAGCTGCTAAGTTTGAACAGGGGATAGATAAGTGTCCTACTCAAAAAGCTGCTTATCTCTCCAGCACCATATAGTATGAACTGATTCACTGAAGATCATCATCCAAGGCACCACCTCTTCCTTATCATCAGGTATCAGTCGTAGGCTGAAATTAGTTCCTTGCTTGCTGCTTCCATCATTCCAAAAATCCTCGATATAATTACGGCACACCAGAGCCCTTCAGTCCCTTTTACTCCATGTACAGTCTTTTTAGTACATGAATTATATCTTCAACTTGTGAATTACAGAAAGTGCAGTTGGGTAATTCAATTCCCTTCCTTTTGCAGAGCAACTCTGTCACGGGAAGTTTCCCATGTCTAGCAAACCATACTAATAAGCTCACTCTCAAAGGACCTTTAGCTTTCCAAATGTGCTTCCATCCTCTATCTGCCTTCTCCACTTGAGGGGTATTATGCAGCATTGACTATATTGCATATTGCAGATTACAGCTATGGATGTTTCCATATTATTGTAAATTCTAAATTTTGCGTAATTGTATTCGGATTAGAAGTATATTGCTGTAATTGATTTAGTTTCCTAGTTAAGAATTATTTACATGATTGATGGTTAGGTTAGAGGATTTTGTAATAAGCATATAATGTAATTATTCAATATATAAAAGACAAAACATTGATTGTTTTCTTGCTGGAAACTTTTTAATGATATAAGACCCATTTGTCTGAATTCTCATAATGAATAATGACAAAGAAGATATTGGCAATATTGACAATGACGTGGTTGAAGAAAGCCATGTTCGTAGAATAAAGAAAGATGCCTACTATGTGGCATCTACATTTGGTCCCGGACTGGTCATAACGACAATCCAGCTAAAAAAGAACGATAAAGGCAATAATTATGCGGAATGGACCAAAGCAATGCGCCTAGCCTTGCTTTCAGAGAAAAAGTTGGGATTTGTCGATGGAACAATTTCCATTCCAAAAAACGACCCAGACAAAGAGGAAGAATGGTGGGAAATTAACACTCTGGTAAATTCATGGATTCTCAATACTATTGAACCTTCTCTTCAATCCGCTGTGAATTACTCCGAGAGAACTGATGAGTTATGAAGAGACTTAAATGAAAGGTTCTTCGTTGGAAACCGACTGAGAAAATACGAGTTAAAGGCTGCATTAGCAAATTGTAAATAAGGAGGAGATTCAATAAACTTGTGCTATTCGCGTTCAAAAAAATTGTGGGACGAGTTGGAAAACTACTCTCAACTCCCATCCTCCACAAGATATAGAACTTTTGGAAGCCATTACAAATGAGAGGGAGGAAGAAAAAGTTTTTCAATTTTTAAGGAGATTAAACATTACAATTTATGGTACTGTTCGCTCCCATCTGATTCAACAAGAACCAATGCCAAAGGTGAGAATAATTCTTGCCAAAATTTGTAAAAAAGAGCAGCATCGGAATTTGGCTCGAATGGAAGAATGTGGCAATGATGGCGTCGCTTTCACCACTGCAAAGCCAGACAGGTCCCCTACTTCAACTTCGCGAATGGTCTGTACACACTACAATGGCAGTGGACACGATATTAGCGCCTGTTTCCAGCTAGTGGGCTACCCCGACTGGTGGCCCAAGACCACTATAAACAGCCGGCGGAAACCTGTTCAGCAGCTGCAGTTCTTTGACTAGTCGTAGTGGACGTGGGGGTGAAGCAGCAGTCGGAGCAGGAACCTGCGGTAGGGGGAGCTTCAACAGCGGACATCTTAGCTGAATAAACACTGTCTATTGACGAGAGACACCGGCAATAGATAGGGCTAATGCAGCAACGTTCAGAGGAAGTGGCGTAGCTTCGGCAGATTACAGCAGCAAAGCAGTGACCAAACCCAACTTTCCCAATTTAAGCGAACAATGGTCAAATCTTTTGACCCTTCTAAATAATTAAAATCCCAGTCAATTTGATAAACTATATGGTCTGGAAAATTTGTGGATTTAGACTATTCTCATCATATGACTGGTAGGAAGGATTTTTTAACTACTACCTCTATATACTATCTGTCTACCTAATAGTACTAAAGCAATTGCTTTGCAAGAAGGAATAGTTTCTTTAAATCCTCCACTCAAACTCCTTAATATGTTTTTAATTCTTGAGCTTAAATGCAATTTAATTTCATTGGCTCAATTGGCACGTGACTCGAAGTGTTTTATCACACTCTCTGATAATTTTTGCGAAATACAGGACCGTACCTCGATGAGACCAATTGGAGTGGTGAGCAGCGGAATGTGATATTCTTCTACAAACTTTTGGAGTTATCATCCTTATTTTCTTTTTATAGTGTTGTTTTGGATTCAAGCACATTGTGGCATGTACAGTTGGGCCATCCTTCGGATTTTGTGGTGAACAATTTTTGGGACTTTCTGTGAAATCTAGAAATAGGACTAACTCCTTGCAATATTTGTTTACGTGCCAATCAAACTTGTGACTAATTTCCTTTAAATATAAATAAAGCATTTGAGAATTTAGATTTAATTCATTGTGATTTATGGGGACCATACAAAATCGTCACCATTAGCATTGCTTCATATTTTCTTACTATATTGGATGACTACTCTAGGGCATTATGGATATATTTAATCTTTGAGAAAGGGGAAGTCGCCTCTGTTTTAAAAGATCACTTTGCCATGATTAAAACTCTATTTCACAAAACAGTTAAAGTAGCTCGGAGTGACAACGAAAAAAATTTGTTTGTCTAAAATCGTACTTTTGCAGCACATGGTATGATGCACCAAACCACCATTGCTGGCACCCCTCAACAAAATGGCTGGTGGAATGCAAATATCTTCATATTTTAAACTTCACTCAGGCCTTGTATTTTCATGCTCACTTACCTAAAAAGTTTTGGGGAGAATGTGTTTTGACGGGCGGATATTTTATCCATCGCATCCCCTCTTTATTGTTGCATGGCAAAATACCGTATGAATTGTTACATAGAAAAAAGTTATCTTATTCTCACATTAAAAGTTTTGGGTGCTTAGCATATGTCTATGATCATGACTTACCAAAAGATAAACTCGTGCCCGCAGTCGAGTTTGTGTTTTTCTTGGCTATCCCTTTAACAAGAAACGTTGGCGATTCTATGATTTACAAAATAAGAAATTTATTATGTCCAGAGACGTGATCTTTGATGAGACCAAGTTTCCATATAAAGAAAATTTAAACGCTCCGGAATATACTCCAGATTTTGTCCAATCTTACAATTTTGGAGAACAAATTTTCGGCTCACGGAATAGATTACCCACGATCGGGGGAGTCCATCTTTACTGCGGATGGCCCATGAAGACAGCTCCCATGCCTAGCCAACTGTCGGGCCACCTCCACCGGCCTAATCCCTAGGTGCTGCTTGGCTCTCCTCCAGCAGTCTAAGTTCCCATGGACCCGCTACAATTCCCTCCAGTGGCCCAGTATTCTGCGGCCTAATCGTAGCTCCCTCTTGTGGCCCAGTTGCAGTTTCCTCAGGCGGCCCAATAGACTCTTATTCACAAAGCGGCCTGCTGGACGCTTCCTCACCATGCGACCCACTTGTAGAAGCTCCTAGCCCACGCGATGCTTTTCCTATTGGTCCAGTGGCGTCTAGGCCTTTCTCTGCCAGGCTAATTACCAGCCCAGCAGCTTGCACTTGAACGGACTGCCTGCCCAATTCCGTGAAGTACTCAAAAAAGCACTTGCGTTAAAATTATTCTTTCTTGGCTCCAAGATTTTGATTGTAATGCTATTTGGAAGTCTTCTATATCTCATTCTGCTCCATCCCACTCCATGGAGCTCTCAGGTAAGTCCCTTTATCCTATTACAAACTTTGTAAATTATGGAAATTTTCTTCTTAAAATCGTCACTTTCTAACATCTGTTGCCACAAACAGAGAACCCACTAGCTACTCTGAGGCTGTTTCTAATCCTAAATGGCGCACGACAATGCAACAAGAAATTGATGCCTTAGTACAGAATGGCATGTGGTCCTTGACGTTCTTGCCTCCTGGAAAACGTGCTCTTGGAAGTAAATGGGTATTCCGCATCAAGTAAAAAGCGGATGGAATAGTTGAATGATATAAGGCCCGCTTGGTAATTTTGGGTAACACACAGATAGCATGTATTGATTTCACAAACACTTTTGCTCCTGTTGCTAAAATGGTCGCTGTTCATACCTTTTTTTTAGTTGTTGCAGCTTGCAACTGGCCTATACTTCAGATGGATGTGCATAATGCCTTTCTCCATGGCAATATATAGGAGGGGGTTTATATAAGTCCCCTACCTGGTTTCCTTTCCTCTTTCGAAAGACAAGTTTACCGTCTGAAAAAGTCTTTGTATGGTCTTCGCCAGGCTTCTCGATGTTTGTTCTCCAAGCTCACTACTGCTCTCCGTTAGTGTGGTTTTTCCCAATCCTATGCGGATTATTCTTTTTTCACTTATCCCCAAAATAATGTTTTTCTATGTGTTCTAATATATGTGGACGATTTATTGATTACTGGGAATTCTTTGCCCTCTATTATTAACATCAAAGCTTCCTTGAGTGCGTCCTTTCACATAAAGGACTTAGGTCCCCTCAAATATTTTTTGGGTATTGAAATTGCAAGAAATCCTTCGGGTTTATTTTTGTGTCAATGGAAGTATACTTTAAAGATTCTCTCTGAGACTAGCTTGTTACGGGCCAAACTACACTCTACTCCTATTGAATCAAATCATCAATTGGCCAAGGCTTCCGACCCTTATTTTGATACATCGAATCGCTATCACAGACTCATCGGTAAGTTGATATATCTTACTCTTACTCGTCCTGTGCTAGCCTATGTTGTGCATACACTCGCTCAATTTATGAACGCCCCTCGCTGTGACCATTGGGATGCTACTCACCAAGTGGTTCGGTATCTAAAGAAAAGTCCTGGTCGTGGCATTTTCCTTCAGTCTAACTCTCCTCTTTTGTTAACCGCATATTGTGACTCTGAATGGACCACTTTTTCCATTACTGGTCGCTCTGTCACTGGATATTTTGTTTCTTTGGCGGATCCCATATTTCTTGAAAAACAAAGAAACAACATACTGTTTCTCGTTCTTTTGCTGAGGCTGGATATCGCTCTATGATGACTTTGTGTGAGTTAAAGTGGTTATCTAGCTTACTTCGAGATCTTCAGGTTCTTTTCACTCGCCCCATTCCGTTGCATAGTGATAATCAGGCTGCCCTTCACATCACTGCCAATCTTCTTTTCATGAACTCACTAAGCACATTGAAATTGATTGCCATTTTGTCCGAGATGCTTTTCAGGATGGTTTTCTTTCTCCCTCCTATATTCGCATCGAGATCTAGCCTGCTGATCTTCTCACTAAGACTCTTCATCCCATTCACTTTCATCATTTAGCTCACAAGTTGTGCATCTCTGATCTCCATGCTCCAACTTGAGGGGGAGTATTGTGTATTATACTTATGGATGTATCCATATTATTGTTAATCCTAAATCTTGCGTAATTATATTCGGTTTAAGAGTATATTCCTGTAATTGATCTCGTTTCCTAGTTAAGAATTATTTCCATAATTGATGGTTAGGTTAGAGGATTTTGTAACAAGTATATAATGTAATTTTTCAATATATGAAAGACAAAACATTGATTGTTTTTCCTACTGAAAACTTTCAAAGTAGTATTTTTTAACAGAAAAATCTTCATTTCTTCTCACTAACCCGGACAGACTAGCATCTAACCAAAGTTGATGCAGGATCGAGGCTCCAATCAAAATGCTCCTCTAGATGTGAGAGATATTAGAATTCCATTTCCTCAAACTCAACGATGAACCATACTTCCTCCATAGCATAGTGGCCCATAATGTTTATGGTTGGGAGATCATTTTCTGAGCAAGTTTGGCTAACAAAGCCATGTTCATGTGCCTTAAATTCTTCAAGCCAAGCCTACTCTCATCTTTATCACAACATATAGTGTCCAAGCTATAGTGTGTATTTTCTTCCAGTGCTCATCACCCCCTCAAAAGAACTTCCTGTTAGTTCTGCTACATTCCTCAATCAAACTGGTTGGTAAACTTATGGCTTGCATAACATAAAAGGGTATCGTGGAAGTTACAGATTGGATGAGAATACTCCTTGCTGCTTTAGATAACGTTCTTTTCTTCTACCCACTTAACTTTCTTCTGACTTTCTCTACCAAGAACTCAAAAAGTACATTATACTTCCTTCCATGGATTATTAGCATTCCTAAATACATTCCCAGATCCTTTGTTATAGGAATTTCAAAGGATTCATGGAGTCTCTCTGTTATCAGGTGCTCTATATTACTACTTACAAACAATTTAGATTTCTGAATATTAATTTTCTGGCCATTGTATCCGCAAAATATCTTCATAATCTTTGCCATTATGTTGGCTTGTTTTAAGGAAAATAACTTATAAGTAAATAACTTACTTATTTATTGAATAAGTAAATAAATAAGTATTTATTTGCTTATTTATCCTCATGAACAATAAGGAAATCTCACACAGTAGTTACCACCAAAAGTCGTGGCATTTGAAAACAATGAGAAGATAAATACAAAATAAAAAATTTAGTCCATAAAAATAATGTAACGCCCTACCCAGTATGCACCTACCATGACCCCTAAAATTTCGGGGTTGATGAAAATAGAGTTTGGATCTAATATAGTGAAGTATAGTGTTTTTGACACTTAGTGGTAATTTTGGAGATATTTAGGAAGGAGAGTAAAATTTTATTATATTGAGGTTTTATTATTAAGGTTTATAAGTGTCTTTAACTAGATTTTATTTTTAATACCTAGTGTGTGCATTTTAGAAATTTAAATACTTAACATTTTCATATAAGGTTTCAAAAAAAAAAAAAAAAAACCCTTCACAAAAAAGAAACATTCCACCACCTCTCCAGCCACCTATCACCCCACCCAAATTCTTCTTTTTTTTTTCCCCCATTAACCGCCATAATGTATACTATATATATATGCATGGCTTGTATGCCATTTGTTTTGGCAACAAGAACAATTTGAGGCAACACTAATATGTATGTAAGGTTAGTTTTATATATATTTTGTTTCCTTTATATTTTCATTATAATATATATAATATATATGTATAGTTTAAGTGTATTATTTTTTTCTAGGCTTTAGCATATAGTGAGATCTATTTCTAGTTAGATTATATATATATATATATATATTAAGTTAATTATTTATTTTAAGATTTAAATATTTTAAATGGATTTTTAGTATATAGTATATAGTTAATTTTGGTTTCTTGGGAGATTATTTTTTTTTAAGAGTATAGGATTTTCAATCTTTCAAAAGAATTATTATAAGTACGTATATACAAATATACATATGTCTTAAGTCATTTCGTTTGATCTCTATATTTAGGGATAGGGTTATTTGATTGGTACCTAAATATTAAGTATTTTTCTATTACTATATTTGTAGGACCTTAACACCAGATCTACATCCAGGTGAGTCCACAAACTCCGTTTTATTATATTATTTCAAAAGTTACAAGCTATAGAAATATGGTTTCTAAACTTATCATAAAATATCTACTATTTTTTAAACGGTATAACGTGCCATGTTTTTCTTAATTGGAGATGTTCTCCACGATGTGTTACATGTTCATTAGAAATGCATAGGAGCGGTGCTCCATATAGGTGTTGTCTTTTTAAAACATATTATTATTTTTGTGAAAAAGAACTAGTCTGTACACGGGTTTTCTGGAAATATTTATAAGTTGGAAAATACTTTGGTTTGAATAATTATATGATTTGGCATGCATGAATGTAAACATGGCATGTTTGTAAACTCTGCATAAGCTAGAGAATGCTTTAGTCCTGAAAAGTTACATGTTTCAATATGCATGAATATAGGCTTGGCATTAGCATAACTGTGGAATTTGCATAAGCATGTGATGACTGGCGGATGAGGATTTTTAGTGCTCTGAAATGTTTATAACTTGAATCTGTTATGATGGCTGGGCAATTAGCCTTTCGATTTGTTAATACATATGAAAACCTCATTCCGACCAGGGTTAAAGTTTGGTGAAAATCAAGTGAACGGACGCGTTAGCGGATTGCAGTGTACATAGCTAGTCCCCCATACTAGGGCCTCTTCCGATAATGTCGACGGGTTTTAGACTCTGAAGGTGGATCCACTTGAAGAGGGGCGTAGTACCTTGAGGGCGTGGCCCAATCGGTATTTACGTGGACATCGCATAATGCTTTCCGGTGGGACAGCCGCCTAGTAGAGAGTCAGGAGGGGCTCAAAACTGAGTTTGGCCCCAGGGCAGACCTGGTAGGTGCCCCAGGAGTCTTTAGCCTGTTTTGACCAGTGATATGGGAGTGCGGTTGTTTGTAATGGAGCTCTCGTATGGTGTTTGGCTGGTATTGACTACGAGATGCCGGAACTTAGTTCCGATGGCCTCGTTTTGGTGATCCAGACTTTGTCCGTAGAGCCCCACTGTTGCATTACATGTTCTTTTAAATTCGGGGTGTAGATGTTGCGCTGATGTGTCTTGATTCGCTCAGACTTACCAGCTGTGCTGGAAACCCTCAGGTAGGTTCAAGCATCAGTTTTGTTAAAACATTAAAAGAGAATGTTTTCTTATAATATTGCATGAATTGCTTTGTGAAACTGTATCATCATTGTTTTAAAGAAATCACTACAGCGCACGCATACAGGTGGACTCACTGTGCGTTCTTGCTCACGTTTTTCCATATCATGTTTTCTTCTCAGATTAACTTTGGACGGTTAGGGATACAATAAACTGCTGAAGTTTTAGGCGTGGAATTTTGGTTTGAGTCTCTCCGGAAGGACATGTTATTGTGTTGCCCACGGGGTTATGCTCTTGTTTTTAGACTTATAGTTTAGTGCCGAGAGGCACGCAGATATCCTACTCAGTGCAATTGACCTAGTGGCAGAGTTGGGGGTATCACAGGTGGTATCAGAGCTCTAGGTTCGATTTGTGGTTAGTGTTAGTAGATCTTAGACGAGTATTAGGGGCCAAATGCATAGCTTTATTTTGCTCGAAGACTTTTAAGTTCCCTTGTCTCTTTCGTTGTGCTCATCATGTTATTAATCTTGTGGGAACAATGCTCCTTTGTATACAATGTCATATCTTTTGCTATAACTACAATGAGAGGACATATAGATACATTAAGCTTTTGAATTGATGATGGTTCAAATGACAGAGGACTAAGATTGTTTGAGTCATCAAAAGAGGTTACTTGTTTTGAGACTTGTAGCTCGATTAAGAGATTTCGTAGGACATAAGGTATTAAGGGGAAGACTCTGATGACTTGTGGTGTGTGAACTACACAAAGAGTAAGTATGAAGTTCTTATTAGGTACAAGACATAATCTGTATTGATTTTTGTTATCCCTACTTCAGTTATACCAAAGAACTCCATATACCTTGCAAAATGGACACTTTCATTATTGTTGTCACAACAAAAAGGGCTCTCTGGTCTTTAGTTCTGTATTCGATATATATTAAGTATTACTTCACGCTGCCGATTGGTGAATGTAAAGATGGAAGTGAGCTAATGATGAGTTTAGTACGATAAGGAGAACAATAAGCGATGACGAGGATGGGTAGATTAGAAGCTAAGTTTCTTAAGATTTAAAATATTGGTATATCTTGTAAATGAGAGATTGGTAGTCTAACATGAGAACGGGGAATAATTGATATGGTTGTTGAGATCTTTCTATGTGTTTCCTATGAATTACATCCAGAGTGCTTTTGATAAGCTCAGTGTTAGACCATAGTCTTAGGGAAGAAGATATACCTAAACTAGGTAGGTGTACTTGCATTCTTTAGTTTACACTGTACATATGTGTTAAGTATAAACCTGGTTTTGTGAGTGTGATTCTTTAGTGGCTGTATATAATCTGGAAGAGCTTAGGACCGTGTGATCGCAAATTATGTTATGTATACTATCAATGACAGATTTTGTATACATACTCTACCCTGTGCACCAACGACTATTTTTATTAATAGAGAGGATGTTCCACTCTTTATTTGTTATACAGTTCTAGTGTACGGTGTTTTGTATGTAAGTTCTAACCTAGAAGCTAAGGTTTAAGTATTTAACATCGGGTAGATGCTTTTGGAAAGGACAGTGGAAGTGCAAGGGGATAATAATTGTTTCAATCATTTCAGGGAACGGGTATGATAGTAAGAATGGATTGGTTGACTGGACATGTGAATGTATGCATTGTGGGTGGAATTTAGTTAAGTCTAGTCAGTCAATGTTTCTAATCTTTAGAGTTAGGATATCTAACGTACTTGTGTAACTAGTCTGGCGAGAAGTCAATCCAATGATAAAAGAGTTACTAGATATCTTTAAAAGAAACTGGCGACCGCATCTCCAGAATGGGAAGTCGAGACTAGGAAAGAATCAAAATAGAGGATAAGCCGATATTTCAAATCACGTATTGGATGGACTGCCCGTAGACATCGAAACAGAAGTAGTTGAAGGTACGATTCAAATCTTTTCTCAACTAGTAAGAATAGTTATTGTTCTTGGAGCTACGTATTCCTTTGTGAGTTTGCATTTCATAAAACATATTCTTGTACCTTCTGTTGTTATGTGTTATCGGTTGATAGTTAGCAGTCTTATAGACGTGAGTACGATAACTGAGGTAAAGTACCCAGATTGTGACATCTATTTTGAGAATGTGATTCTATCCGGTGACTTAATGGCCTTGCCATTTGAGGGCTATGGCGTGATACTTGGGATGGATGGTTGTCTAAACATTACGCCCAAGTAGATTGTCGACGGAAGTTAGTTAAGTTTAGCCGACCGAGTATGCCAATCCTGGTGTTCCAAGGGAAGCGAACAAAACGGGAGAATCTCTTTTTGAATAGCATGGAAGCCAGGAAGTTGTTATGGAAAGGATGTCAAAGATACCTAGTATATTTACTCAACAAGTCTAAGGAAGAAGTGAAATTAGAGACAGTACCCATGGTAAAGGAGTTTATAGATGTTTTTCCCGAGGAGTTAATGACGTTGCCCCCAGATCGAGACGTGGAGTTCAGCATAGAGTTGGTACCCGATGATAAACCAATATCTCAAACCCCCATAGCGGATGGTACAAGAAGAGTTGAGAGAGTTGAAAGAGAAACCGCAAGAATTTTTGCAACAAGAATATATCCATTTAAGTATATCTCTTTGGAGTGCATTAGGTTTGCTTGTAAAAGAGAAATATGGGGCCTTAGGCCTATGTGTGTAGACTACAGATGACTAAATAGTGTGACAATGAAAAACAACTACCCACTTCCACTTATTGATGAGCTATATGATCACTTCGAGGAGTAGGATGCTATTCCAAATTAGATGTAAGACAAAGATACCATCAGGTACGAACAAAAGAAAGAGATATTCCCATGACCCTTTCCAACACCCGATATAGGCATTATAAGTCTGTTTTATGCCATTTGGATTGACAAGTCCACCTACGACATTCATGGAATTAAGGCATAGGATTTTTTGTCTTTACTTGGATAAGTTTGTGGTAGTTTTCATTGCTGATATTCTTATGTATTAACCTAACCTCGAAGTACATGAACATCTTTGAAGAATGTTGTAAACCCTATAGAAGCTTAAGCTGTACATCAAGTTTAATAAGTTTTGAATGGCGACAAGTGACTTCCTTAGGGCATGTGATTACTCTGGAAGGAGTATCAATAGACCCACTAAATGTAGAGAAGTGACTGATTGGACGCAACCCAAAATATCAATAGAGGTACATATCTTCTTTGGTATGGGAGGGTATTATCGAGATTCATAACAAATTTCTTTTAGAATCGTTAGACCTTTAGCACAACTTATAAGTAAAGCATCGACTAACTTCAGCACAAGTTGTGCTACTACCCAATTCAAGTAAAGAGTTTCCCTATAAATGGAAGGCCTAGAGACAGTTTTGATGCAAGATAGATAGGTTGTTGATATATTTGAATTAAATTGAAGGATTATGAGCGGAATTATCCAACACATGATTTGGAATTAGTAACGGTAATGCGATTGGGGAGTGATGATTTCACTTATATGGGGAAAATATAAGATCTTTATTGATCATAAAAATTTATAGTACTCGCTTTCCTAGAAGATTTAATATAAGGCAATGTTGATGGATGGGGCTGCAGAAAAATACTGATGCCAAATTAATGACTATATAGGAAAGTTAATGTGGTGATAGATTTAAGTAGAAAAGAGGCAAAGATATCAAGTCTCACCAACACCTCTACCTTGCAACAAGATATTACAAGCGCCCAAAGGAATAACATGAGACTCCAAGAGTTTAAGAACCGAGTGGAAGCTAAAAAGTAGACAGATTATTAGACATTAGAAACCGATAGAAGCTGGTACTTTCATAATCGGTTGTATATTCCTGACAATACCGAGCTTAAGTGCAAAATACTAGAAGAAGCACACAGAAGTAAATGTTCAATGCATCCTTGAGAGAATAAGATGCATAAAGATTTAAAGCAAAACTTTGGTGGAATGGAATGAAGAGAGAGATAACAAAGTATGTAGCAGCCTGTCTTACGTATCGAAGGGTTAAGACGGAGCATGAAAAAAAAAAGAAAAAATCGGCAAGACTACTACTACCGCCATCTATTGCTAAATATAGATGGGATCATGTGACAATGGACTTTGTCACAAGATTGCCCCGGACCAAGGGGTATAAAGATGTTATCCGGGTGATCGTTGATCGCTTAACAATGGCTCATTTTATTGCCATTAATATGACATACCCTCTGGATGAGTTGGCGCAGATTTATGTAGATGAAGTTGTCTGACTTCATGGGGTGCCCGTTAATATTGTATCCGATAGAGATCCAAGGTCTACCATAAGCTTTTGGCCCAAGTTCTTAGTAGCCTTGGGAACCAACCTAAGTTATAGCACCATAGCACCCACAAAACTGATGGACAGTCCGAAAGAACAATTCAACCTTAGAAGATATGCTGAAAGCTTGCGTCTTAGACTTTGGAAACAAGTGGGATTGAAAAACTTGCTTGTGCTGAATTTGCTTATTAAAAAACAGCTACCACTCTTCTGTAGGAATGACATCATTTGAAGTATTATATGGGAGAAGATGCAGAACACCCCTGTTCTGGGATGAAGTCGGAGTTTGATCTCATTGGAGACAAAGAAACTTGATACCAGAGTTGGAGGATATGCAAAAACAAGTTAGGATAATTCAAGATCGGCTCCGTATAGCTAAAAGTAGACAGAAGAGCTATGCTGATAGTCAAAGAAGGGATCTGGAGTTTAATGTAGAGGAATCGAGTTTTCTTAAAACTTACGCCTTGTCGAAAAAAGTTTAGATACCCGAAAAAGGGAAAAATTAAGCCCTCAATATATCGGCCGTTTGAATTATTGATAGGATAGGTGAAGTAGCGCATCAACTAGCCTTGCCAAGTGAACTGATAAGTATACATAAAGTATTTCATGTATCACAATTGAAGAAATACTATCATGTACCTGATCATATTCTTAATGTTGGCAAATTGGAGTTACGAACCGACCTATCATACGAAGAAGAATAAATTGAGATTATAGAGCAAAGCGCAAGAGAATTACGCAGGAGACGGATTTGAATGTGTAAAGTAATGTAGAGGCAACCTGGGAGACTAAGGAATACCTAAAGAAGAAGTAGCAAGAACGTATAGGTACGAGACTATTAAATTTTGAGGACGAAATTTCTTTTAAGGAGGGTAGAATGTAACGCCCTACCCAGTAAGCACCTACCATGATCCCTAAAATTTCGGGGTTGATGAAAATTTTATTATATTGAGGTTTTATTATTAAGGTTTATAAGTGCCTTTAAGTGGATTTTATTTTTAATACCTAGTGTGTGTATTTTAGAAATTTCAATACTTAACATTTTCATATAAGGTTTAAAAAAACAAAAACAACCCTTCACAAAAAAGAAACATTCCGCCACCTCCCTAGCCACCTGTCACCCCACCCAAATTCTTCTTTTTCTTTTTTTTTTCCCCACTAACCGCCATAATGTATAATATATATATGCATGGCTTGTATGCCATTATATATATATATATATATATTAAGTTAATTATTTATTTTAAGATTTAAATATTTTAAATGGATTTTTAGTATATAGTTAATTATGGTTTCTTGCGAGAGTATATTTTTTTTAAGAGTATAGGATTTTCAATCTTTCTAAAGAATTATTATAAGTACGTATATACAAATATATATATATATATATGTGTCTTAAGTCATTTCGTTTGATCTCTATATTTAGGGATAGGGTTATTTGATTGGTACTTAAATATTAAGTATTTTTCTATTATTATATTTGTAGGATCTTAACACTAGATCTACAACCAGGTGAGTCCACAAACTCCGTTTTATTATGTTATTTCAAAAGTTGCGGGATATAGAAATATGGTTTCTAAACTTATCATAAAATATCTACAATTTTTTTGAAACGGTATAACATGCCATGTTTTTCTTAATTGGAGATGTTCTCCACGATGTGTTACATGTTCATTAGAAATGCATAGGAGCGGTGCTCCATATAGGTGTTGTCTTTTTAAAACATATTATTATTGTTGTGAAAAAGAACTAGTCTGTAGACGGGTTTTCTGGAAAATATTTATAAGTTGGAAAATACTTTGGTTTGAATAGTTATATGATTTGGCATGCATGAATGTAAACATGGTATGTTTGTAAAATCTGCATAAGCTGGAGAATGCTTTAGTGTTGAAAAGTTACATGTTTCGACATGCATGAATATAGGCCTGGCATTGGCATAATTGTGAAATTTGCATAAGCATGTGATGACTGGCGGATGAGGATTTTTAGTGCTCTGAAATGTTTATGACTTGAATCTGTTATGATGGCTGGGCAATTAGCCTTTCGATTTGTTAATACATATGAAAACCTCATTCCGACCAGGGTAAAAGTTTGGTGAAAATCAAGTGCACGGACGCGTTAGCGGATTGCACTGTACGTGGCTAGTCCTCCATACTAGGGCCTCTTCCGATGACGTCGACGTGTTTTTTACTCTGAGGGTGGATCCACTTGAAGAGGGGCATAGTACCTTAAGGGCGTGGCCAATCAGTATTTACGTGTTTATCGCATCATGCTCTACGGTGGGACGGTCGGCAAGTAGAGAGTCAGGAGGGCTCGAAATTGAGTTTGGCCCCAGGGCAGACCTGGTAGGTGTTCCAGGAGTCTGTAGCCTGTTTTGACCAATGATTTGGGAGTGCGGTTGTTTGTAATGGAGCGCTCGTATGGTATTTGACTGGTATTGACTACGAGATGCTGGAACTTGGTTCCGATGGCCTCGTTTTAGGATCCAGACTTTGTCCGTGGAGCCCCACTGGTGCATTACATGTTCTTTTAAATTCGAGGCGTAGAAGCTGCGCTGATATGTCTTGATTCGCTCAGACTTCCCAGCTGCGCTCGAAACCCTGATGTAGGTTCCAGCATCAGTTTGTTAAAACATTAAAAGAGAATGCTTTCCTATAATATTGCATGAACTGTTTTGTGAAACTGTATCATCATTGTTTTAAAGAAATCACTACAGAGCACACATACACGTGGACTCACTGAGGTTCCACGCTCACATTTTTCCATATCATGTTTTATTCTCAGATTAACTCAAGATGGTCAGGGATACAATAAACTGCTGAAGTTTTAGGCGTGAAATTTTGGTTCGAGTCTCGCCGGAAGGACATGTTATTGTGTTGCCCAGGGGGTTATGCTGTTTTTTTTAGACTTATAGTTTAGTGTCGAGAGGCAAGCAGTTATTCTACTCAGCCGCAGTTGACCTAGTGGCAGAGTTGGGGGTATCACAAATAATGTTTTGACTTTGGCACAAAATATGTGTCTAAAATAAGTTTCCTAATGAAGGTGGAGTTTTCTCCTCGCTATTGTCTTGTGTAGCTTAACCGAAATCTTGTGTACTATTTTTCCTATTCCCACTAACATACCTTCTTAATTCATACCTGCTTCCATTATTCCTTGGCTGACTTCATTTCTAACTGCAGTTCTCTATTTAATTTTGGTCAGTGGAACCTTTTTTTTTCACATGAAAAGGTCACTGGGACAAAGAATCAACTCTTTATACTCCTTCCAGCTCCATCATCTCCTTTTCATTTTACTCTCCTAAACCTAAAAATGATAGCAAAAGATTTCAAGATCTCGTTTTGAAGATGGAATTTGCTAGTAGAGATCATTAGTCTGGTCTAGGGCTACAAAGAAAGAAATTAACGGTAAGGGGAGGAGGGGGAAGGAAGAGGAGAAGAGATGGAGAGAATCATTTCTTCCCTTTTAAAAAAATCTCAACATTTTGTTTTTCAAATTTTGAAAATTTCATATTAACTCAGAAATTTTTGTGTTCATTTACACCCTAAATAGTTGACTGACTTGAGTTACCGTCAAAACTTGGACAGATGGACGGGATTGGCACGAATTTAATATTTTGAGGTACTTTTTTTGGAGTTTTTTTTTTCAAATGTCCTTTAATTGAGACAAATGCATACTTTCAAGGACCAAAGTGAAATTTATCCAAGCCGTCAGTATTCTTGCTGAAGGCCAACCAAATTTAGGGATTTTCACTGCTTCGGTAAGAATTTTGCTGTAGCGTCTTCTGCAATTATAGACTATACTTTTGTCTTTTTTCTTTTCTATCTTATAAGAGTTTTCTATAGTAGACATCAATATGTTTGTACTCCTTGGAATAGGAGGAGGACGTGTACATGCATTTACATATAGATATAGGACTGAAAATCTAAAATTTGCTTAATCTTTCATCAAAGCCACACCGGGTTCCCTTGAAATCTTCTTTTCTTTTCTTTTTTTTGAAGGGGTTCATAATCCAAAATGAAAAGGTTCAAAATTGTTATGCTGATTGATTTGATCAAAATTAGTTGTCCATGTGTTATTGTAATTCTTATGTGAATATTTCTTAAAGTTGTATATCCATGATATGCATGTATATCATTTTGTTGGTTTGCAGCTTGTAAATGATATTGCATTACAAAAGATAAATAGTTTTTAACTGGGGTTCTTAGAAAGTTAAGATTTTTATTTCGTTCTTGTTCATCCTTTTTCTATCTTGGGTGCTGAAGCTGAACGGGAGGTTGAAGCTAAATTCTATTCTTTTCTTCTAGCTGAAGTCGAAGCCCAGGACAAATTACCTAAAAACATTGCTCATTCTCGGTAGGTTGTCTTGCTTCTGCTTTTTTTGGTGGGGGGAGGGGGAGTTGGGGGATTGGAAGTTGGAAGGAAAGAAATTTATTAAGGATTGTTATGTAGAATTAAAATAGAATTATTCTTATAAAATTCTAAACCATGTATAATTGTGTTTTTTAGTTTCCTAGTTATAATCTATTTAGGATTTGTCACATTGACAAGTAGATAATGTAAACTATTTGGCATTAATAAGACAAAATATTAGATTGTTTTCCCCACTAGAAACTTTCATGGTATCAGAGCCTTTGTCTAAATTCTCATAATGAATAAAGATAGAGAAAATTCCGACAATGTTGATAACAACATGGTAGAAGAAAGCCATGTTCGTCGAATAAAGAAAAATGCTTACTTTGTAGCATCCTCAGACGGTCCCAGGCTGATCATCATGACAGTCCAATTGAAAGAAATGACAAAGACAATAATTATGCAGAATGGGCAAAAGCAATGCACCTGGCTTTGCGTTCAAAGAAAAAATTGGGATTTATCGACGAAACAATTCCCATAACAAAAGAACAAAACAAAGAAGAAGAATTGTGGAAAATTAACACCCTCGTAAATTTGTGGATCCTCAATACTATAGAGCCTTCACTTAGATCTTCTATAAATTACTCTGAGAGGGCTAATGAATTATGGTCAGATTTATAGGAAAGATTTTTAAGTGGAAATGTACCGCGAAAATATGAATTAAAAACGGCTTTAGCAAACTGTAAACAAGGAAGAGATTCAATAAACGTGTACTATTCACGCTTGAAGAAATTACGGGATGAGTTAGAAAATTACACTCAAATCCCATCTTCTAACAACACACAATTATTGGCAGTAGTTATAAATGAAAGGGAGGAAGAAAAGGTGTTTCAATTTTTAATGGGATTGAATAGTGCAACTTATGGCACTATTAGATCTCATCTGATTCAACAAGAGCCAATGCCAAAATTAAAGATAAGTCTTGCCCAAATATGTAAGAAAGAACAGTACCAGAATCTAGCACGGATGACGGAGCACGACGGCAATGGTGCCGCCTTTGTCGTCACCAGAACACTCCATTCGTCTTCAATCTCCAGCCTGTTTTGCAGCCACTGTAATAGGAGTGGCCATGACATCTCACAGGGTACCCCGATTGGTGGCCCCAAAGTATTGTCCCCGGCAAAGGTAGCCACGCAACTCCAACCAGCCTTGGCCGTGGAGCACACGCTGTAGGGAGAGGGAGGAGCAGACGTGTCGTCTCTAGAGCACACCAAGCCTTCCGAGCAGTTAGAACAAGCAGGCAACAATAGCAGTCTGCAGGGAGAGGCACCTATGGCTGGGCTCAGACTGTCGCTGCCCGATGCACAGCGCTGCACTAGAAGAAGGCAGCCATGGCTGTTTTTCAGCAATAGCAGCCGACCCAGTAGAAAGAAGCAAGGAAAGTGGGGATCTCAAACCACTTTACAAGTTTGACCCAAGGTCAATGATCAAAACTGTTAACCATCCTAAATTAAAAAAAAATGCCACTCAATCCGAAAAATTATTTGGTATGACAAATTTATGGATTTTGGATTCAGAATGTTCTCATCATATGGCCGGTAGGAAAGATTTCTTGAAAAATTTAAATAATATTTACCCGTATCCTATTAATCTGTCTAATGGTGTTAAGGCAATTGCTCTACAAGAAGGAACGGTCTCCTTAAACCCTAGACTCAAACTTCTTAGTATGTTATATATTCCTAAGCTTAAATGTAACTTAATTTCCTTGTCCCAATTGGCTCGAGACCCTCGGTGTTTTATCACTCTTTCTGATGATTTTTGTGTTATACAGTACTGTATCTCGATGAGTCCGATTGGAGTGGGAGAGCAAAGGAATGGGATTTTTTTCTACAAACATCTGCAATTACCAGATTTATATGATTTTTCTAGTGAAGTTCTTGATTCAAGCACATTATGGCATGTTCTATTGGGTCATCCTTCAAATTTTGTAGTAAATAATTTGTTAAGATTTTCTACGTACAAAACTGACCCTTGTAATAGCTGCTTACGTGCCAAACAGACACGTGACCGTTTTCCTTCAAGTACAAATAAAGCTTCTGCGATTTTTGATTTAGTTCATTGTGACTTATGGGGACCAACAAAACTGCATCTACCATAGGAGTTTCTTATTTTTTTAACTATATTAGATGATTATTCTAGAGCTGTCTGGATATATCTACTTTCTGAGAAAAAGCAAAGTCGCATCTATATTAAAAAAGTACTTCACAATGGTCCAAACACTATTTCACAAAACAATAAAAATTGTTTGAAGTGATAATGGAACGGAGTTCTTCTGTCTCAAATCATATTTTTCTACTCAAGGTACAATACGTTAAACAACTATTCCTAGTACCCCGCAACAAAATGGAAGGGTTGACCGTAAGCATCGTCATATTCTAAATGTTACCCGGGCTTTGCGTTTCCAAGCTAACTTGCTAATAAAGTTTGGGGGGAATGTGTTCTCACTACTAGATATTTCATTAATCTAACACCTTCAAAGTTGTTACACGGCAAGACTCCTTATGAGTTATTATTTGGAGAAAAGCCCTCCTACTCTCACATTAAAAGTTTTGGGTGTTTAGCTTATGTTCATGACCATGATCCAACCAAAGATAAATTTCGCATACGTAGTCAAAGGTGTGTCTTCCTTGGCTACCCCTTTAACAAGAAAGGTTGGAGATTTTATCACCTGCAAAACCAAAAGTTTCTCCCGGGATGTGGTTTTTGATAAGACAAAATTTCCATACCGGGAAAAATCGGACACTTAAATATATACTACGGATTTTTTACATTTATACAATTTTGGAGAACAAATCTTTGGCTCCAAGGAATCCCTTATACCAGACAAGGGGAGTATCGGTCCAGCAACTCCTTATCAGGATAACCCACCTACCACCAACAGCTCACCAATCCAGTAACCGCGCAGTCCATCTCCAGCATCCAACCCCAGCCCAACGCAGGAAGACATCACACACGACCCAACTGCAGCTCCAGTTCTGCATGGCCCAGATCCTCCTCACGGATCAGCTCCACACAGTCTAGAAGCCCCAACTCTGCGTGGCCCAGATGCTCTGTGAGGCCTAGCTCCATTTCCTCCTCGTGGCCCAGCTCCTCACAGCCCAGAAGCTCCTAGCTCTATGTGGCCCAAATGCTCTGCGAGGCCCAGCTCCACTTCCTCCTTGTGGCCCAGCTCCGCATAGCCCACTTGCCCAATCCAGCACTGTGCAGCTGGACTCCTCATGTGGCCTAGCGAACCAGAATTCTCTAGCACTATTCAACTAGCCAGCCGCAACATCTAGTATTGGGCCAACAAACATTAATCCCACAAATTCAGTGGAAATTCAGCCTACTCTCGGCACTAGAAAAAGCACTCGAATTAAAACTATTCCGGCTCGACTCCGAGATTATGACTGCAATGCTATATGGAAGTCTTCTATATCCCATTCCTCCTCTACTCTCTCACCCTCTTCGGACCTCTCAGGTACGTCCCTCAATCCAATAACACACTTTGTGGACTATGGAAAATTTTTTCCTTCACATAGGCATTTTAGTATTTGTAGCCATAGAATATGAGCCCACCACCTACTCTGAAGCAGTCCCTAATCCTCACTGGCACGCGACTATGTGCCAAGAAATTAATGCACTAAAAAAAATGGTATGTGGTCTTTAACATCTTTGCCTCCTAGAAAACGTGCTCTGGGGAGTAAATGGGTCTTTCTATTAAGTACAAAGCAGATGGCACCATAGAGCAATATAAAGCCCGCTTGGTGATTTTGGGAAATACACAAATGGTAGGTATTTTGACTTCACAGACACCTTTGCCCCAGTTGCTAAAATAGTCACAATTTGCACTTTACTTTCTATTGCTACTGTTCGAAATTGACCCATCCATCAGATGGATGTCCACAATGTGTTTCTCCATGGAGATTTAAAGGAAGAAGTCCATATGCGACCCCCACTTGGTTTTTGCCCCTCTTTCCGAGGACAGGTTTGCCTTTTGAAGAAATCTTTATACGGCCTTCGCCAAACTACTCGGTGTTGGTTTCCACAACTTACTGCCGCTCTTCGTAAGTGTGGTTTTTCTCAATCTTATACAGATTATTCTCTCTTCACATACTCTCGAGAAAATATTTTTTTTATGTGTTCTCATTTTATGTACTCCTTACTGGCAATTCACTACCCACTTTAAACAAATTCAAAGTTTCCTTGAATAAGTGCTTTCATATGAAGGGCTTAGATCTACTAAAATATTTTTTGGGTACTAAAATTGCAAGAAACCCTTCGAGTTTATTTTTATGCCAACGAAAGTACACTTTGAAAATTCTCTCTGAAACTAGTTTGTTCGAGGCCAAGCCAGCCTCTACTTCTATTGAACCTAATTGTCAATTGGCAAAAGCTTCTGGATCTTGTTTTGATAACCCGGATCACTATTGCAGACTCATCGGTAAACTAATCTATCTTACTCTCACTCGACCTGAGCTCGCCTATGCAGTCCATACGCTTGCTCAGTTTATGAACACCCCTCGCCATGCTCATTGGGATGCAGCTAACCGAGTCGTTCGATATCTCAAAAGAAGTCCCGGTCGTGGCATTCTTCTTCAATCTAATCTTCACTTTTACTGACTGCGTATTTTGACTCTGATTAGGCTACCTGTCCCATTACTCGTCGTTCTATTACCGACTACTTTATTTCCCTAGATGGGTCTCTTGTTTCTTGGAAAACAAAGAAACAATATACTGTTTCTCGCTCTTGTACCGAAGCTGAGTATCGCTCCATTGCAATGACTTTATATGAGTTGAAGTGGTTATCTGGTCTGCTGTGTGATATTCATGTGCCTATTACACGCCCCATTCCGCTACATTGTGATAATAAAGCTGCTCTTCATATCGCCGAAAATCCTGTTTTCCATGAACATACCAAGCATATTGAAATTGATTGTCATTTTGTCCTCGATGCTTTTCAAGATGGCTTTATTTTTCCTGCCTACATTCGCAGCGAATTTCAGCCGGCCGATATTCTTACTAAAGCTCTTCATCCTACTCAGTTTCATCATTTAGCTTCCAAGTTGGGCATTTATGATCTTCATGCTCCAACTTGAGGGGGAGTATTAAGGATTTTTATGTAGAATTAAAATAGGATTATTCTTATAAAATCCTAAACCATGTATAATTGTGTTTTTTAGTTTCCTAGTTATAATCTATTTAGGATTTGTCACATTGACAAGTATATAATGTAAACTAATTGGTATCAATAAGACATAAAACATTAGATTGTTTTCCCCACTGGAAACTTTCCAAAATTGTTATTACAGTATCTTATCATGCTTGTTAGTGTTCAGATTTATAATTTCATTTTTGATAAATTAACTAACATATGGAGATAAATCATGGCATGTTGGCTAATGTCCAGATTCCAAACCTGATGAAATGAAAGGGGATGAATCAAAT
Organism: Catharanthus roseus; assembly: GCA_028651295.1. Lineage (NCBI taxonomy): Eukaryota > Viridiplantae > Streptophyta > Magnoliopsida > Gentianales > Apocynaceae > Catharanthus > Catharanthus roseus. The sequence continues at coordinate 2,624,543 of JAPQWS010000032.1, read as the reverse complement.
ATGGAGAACCTTAAGTTTCAACTTGATGGATTATTTGTGAAGGTTGATCAAGTATATAAATACAGGGGAAGTGGTTTTAACCACTGCTTGTGTGTCAAATTCCTAGTTCTCCCTGGTTTAGTTTGATAGGATGTGTGATCATTAGTTAGACTGCAATTTGTGAGGTTTTTGTTCTATACATTGGATACTTATATTTCTGACCTTTTCATGTTCAAATTATTATATGTATTTTTCCAATTGAAGCTCTAAAGAAAAGTTCATGTTTTTCACTATGGCAGAGACTGGATATAGAGTCAGCCTAATTTCGTCTCTATACGGCTCTAGAAATGAACTTGAGACGATAGATCATTGTCTCCAAAACTCTCGTCTCTAAAAAGAGAAGGGCAACATTGGTCGTCTCCAAAAATATGGAGACCGATAATTGTGGTCTCCAATGTAAATCATTCTGTCTCTAGAATAAAGACCAACAAGATTAAAATATTTGTTAGAGACAAAATATTCAGTGTCAACTTCATCTCTATTTTAGAGACGAAAAATGTCGTTTCCACTATAGTGACAAGCATTTCATTTCTGAATGGACTCTATTTAGAGTTGAATTTTGGCATTAGACATTTACCTCTGTGTTGTCTCAAAATGGAGACAAATGTGCAGTCTCTAAATGGGCACTATTTGGTGACATATTTAGATTGAAAATTCATCTCTACTATGTCTTTAGATTGAGACGATTATTCCATTTCTAATTTGTCTCTAAATAGACATGACATAGATACATGATTTAAAATATATTTTCTCTATTTAGAGATGAAATAAAAATGTAAATTAGAGATACATTATTATATATATTATTTGTTAATTTCAATAACATAAAACCCAAACCTATTTCATAACAAAATTATCCTAAACTACTAAAAAAAATATGGTCAGCTCCAAAATTAATGCTAAAATATATCTGATGACCAAGACTATCAATAATGTGGTAAATGTGTTACATGTGAGTATACTCAAAAGATGCAAAGAAAGAATAAAAATTGAGAAAAGTTTATATCTCCTATTCATCATCGTCTTCAAAAGTTTCACTATCATGGTCCTAAGAATTCCCAATGTCATCGTCACTTTCTTTCTCACAAGCATCTCTAGTAATAACTCCTAATTGAGTACACAACTCATGATATTGTAGCTGTTGAAATCTTTTGCATCTCTTCCACGCGAGATTTTTTTTGGCTCTTTAACTCTTTCATTTTAGTTTGAAGTCGCTCATTATCCTCCAAGGCCATTTGATGTTGCTCTTGTAGTTTCCTAAGTCGTTGTACATGCTTTTCCTGAATTTTTTACATTTGTAAACAAAATACATTTTGGAAAAACTCATACTGGAAGATGGTCTCAGAGTTTACACTACTAAGAGCATGTGTGGATCTATGGTTATTTTAACTCCCAATTTGGAGCAAAATTTTACCACGAGGTCCAAATCCATAAACTCGCTTACCTTGTGTGCGATCCACTATATCAGCACAGAAATCATCAAAGTCACTAAAACTGCAGAGATTCTCCAATGCATATCGAGAACTAGTTGTGTTTTCTTCTTGGATGCCTATTGATTCTCTCATTTTAGCCTACTTTACTCTAAAATGTTTTCTGCCAATCAATAAAAAAATATTAAAACATAGTTAAAGAATTGAAATCAATTCAAGAGAAAGATTAACAGTACCCAGTAATCCCAAACTTCTTGTATACGAATTTTCCCTTTTCTTTGTATTTGCCATCATAGTAGATCTCTGCTCGATTAGGCTTCCTCTTTAATTCTTTTTGTTGTCTCATTCACAAGTACAAACTATACATGTGCGAGACATAAAAAAAAGAAAGAAAAGAAAAAGAAATGACAAAACTTAAAGATAAAGAAAATACTAGAAAAACAACTTAAAAGTGAATAAAAATTCATAAAAGAGACATTATGCGCTTTGCTGTTGATCTTGAGCCACCAACATGAGTTGGTGGACCCAACCCATTTCGACCATTCATTCTATTCTTCTTATTGATATCCGATTTCTTTTTGAAATCTTCAGAAGACCACTGCTCTTTGGCTTTTTCATGGACTCCATTCATATATGTTGGTTGGTCTTTTTATGTCTTGGCTTTGTAAAGATTATTTTTCAGGCTTATAGTTCCAATTTCCTCAAAAGAATCTCTTAATGAAGAGTCTATTATAGAATCCTACGTAAACTTCTTCTACAATGTAAGTAGTATTAGTATTCTAAAGTCATAGCTAAGAAATGTGGAGTATAATTCTAAAACTATCAAATATAAAACACTTACATTATATGTTATTGTTGCACACTGGAGTAAATAGTATATCTTGAACACTGCACACAAATTCATTGCTTAAACACATGAAATACATAGGAAAAAGAAACTCTGACCGAGTTACAAAAATATTGAAGTTAAGAAAATAAGTAACCAAGAAATTAATTCTCATGATTGAAAATTGAACGTTAATAATTAATAAGGAAAATGAAGAGATCAGATTCAAAATTGTGTCTCAATCAATTATAGATATGGTGAAAACAATGTAAAGAAAGTTTGCTAAAGCCAAGTAAAATGCCACCTCATGTCATATCAAAATTGGAAACTAAATAAGATAAAAGGTGCATAATAAACCATCAAACATTTCTTGTGAGCAAAGATAAGAAATCACATTACATAATAGAGCTTAACAAACACGATCAACTATGTAATAACAGATTAATTATCATATTGCTCTAACAAAAAAGTCAAATTCAGCAAATTAGTTGCAATTAACTATGACGTTAAATAATAATTTAACCTATAAAAGCGAAGTTGTATATAAGTGTTATCTATTCATGCACACATAAAGAAATATAGAGATTACCATCACATTAAAAATTTAACTTCACTTGCAGCAACTAAAGACTAGATATAGACTTTCATGTTTAAATTTTTGATATCAAACTTCACTATATTACTATGGCTTTAGTAACCAGTTAAATTGAAAATTCAAACAAAAGTCTTCTTTATACCCTTTTGATCTTTTTTGTTTATTTATTTATTCTTTTAAGATTATGTTATGCATGTATGTAGGGCTGTAAACGGGTCCAGACCCTCAGGGTACCCCAGACCCAGATTCGTACCCTTATAGTTAAACTTGGACCCCGACCCGGACCCATACCCTTCAGGATATAAAATTCTGGACCCAAACCCGATCCTCCAGGTTCCAAGGTAGGGTCTGGGTATACTCGTATGATATTTTTCTATTTTTTCCTATTAAACAAAAATATATAAAACAATGTATAATCCTAAAATAAAAATTTTAAAATGATTAACATAATCTCCTCAACTTTTCTTTCAAGAAATATAACCATTTAACATATACATAATGAATAGGGATATAGACCCCTTTAACTATATTAAATCAGTCTGTAATCCAAATTCCTAGATAGCCTCTGAGCAAAGAGTATATGTAATAATACGGTATCGTCTAATAGATAAGTCAAATAGTAGCATATAAGATAGAGAACGATAAAGAAAAACAAAGAAAAAGATTGTCCTTTTTGTCATGATCCATATTTTCAGCAGTTTTATGAAATAAAAAATAAGACAAAAATATTACTATCATAAATTGCTTTTACACGGGATGAAAGAATATATTTTTATATTTAATAAAAATAAATTATTTGTGAAATGACATTTAAAATAAAGTTGAAAATAAATAAATAAATAATTTGAAAGAGGTTAGTTAGTCCAAGTCTATTAACTAAAGAGGCTCTATTTAGGACTGAAAAGGAGAAAAACAAAAGAGAGAAAAGGACTGAAAGGAGAAAAAAAAAGAGAAAAAGACTGAAAATGAGGAAAAAAAGAGAAAATGACTGAAAATGAGGAAAAAAAGAGAAAATGACTGAAAATGAGGAAAAAAAAGGAGAAAATGACTGGAAATGAGAAAAAAAGAGAAAATAACTGAAAAGGAGAAAAAAAGAAGAGAAAATGACTAAAAAGGAGAGAAAAAGAGGAAAGGGCTGAAAAGGAGGAAAAAAAAGAAAAGGACTGAAAAGAAGAAAAAAAAGAAAAAGATTGATAACAAGATTTGAACCTGCGCTACCACAAAGCCAAATTAGATATTAATTCCATCTATCTTGTATACCTCTTGTTGAACTTTTGATGTCTATTAACAAACAATGTATAGAGCTCCTTCCAAATAAACACAAAGGTATTTAGAGTGAAAGAATGACATTGATAAGTCTCACATTTCTTTTTGAAATCCATTTTACCAAAGAACTCTTTAAAAAGTAGATGATAAAACAATGATGCTTCAAATTCAGTTCTTTTGAAAGCTAGCACATAAAATGACCAACTTTGAAAACCAATCATTGAAAGGTTTGTGGAAATAAAGATGCTCAACAATAAAATATTTGCAAACTTGTTCAAAGGCCTCCTTTCTCAAATTAGATGTTTCAAATGCCCAAGGATTAACTTTGAACAACTCAAGATTAACTCCCATTCGGTTTTCAAAATCTTTCAATAAGATTTCCTTGAAATGCAAATGATAAAATTGGAAACCAAATATATTTTCAAATAAAGTATTCATGTAGTTGATGACATTTGAAAGCTTTTGTTCATTGCTAGAAAACTAAACTTGACCACTCACAAAGGGCATAAGTTGATTTAAGGAAACAAAATCATTATATTCTCCATAAAGAATCAAGGAAAGAGGAAACATAAACATTCTCATCAAACTTTCCTAAACATTTTTCATGTAAAATATCAAATAAAATACCATCTATTCCAGAACCAACAACTATAGACTCAATGGAAACATTATTCATAACTCCGAAATCATAGCAAGAAAGATCAAACATAGAACTACTATGCAATAATGAATCCTCAAGAAAAGCATGAGAAGAAAGGCATGTAGAAGCATAAGAACAACAAGAAAGAGAGCACCACCAAAAGAAATAGCACAAATATCTCCATATATGCTCACATGAGAAAGATAAGACTCTAAAAACAATTCTAGTTGCATTAAAGAAACTTCATAACACATGAGAGAAGGTTTAAGAGAGAAGCTTATTGGTAATTCTTCAAGAATAGCTCCAAGCTCACTCTCCAGGTTCCTTCCTTTGTCTTCAGCTCCTAGCACACAAGAAGCATAATTAGCAATATTGAAATGGTATTCATCAACTTTATGAATTGCACAAGAAATAGAATTAAACTCTATGAAATGTTTCTTTTCTGGTAAAGTTCCAATAGAATTGAGAAAATAAAATTGATATCCATTTTCAATGAAAACAAGTGAGAACAGCTTAATTTCCCTAAAATAAATCTCAAAGCACAAATAGGAATTAGAGGGAAAGAAGTTTATGGCCTTAATGGACTTGTAAGCAAGCTGTCCTCCTTCATCCTCACTTGAATCTTTAAAATTCTGCACACACAAGGAATCACTTGCAAAGAAAGAGTTAGTGTCATTAGCATAGAAATTCACTTCCTCACTCTTTTCAAGTACAACTATCTCTTTTAATCTTTGCTTTTCTTTGTCACTCTCTTGTTTTTCAATGAAGCACTCATTTCTTTTACTCTCTCTCTTTTCTCAAGCTCACTTTCTTTCTTTTTTGAATATCTAAATGTTCACGCTCACTTTCTTTCTCTTTTGAACATCTACATGTTTACTCTCTTTTGAAAAGATAGAAATGGAATCAAAGATACATAATCTTTCTACTAATCTCTCTTTTTCTTTAATTTCAATCTCTTCTCATTCATGATACAACAAGGATCCTCATTAGATGTCTCTTTTATAACATGGATTTTAAGACTTTCTTCAATTTTAGCTTGTGAAAGCTCTTTGACCTTTAGAGAGTCTTCAACTTTTAATAACTCCATAAATTTAACCGTTGATTGACCTTGTCTTTGTGCTTCATGGTTTCCAATTCTAAATCTATTCCTCAATGATTGCTTCATTAAGCTCCAAGTCTTGATTGGTTGAGCTCCCATCCTCATTTTATTTTTGACATTTACTATCCCAACAAACATTAACCTCATAAGAAAGAGATTTTAACACTAATGGAAACTTTTCTTCTTCTCTTACACAATAGGAGTAGAACAATGACTCCTCTTTTTGCTCCCATGCTTCATAACCATAAGGACCAAAAGTTCCACACAAAAGAGGTAATTTCAAATTATTGTAACTAAGAAGTCTTGATGTAATTCCTAAAGTTCGAGAACTTCTTCTATAATTATATCCTCTGTAGTTGTAACTATCATAGTATTCCTCATAATCTCCTTTTCTTTTAGGGAACATCTCATCCATATTCACATAATTTCCTCCATTTCTAACACCATTTCTTGGAACTCTTTTACAAGATGTATCATTATAAACATTTCTAGTTTCAAATCTATTGCCCTTATAGGAATTATTAGAATTATGCTCATAAGATCTAGCATGAGAAGAAAAGTTACCATATCCCCATTGATTATCTTGCGTTGGATGTCCACCAAAATCTCTTCTACTACTTTGCTCAAAAATGGTTTCCTCCTCTCTTTTTAAGTCCTTCACATCCTTTGCTAGACGTGATAATTGTTGTTCTATTCCTTCCAAGGCTTGTTGCACATGACACAATTCTTCTCCCATGTTTGAATTAGATGTCTTAAACCCTACAAATTTACAACAAAAATAACAAAAGAAGAACCTCGCAATCACTCCCTAACTGCTTACACTCTTTGATGATCACTCAATTCACTCGTGTTTAACTCTCTTAATTGGCTTTTATCAATATAAGCTTACCCTCTTTCCTTTTTCAAACACTCAACAGTCAAGCCTCTATGATATCCGTCAATGTCTTAGCCAACTCAAACGAAGAGCAGCAATCCCAAGCAAGTAAATCAATCAACGCACTTAGTTGGATAAGTGTTCAATGAGGCAAAATATCAAACACTTGAGGTGTATGAAATTTAAAGAATGTAATCTATGGAATTGAGCTAACTCACAAGATTGATCTTCAACAAAAGACTAGAAACGTACAAGGAAACAACTAGAAATGAAAAACAAAGCAATTCAAAACAATTAGATTAAACAAAGACAAAAGAGTACTAAGAAATTTTTTTCCAGAAAACAGAGTTTGATGACACCCTTTTATCAAAACGACAATATCTTAAAATATACAAATCCAAATTAGATGAAACTAATTCAGGACGATTCCTCACTCGATGAAAATGAATTTAAGTGTAAGTTTCATTTGAATTCAATCAATATAACATAAGATATGCCAATATTAATCTGCACTTTTCCTGCAGTCACGAGTCCGAAACCGATTTCACAAATCAATCCAATTGACCAATCAATTGATCTGCAAATTGACTGAAACTCAAAGGAAAAACATTTCCAAAAAAAATAATCAACAAATTCATACTTAATTCAGTCCAGTTTGCAATTGATTGTCAGATCATTTTTTGTACTTAGTTTTTGCATGACCTTTACGGAATTTTATAGATCATCAAGTGCTTCTTTTTTCTTTTTTGTAATTTTCAAAGAATTTAAACAACTTACAACATAAATTGACGTTCAATTAGAGGTTGTTCTGATATCACTTTGATGTAGATCCACTTTGAATGTAATTTGGAGTCTCTTCTTCCCAAGGATCACCTCCTTCTCTTGAAGAACCTCTATTGAGGATTTTTAAATTCAAACACTCCATAAGAAACCTATGAGAAACTAAGTCTCATAAACCTAGTATTGAGAGGCTAAATTCTTTCTTAGATTGATAATTAAATCCTTGAGGGAAAAAAGATCTCAAAACTCCAATTACACAATTTAAAAGACCCAACAATAGTTGATTCAAAGAAAGGGAACTCTATGAATCAACTAATGAAAGGAGTTTAAATGATCAATTGATTCCATAGATTCTACAATCTAAGGCAATAATTGTTCATAACACTAAGGACATTAACTCTAAGCAAGCTAGTCTAAGAAGGGTGAAGAACCCAAGAAGCATTGGAGAAAGTCTCAATTTTCAGCAAAATTCATCATTGTTCTAGTTTACAATGAGTTATAATGAGGTATTTATAGACTAAGGTCTAACCCTTGGTAACCTATAGCTAAATGACTCAAAATACCCATTAAATCCTTGATTAAAAATTGAAAAGACAAGCCAAATAACAAAAACTACTCAATTAGATTGCATAAGCACTTCCTCAGCCGAACCTTACTAGCGACGGTAGGATGGAACCTACCATCGGCAGTAAGCATGTGTCTTCCAACATTTCAGCCGGCAAAAGCCTACTGGTGATGGTAGGGGCAGTGCATACCATCGACTGTAGGCTCTTTCCTTCAAATACTTAGTCAATTTCAACTCCCAATTGTTGCTTTGAATAATCCTCGCTAATTGAACAAATGGAGAACAATTTGGAAGTCTTTTCTTGACTTTCAAATCCTTCAAACTAGTTCTTCTTCGACCTTACACTCGTGAATGGTCCAGTCAATAAATCCTTAACTTTTTGGCTTTCCCAATCTATATCAGTATATATCACATTAGAAGAAGGTTGCGAAAAGACAGGGAATAGGGAGAGGGGCAGGGAGGTCTGGGAATGAATAGAACCATCAAATAGGAGAGTCAATTCAACAGAAATATCATAAAGCATCACAAAAAAACTACCAAGGAAACACATCTGCATCTTAAAACCTCCACATTTTCTCCATCATGAAAAAGTTCCAAAGAAAACATTCTCCTAAGATAAACAAAGAATTTTCTACACGAAAAGTACAATTTCTAGGTTTTAAAACCAAACCATAAGCTTATTAATAAGGATTTTACACAAATCCATGCCATCCAACACCAAAACAGAACAATTTCGAGTGAGGAAAAAACATGTAGCTCAGAGAGACTGTAAATTAATCAAAAGATTCCTTCCACACGTATACTGTATAGTTTGCTCAAAATAAATAACCCAAAGGAAATTAACTTGAGTAAGATAATCCGGAATAAAATAATCAAAATGAATCAACTGCATGCAATTAAAAATCAATTTCAATCAAAGTCATACAATATTTCTCAACAACATACACCGATTGGCCTTTCAGAGACAAATATATAAACAAGAGTATGAAGACTACCTAGCATTTCACAGTTAAAGCCCTATCCCCATAGTAGTAGTTAGTAGAATTGTTTCTTCAAACCCCAATGAGAACCTTGTACTTTCTCTAATATTTCGAATTCAAACTCAGTTGTGTGAAATTCAAATTTCAAAAAGATGAGGAAATTGATGAAGGGTAATAATGAACATCAAAAGATGGAGAAGAAACACGATAAAAGAGAGAAGGAACAGTAGGAAGGAGAACAAGAAAAGGGTGGGCAGAGGAGAGGGTTATACTTTTGGGGGGAGAAATTACTGCTTTTCTTTTTTTTTTTTTGTGAATAAAAGGGAGAAATTAGTTTACGTCTTAGAAATTAATTCCTCCAAGAAATATATATATATATATGTTTTCCAAACCAAAGCTTTGAGAATGAACTATGGGTCTTTGCGTTCGAGAGAAAAAGAATGACATGTTTTTTCATCTTTCTGTCTTTGCATATTTGTGTTCTAGCATTTTTTTTCTAAGCAATGCATTTTCGATATGTGATAGAGGTTTCCTTTTTCATTTTTATATTACTAACTTATAAAGCTTGTTTTAGGGGACTAACTTTATAGCTTATATGCGTCACTTAATTATCACGTATAGACTAATATTAATCAATCTAATATTAATTATGTGAAATCAATCTAATATCAATTAAATGGACTTAAAAAATTTGGTGAGGCAATGAGATATTTTGGGTGAGTATATACTGGGATGGCAGCAGTACACTTTTTTCCCAATTTTGATAGATAATTGTTTAATTACATGACTGATTATGTGACTGATTGATTACTGTACCGCTTTCGTTCCTAGTTTATACGCTGATATTCCTAGCCTGATCGGCAAGTTTGTAGGTTCTTTTTTAGAGCTAGATTAAGTGCACTAATATGAAAGTTTATGTAAGGAATGGCCTCCTAGAGTTCGTTACTTTTCCCAAGCCGAAGAAGGGTAGCTCGAGCATAAGTGAGAGGGACGAAAGGGGATTATCCCTGGGAGCTTGTCTTGCGAGATTTTGATTGCTTGGGGTTGTATGGTAGATGAAACATTCTTGAATCCCATGCAACTTGTCCCTTACTTGAGACTGGCGTACTCAGTTAAATAACTGTTTGGTTTCGTGCAACGCCCTTGCAGCTTGGGGGCAAAAGAGTAGTGGTACAATAGAAAGTATTTGATAGACCAAGGTAGGAAGAAAGGGTTGTGACCCAAAAGTCACAACTCCCTTCCCCACATATGGCTGTTCCAGGCCACGCGTACTCCTCCTCCCTCCTCCCCACAAAGACTAAGTCGGATAAAATCACAAAGACTATACAAAATTTTTAAATTCATCATTATTAATATTTTGTGATACACTTAAAAAACCATTTTGTAATAAAGCATTAATCCTCCAATATAAAACATTTTTACATTAATGTATATTAGATTAATCGACTAGTTATTGTTAGTTGACATAATTATTATAAACTTTCATAAACAAAAATGACCAAGTAATAAATCTAATAAAGTTCAGAATAAAGAAGTGATATTTTATTCATAATATTGATTTGGTTTAACTTTAACAAATCTTCAAATATTAGTGCGTAATAAAGTCACTCATATCTTATAAGGCTATATTATAAATACATAATTTGGTTTCCTTGATTTTTTTAATGCAATATTCGAAAGCTATCGACTAATCTAGGAGAGATCGGAGAACGCAAGGTCCCTAAACAACAGACTAGGTTGACATGCGATATTAAACCACTCCCTATATGACTCGAACTCAGGACTTTTCACTTGACATGGCAGCTGGAGGATCTTAAGTGAGGAGGTCACTAAAATTTTGATCCAATTATTAGATAAAAATATCTTTCAATTTTTAGCATAGAATTTTAAATTTCAAGGAGAATTTACTGAATTGGAGTGACGGTCGACCGTTAAATCATATCAACCAAACATCCGTCTATGGAAAGTCTTATGAATGACCATCTCCAGAGCCCTAAACCTTGCAATGGACCGACCAAAACCTGAGTGCGGTTTCAAACTTTAGATTAGTTGGAGAAACCAGACTTCCGAGACCTGGTAGAAGATAGGTGGAAGGGAAGTTATGGCTCGGTAAGTGAAACTCGGCAGGGTTTGGGTAAGAAAAGAATCTCCCATATGTGGAGAGGTATCTACACTAGCTCTAAACCATTGGAAGAAAAATTCAGTTGGCGGGTTGGAAATGGGAAAACAGCGGGATTTGGACGGATAAATGGCATGGGTTTGCAGCTATCGATCCTGATGATAATAGCCGAGATACCAAAAGAGGAGGTAGGATGGAAGGTAATAGATTATTGGGACAGTCAAACGCAAGGTCGGAAGAGGGACTTATTGAGTCAATGGCTCCCTTTGGATGTTTTGGAGGCCCTAAAAAATATATAAGTTTCAACCAACAAAAATCAAGAAGATCAACTGGGGTGGAGCAATTCAAGTAGAGGAAATTTTGATTTTGGTCAAGCATACCGAGAGTTCTGCAATTTCGCACAATAAGGAAAATCCTCTTTAGGGAAGAATATGGAAACTGAAAGGGCCTAGAAGAGGCCTGTTGTTTTTGTTGTTTGTGGCACAACAGATATTGCCTATAAATTCTCTTCTGCAACCAAGGAAATTGAGTGTTCAGGGGCACTGCCCAATCTGTTTTGAAGGCGAAGAAACTGTTATGCACGCCCTTAGAGATTGTGTAAGAACAAAGGAAGTCTGGGAATTTTTGGTCTCTCCAAATTTGTTGGAAGAGTTCTACTCCTTTACTGACTGCTCCTCCTGGGTTAATCTGAACCTGCATAAAAGATGGCGCAGGGGCAGTCAGAATGACGAGTGGAAATATATCTTTCGGAAAGCAGTTCAGGCTATTCGGATGAGGAGAAACTCTTTTGTTTTTTATCCATTGTATAGCTTTTTGTCCACAGAAGCATTAGCTAGATTAATCAAAGGAAGGACCTCGGATCTGGTCCAAGCCTTGCAGTTTTAAATGTGGCAAGTCTTAGCTTTTGTTTATATTAATATATACAAGATCCCATTTTCTCCCCAAAAAATATAGATAGCCACATCTGATTAAGATAAAAATTGGTTAGTATAATCTAAATAAAAGGTTATTTCTATAAAATTTCAAATGAGTATTTGAAAGTCTAAAAAAATTAACTTTATTGATATTAAGTCAGAGACATTTTAGAGATGGACTTCAAATATGTCAAACTTAGAGACTTAATAGAGACAAGCGAGATTAAAATAAATGTATATATATACATTAAAATTTTTGAGACAAACAATTGGACTCTAGTTGGTCTCTGGCTATAGAGACATGAAAAAACTCGTCTTTAACATGACTCTAACAAATTTAGAGTTTGAATAGAGACAAAATTTGTTTGACTCCAAAATAGAGACAAATCTATGACAATTTGAAAAGACAAAAATATATATGAATTTTATTTCAAAACTACTATAATATTATCGACTCTAAATTGTCTCAAGCACATAGAGACGCAATTTTCGTCTCTATTACACCTCAATATAAAAGTGAAACATAGAGACGAAAATTGAACTCCATTTTGTCACTATAGAGACCACATAGAGGTTAAAAGTCTCGTCTCTAATTTTAGAAACAACTACTGTTTATATATAGGTAGAGTGTTATATGGAGACGAAATACTTTATCTTCATCTTGATTTAATGAAAGAGAAAATTACGTAACGGTGCCAAAACTTTTGCTGTGCACGAAGGAATGGTCTCTTTAAGTCCTACATTACAACTCCACAGAGTGTTGCTAATTCCTGAACTGACCTGCAATTTAATTTCTTTGTCTCAATTGGCAAGAGATTTGCAATGCTTTATCACACTCTCCCGACAAATTTTGTGTTATACAGGGGACCCAGTATCTCGATGAGGCCGATTGGAGTGGGTGAGCAGAGGAATGGGATCTTCTTCTACAAACCTTTGGAATTGAAGGAATTATACACCTTTTCTAGCACAGTTCTTGATTCAAGCACACTATGGCATATACGGTTGGGACATCCTTCAGATTATGTAGTCAATCACTTTTTGGGTAATTCTAAAGACTCTACAACTAGAACATCACCTTGTAATATTTGTCTACATGCCAAACAAACTCGTGATTATTTTCCTCTTAGCATCAATAAAGCATCTACAATTTTTGACCTAATTCATTGTGATTTATGGGGCCCATATAAATCCAAATCCACTATAGGTGCTTCATATTTTCTTACTATCTTATATGATTTTTCTAGGGCTATTTGGATATATTTACTCGTCGGGAGAAAAGTGAGGTTGCCTCTATTCTTCAAGATTACCTTACCATGATCAAAATCCAATTTCACAAAAGCTGTCAAGACAATCCAGTAGCGATAATGGGACAGAATTTGCACCCCCTAAAGTCGTATCTTACTACCCATGACATAATCCACCAAACTACTATTCGTTTGGCACACCACAACAAAATGGAAGAGTTGAACGCAAGCATCGCCATATCTTAAATGTAGCTCGGGCATTACGATTTCAAGCAAATTTAACTATAAAATTTTGGGGAGAATGCATTTTGACGGCTGGCTATCTCATTAATCGAACTCCCTCAAAATTGTTACAAGGTAAGACTCCTTATGAATTGCTATACGATGAAAAACCATCCTACTCTCACATCAAAACTTTTGGGTGCTTAGCTTATGTACATAACCACGATATCCCAAAAGATAAATTTCGAGCCCGCAGCAAACCGTGTGTCTTCCTTGGCTACCCTCTTCATAAGAAAGGATGGAGATTTTACGACCTGCAAACAGAAAAATTCTTTGTGTCCCGAGATGTGATTTTTGATGAAACAAAGTTTCCATTCCATGACAAATCAGGTACTTCCATTTCTACAGACTTCACACAATCTTACAATTTTGGGGAACAAGTTTTGGGCTCCAAGCAACAAAGTATGCAAAAGAGGGGGAGTTTAACACACAACATACCTAGCCCAGATCAAACAAATCCTTCCCACAACCCACCTGCAAACCCAGATCCCCCAAACCCTTCCAGCAGCCCACTAACCCACGGCCCAGCTCCACTATACCCTTCCCATAGCCCATCTCCACTTTCACACCCTGATCCATACCCACAACCCAGCAGCCCAGTTCAGCAAGGCCCACCACCAATCTCTCCAGCCGCCCCTCTCCAAACTAGTCCAAATAGAAATCCACATCCGCCTTCTTGCGACGAATCAACTTATAGTCCAAATGATACTCCTGCCAGCTTGCCGCAAGACAATCCGCCAATTAATGCCCCAAGACGAAGCACTCGAATTAAACATATTCCGACTCGGCTCCAAGATTATGATTGCAATGCCATATGGAAGTCCTCTATATCCCATTCCTCCTCTGCTCTCTCACCCTCTTCGGATCTCTCAGGTACGTCCCTTTATCCTATCACAAAATTTGTGGACTATAGTAAATTTTCTAATACACACAGGAAATTTTTAGCATCTGTAGCAACGGAATCCGAGCCTACCACTTACTCTGAGGCAGTCTCTAATCCTCTCTGGCGCACTGCTATGCGTCAAGAGATTGATGCTCTTGAACAAAATGGTACATGGACTTTAACCTCCTTACCTCCTGGAAAACGTGCACTGGGGAGTAAATGGGTCTACCGGATAAAGTACAAAGCCGATGGCACCATCGAGCGATATAAAGCCCGCTTGGTAATTTTGGGAAATACACAAATGGCAGGTATTGATTTCACAGACACCTTTGCTCCCGTTGCTAAAATGGTCACCGTTCGTACTCTCCTTTCCGTTGCCGCTGCTCGCAACTGGCCTATCCATCAAATGGATGTTCACAACGCCTTTTTGCATGGAGATTTACAAGAAGAAGTATATATGCGACCACCTCCGGGATTTCGTCCCTGTTACAAAGGACAAGTCTATCGTTTAAAGAAGTCTTTATATGGTCTTCGCCAAGCCCCTCGATGTTGGTTTTCCAAACTCACCACTGCTCTCCGTAGGTATGGTTTTTCTCAGTCTTATGCAGATTACTCTCTTTTCACATATTCTCGAGGGAATATTTATCTATGTGTTCTTATTTATGTGGATGATTTATTCATTACTGGAAATTCCCTATCCACACTCGAAAAATTCAAAGCTTCATTACACAAGTGCTTTCACATGAAGGATTTGGGGTCGCTCAAATATTTTTTTGGCATAGAAATTGCGAGAAACTCCACGGGATTATTTTTATCCCAACGAAAATACACATTGAAAATTCTCTCTGAAATGGGTTTATTAGGTGCCAAGCCGGCATCTACTCCTGTGGAACCTAATCATCAGCTGGCAAAAGCATCTGGATCATTGTTTGACAACCCAGATCGCTACCGAAGACTCATAGGCAAGCTAATATATCTCACACTTACTCGGCCCGAACTCGCATATGCTGTACATACACTTGCTCAATTTATGCACGCCCCTCGTCATGCTCATTGGGATGCTGCTATCCGAGTTGTCCGTTATCTGAAAGGGAGTCCTGGACGTGGCATTTTTCTTTCTTCTAACTCTCCTCTTTCGTTAACTGCATATTGTGAATCCGATTGGGCCACCTGCCCGATAACTCGCCGCTCTCTCACTAGTTATTTTATCTCTCTTAGTGGGTCCCCTATTTCTTGGAAGACAAAGAAACAACATACTGTTTCTCGTTCTTCTGCCGAAGCTGAATATCGCTCTATGGCTATGACTTTATGTGAACTTAAATGGTTATCTATTCTTCTGCGCGATCTTCATGTTCCTGTCACTCGCCCCATTCCATCGCATTGTGATAACCAGGCTGCTCTTCATATCGCTGAAAATCCTGTTTTCCATGAACGCACTAAACACATTGAAATAGATTGTCATTTTGTTCGTGATGCTTTTCAAGACGGTTTTATCTATCCTGCTTATATTCGAAGTGAAGAGCAACCTGCCGATATTCTTACTAAAGCACTTCATCCGACCCATTTTCATCGATTAGCTTCCAAGTTGGGCATTTCTAATCTTCATGCTCCAACTTGAGGGGGAGTGTTAGACATATATTCAAAATAGGATTACTATTAATCATAAACTGTGTATAGTTGTGTTTCCTAGTTCTATTTAGCTAGGACTTCTACTTCTAATGTGTTTCCTAGTTCTAATCTGCTTAGGATTTGTCACTTTGACAAATTTATAGATTGTACACTATTCTCACATTAATGAGACAGAAAACATAAGATTGTTTTCCCCACTGGAAACTTTCATATCGCATATTAGAGACTATCTATTCTTAGATATTTCGTCTCTAAATATAGAGATTAATCGCATGTGGTATCTAATTGTTCTCTATATATTAGTCTCCATTACAGTTAGAGTCCAAGTAGAGACGAACATTATAGAGTCGCAATAAGTTGGCCTCCCATGTGTCGCTAATTTCTTATTTTATAGTCTTTTTTCTTTTAATTTAGTCTCGAATATGACCCAATGGCATCTCTAATTAGAGACTGAAGTGTTCCGACTATAAAATTTCGTCCCTTTGTCCAATCTCCCAAGTAATGTTTGACAAGTAAGATTTGATAAATATATAGTTTCAAAGTGCTAGCTTATATATTATCATGTGCATTTTATGTGTCAATTACAAATTAGTATTTGTCCACCAAATATTCTACCAACTGAATGTTTGTCGTTGCATTTATTTTGATCTTTCCAACTATCAATGAAATAATATGAGATTACCATTTTTCTAACAATCATTAGGCATTTAAGAAATTTGTGTTCTTGATGATTTGTTAATAGTTGCTCAAAACAATCCCAGTTTCCAACAGCTTTCTGCTTTTTCACTCTCTAATTTCTTACATGCTTTCAATATAACATCACCAACTCGCACAATATTTCTGTTGAAGATGACCTGAGTTTTGACATATTTTATGCGGAGTGAATCCACATTATGGAAGTTGAAGTTATTCGTGAACAGGGACGGAACCACACCCAGGCCAGCCCACCCAAGATTTTTTTTTAAAAAAAATTTTATATTTTTTGCATTTAAGCCCCCTCAAAACTTTTTTTTCCGTTTAGCCCCCACAAAATGTAGGGACTGATTTATAAAAAAAAAAACTACAGCAAAAAGCCCCAAATCAATTTCATTTTTTTGCTTCTTCTCTCTCCCCATCTCCGATCTCCTCGTCCCGCTCCCGCACCGCACTGGCGCAGCCTCGCCCCGCGCACACGACATGACGCAGCAGCAGCCTAGCCCCCCCTCCCCCGCCCGCTCTCCGCTCCGCTGTCCACTCCCCCTCCCTCCCTCTGCGTGCGGCGACAGACACCTCTCGGCTCGGCTCTGAAGATTCCGTCTCCCTGGTCGCAGACTCGCAGCAGCGGCGGCGCCACCAGCAGCAGCAAGCAAAGCAACGCGGCAGGAGGAAGAAGAAACGGTCAGCTCAGCAAGGTGTTTTAGCAGCTTCACAACAATCTTGAACCAAAAAATTAAGTTTTCAGAAAAAGTTCCATTTCTATGATTTTTTATTTTGAGTGCTAAATTTTTTTTTTTGGTAAATAGATTTTTGAGTGCTAAAATTTTTATGTTGTTATTTTATAGTGAAAAAATTGTCTAGGGTTTGTTTGGTAAAAATATGATTATCATGTAATTTATAGACTAATTAATTATTATGTTATATTATACATGAAATGTGTTGAATTGTGAATTTAAAATATTTGAATATTATATAGGATTTTACTATGGAGAAATTTATTGGAAAATGGAAGAAGGGTCCTAAACCGGTTGAAGAAAAATCAGCTAATAAGGGAAATGTTAATATTGAAGATCGTGGGAAAAAGCCTCGGGTAGAGTTTTCGGATTTTGAAATTATTGGTGATCCAGGATTGCGTAAACCAATTGATAGTTATCCTTATGAAGTTAGAGATGAATTAAGGAGACTTTATGTGGCTAAAGGGCCAACTCAACCATGTGATCATAAATTTCCGCAAACTGATTTTGGTGAAATTAGAAGATCGTTTCAAAAGCAATGGTTTAAAGATTTTACTTGATTAGAGTACAGTGTACATAAAGATGCAGCATTTTGTTTCTGTTGTTATTTGTTTTGTAAAGGTCAAAATCATAAGCATGGTGATGATATATTTACAGAAGTCGGTTTTAAAAATTGGAAACGTGCAAAAGAAAAATTTAGAAACCATGAAGGTGCTCCAAATAGTCCTCACTCTGGTGCTGTAATTCAGTTGTTGGGTTTCAAAAATCAAAGACAGAATGTGGAATACGTTTTATCGAAACAAAGTAGTCAAACTGAGATTGACTACCGTGCACTGACCGATCATCGTTGTAAAAGTTATTCGATTTTTATTAAGTCAGGGTTTAGCTTTCCGTGGAAATGATGAGTCCATAAATTCAATCCGAAGAGGTAATTTTCTTGAATTAACAAAATGGTATTGTGAGGAATCGGAAGAAGTAAATAAGGTCATGAACTTGAATGCTCCCGGAAATAATCAGTTGACTTCTTAATCATTTCATTCACATGTAAAACTCTATTTTAAATCATTTTTCAGTAGTCATTTCTTTTTCATTCTTTGCAGTGGGATGAATGTTATTTGTTTTTATATTAATCTTCTAATGTTCTAAATCAATTGCAGGTCATATTGGATTTCGTCTTCTGATCGTGTTTATCTCATTTGTTATCTCAAGATTCTGATCAAGATTCTCAGCTTTGATAGAGGTATTTATCCCGTGAGTGATGGGTAATCATTCCTCGTGAGTGATGGGTGATCACTCCTCATTGGTAATGGGCGATTACCTATTCTTTTGTTTTATTATATTTAGTATTATAATTTGTAATGTTTATCCCGTGAGTGATGGGTGATCACTCCTCATTGGTAATGGGCGATTACCTATTCTTCTTTTGTATTATATGTAAATTTGGAATTGCTTGAGTGTTTTTTGTACATGGAATGTATCATTTTATAGACGAAATTCTGGCAAAATTTTTTTTCCTCCAGCCCCCCCAATCATATTGTTCTGGTTTCGTCCCTGTTCGTGAAGGACACTCTCCAGGTGAGCAAGAGTCCGAGAAGTGTGGCAGCAAATAACACCAGCAATAGCAAAACAACAACGCTGCAATTGCTGCCAACAACAGCAAACAGAAAAGGTGCCCACATTTGGCCATATTTTTCAAGCTGTCCTTAATGATCATATTGTGAGGCTAGTATCATCTTTGACCAATTCATGTTGAGGATACACGTGGACTAATTAAAGAAAATAATTACTCTTTATAAAGAATTAAAGAATTCTCCCTTCTTGAGATACCTTTTGGGTGAGTTAGACCCAAATCCAAATTCTAACATGGTATCTGAGCCAATTGTTGGAGTACTCGTGTTGGGCCACCAGCGCAGATGTCCCATCCTACAGAATGCCACGCTTTAAGCTCAGATGATCAATCTGGCGGTGAAGGGGTGTGTTGAGATACCTTTTGGGGTGAATTAGACACAAACCCAAATTCTAACAATTTGCAATATGATCCTGAGCCTTCCCTTCCGTTTTTCCCTTGTTTTTTTTTTTTTCCTTTTGAAATATCATATTTCATTTATTTCTTTAAGGAAACCATTCATTCTTTTTTTTTTTTCTAAATGAAATCATTCTTTTATTTAATTAAAGTAGAATATTATTACATATTATTTTTATTTTATATTAAATGAATGAACAAATATATATATATATATATAAATATAGGAATATTCCTTCTATATTTAGAAAATAAAAATTAAAAAATAATTCATGTATGTAAGGATTCAGCACTCCCACAAGAAAAAGAAAAGTGTCAAGAATTAAAACTTAAACTCTCATCAATTTCATTAATTAAAAACAAATTGCATTATTCATTAACTAAAAACAAATTATTCTTTAGTTAGAAGGTTATGAAAATATAAATAGTTTTATTATTTTATAAATGTATTATTTTGTATTTTAAATAATTTCATTAAAGAAGATTAAAATGTTGAAAAGATAATAGAAGATTATTTTAAACTTTTTAGAGATTAATTTCTTATGTATTTGTAATGTTAGTTAGGTGCGAATATTGTAGTTCAAATTGTATTACTAATATTACTATGAATAAGATTTTAAATGATTATGGAAGATTTTTTAATTGAATTAAGATAATTTATTGTCATTTACTTTACTTTAAAAACTCTGAATATGTTTTCTAGAAGATATTATTTAAAATTGAAGATTCTAGAGCCTATAGAGTAAGGTACAAGACTACAAATCGTAAACCTAGATAAATTCAAATCTAAATCCAGATTTGATACTTTTATATACTTTAAAGTTTAAACAAGCTTGGAACTAAAGAACATTACTTTTAATTAATGAAATAAAAAATATTTTGATGTTTGATTGTTGAATCTTAAAAATATAAATTATTTTTAATCTTAATTTTTTTAAATATAGATAGAATAAAAATATTATAAGAATTATACTTTTCTTCCAATTAAATACAAGAATGATTTTATAAAAGAAAGAACGAATAATTTCTTTCAAAATTTGTAAAAATGAAAAAATAAAAAGAAGCATGATAATTAAAAATTGTGAAAAGAAAAAATAAATAAAGGTGAAGGACTAAAGTAATATAGGAGGTAGACGTGACTTTAGTCAAAAAGATACATTAATATCACAACATGACCACTTTAGATTTTCATTTAAAAGGGGACTATTTTAAGAAAAAATCGGTTCCTTAGTTTAAGATTTTGTCAATATAAAGTGGAATTGATTTAAAAGAAATTGTACATGTATATTGATAACTTTTTATTTTTTTCATAAATTGATTTTATGTTTTTTACTTAAATTATTTTTTTTCGTTATAAATGTCAAATCTTTTCACTTATAGTAAATTTTGACAAATTTATTCATGCAGACCGCACATATTCGATTACAAAAGGGTGGTGTTTTGCTCATTTATATTGATAGAACACATTAGTATATGTAATTTGTCAAATTTTGCAAATAAAAATATTTGACATTTATAGTTATTTAAATTACTCCCCTGTTTGTTTTACTGGTCATATTCTATTAATTTTTGTATTTTTTACTTGTCACACTATAAAAATAATGCAACATTTAATGACTTTTTTTTTATTACACCCTTTAATTAGAAACAAATTTCAACATCTTTTATTTCTTTGGGTTAGTTACATTTTCTCCCTTAAGTTTGTCTAAACTACAATTTCATCCTTCTATTTTTTATAAATTACAAATACATCCTTATGATTTATATTTTCAAAAATAATTAATCTCTACTACTAATTTTATTTGAAAAAATTATCAAAAAAAAGATTTTGCAGTAAAAAGTTTAAAATATCATTTTGTGAGTTTATTTCTCGTAGATTATCATATGTTAAGATAATAATATTTTTCATTACGAAAACTAGAGTAATAAAAAAAACTATAGCAAGGGTATTATGGTCTTAATATAAGGTATAGTAAATACGAATTTAACACACAAAAATAATATTTTATGAAAATTTTAAACTTTTTGAAACCAATTCATTATTTTTTATTTTCTTACTGAAATTAATAATAGGGATTGATTAATAATTAGTTATGAAGAAATATACGGTAAGGATGTATTTGTAATATATGCAAAACAGAGAGATGAAATAGTATTTCGGATAAATCTCAAGGGGGAAAATGTAATTAACCTAATTCGTTTAACATGGAAACTTGTAGAGACAATAATTAGGTGAAAAGAGTTTAAAAGACATTCTAGTATAAACAAGAAAAAACATCTAATTTTGCATTTTCTTAATTAAATAGTGTTATGTCTAAAATGTGACAATTAATAAAAAACGAACTAGCGGACCACTTAACAAATCTTCTAATACACTTTATAATACACTTCTTTTATATCACTTTTATTAATAAAATCGAAAATAAGTTACTATTAAAGAAAGTGTACTATAGAGTGTAAATGATATATTTGACAATATTAAGCAAATATAAATAGATATAAAAATCTACAGAAAAAATAGAAAATTAAAATAATTTGTCAATATTGATAGCTAATGTTTCAAATTTCTTAGGGAATAATTTTTCTAATTTTTTTTGAGAAAAAGATCTTCGGGCTATTCTAAAAAAATTTTGTAGTACTATATACCAAATAATAATAATAATTGACTTCTATTACATTACAACTCTAAATGGAAGAAAATGTTTATATACATATAGATATATGTATATGTATATATTATATTTCAAGCCTTCCAAGCATAATTTCTATATTTATACAAAGTAAAATGTACATCACTATCGCCATAAATAGCGAGTAATTTTCCATCGAAAAAATTAGTTTGTCGGCAAAATTTCACATCAACAATAATAATGAAAAGAGAATTGTATCTCCCTGAAAAAGAAAGATAGCGACTATACACGCCGCAAACTGAAAATTTTAACAATTTCCGAAGAGAAAATGACTAGAAAATTTCTAAAAATCATTATATAGGGAAAGATATTTATCAGCTCGATCGTCACTCGGTATCACTTGTGTTTATAATATCCTGTATCACCTTTTCAATTTAACATATTTTATTAAAATAACATATTAAATAAAAATAAATTTAAAAAATATAAATCTTAATATAATAAAATAGTGTAGAGGATGATACACAAAATAATACAGATGATTTTGGACCAAATATTTTTTGTTTATTTTTTTTATCAGAATCGTTTAATACAGGTTCTAATACACTCTCCAATGCACATATTTTATAATAATTTTATTAATATAAATTATAATATAAAATAAAAAATAAATCTTAAATTTTAAAAAATAAAAGAGAAAGCATTAATTAAAAAAAATACTAAAAAATAAAAAATTATATTAAAAAATATGTTAAACAATTTTAACTGCTCTATTTCTAAATTTTTTTTCCTATGACAATTTCCTTTGGATTTGTTGCTCACAACATTCACTGTATGGTAAGAAAAGCATGGGGGAAGAGGAAAACCATGAAATGAGTAGCAGGTGAAGTAAAAAATCCAATTACTTTTCTACACATTTTTACTTAAATTTCAAAATTTATATATAGCTGCTTTCTCATGTATAACAAAATTATGACCACACACGCTTCTGGTAAAGTAATAAATTATGAATACATCTTCTGCTAAATACACCAACGTCATGTTTAGTACATAAGTGTAATAGATTGATTTTTCTACTTCTTTTTTTATTTTAATATTTAGTAATCAAATTATAAGTAGAAATAATGTTTCTACGAGAAAATTTATTTCAACAAGAATGTGAGAAGGTTTTTTCACACTAAAATTTATAGAAAGGCCTAGAAAAGTTTAAATTATTTTAAAATATTAAATTATTATGCACAAATATATTCATATATTATACTTAATTAAAAAATATGACCTAAACTAAATCTTATTTAATTTATATATTATACTTTCTTTTATTTTGATCTTTAAAAGATATTTTATGACTATTTTTAATCTTATATATATGAATATTTTTAAACTTTATTAAAACATTTGATTTATTTTAGAGTTTTAATGTGTATAGAATATGAAAAACACATTTTATGCTAGGCGGGCATTTAAATCAATCTGACATAAAATAATAATTTTTTCAAATAAAGAAAAGAAATCATTATTTCATTTTATTTTTTATTTCTCCAAACACTGGAACGCAAGGAGAATTCCATTCAATTCCAAATGAGAAAAGATTTCGAGTGGTAAAAGATTTTATTACATATTATTCTAGTATACCAAATGTATTATAATATGACACGTTCGTTACGTTAGAATAGAATTGAATGGAACCACTTTTGCAAATTTTTTTCCTATTCCATTTTTTGGTTTGTGAAAATAAAGTTGGTCATTTCTAGGAGAATCTGAAATCATAGATAAATATCCTCATCTATTTTACGCCTTGATTTTCTATAATTCTTGTACTAATAAAACAGTGTAGCATTTTTTTGGAAAAATTCGATATTATATATGTTCTCTTAATTTTTTTTTAAAAGAATTTGATTTGTTTCATGCATGATTACTATATATATATTTAAAAGTGTGACACTTTTTGTGGCACTTTTGATAAATGTCACAAAAGTATCTTATTGGGATTAAATGAAATTAAATTAAGAAATTAGTTAAAAATATAATCATGAACTATTTGCATACCTCGCACCTAGGTATTACATACCTTTTATTATTTGTGGAAGACAAGATTCAAACATGCAACCTCTCTTCCCACCATAAGTGCTTCAACCAAACATATACACTTTTGTTATAATTTCTCAATAAATTATTTATATTATATATTAATAAACTAAAACTTAATTTCATTGATTATTTATAGCATATTTTATTTAAAAACTTGATTTTTACTAATTAATAAAAGATAAAAGTTTCACATAAACACTAAATTTCTTACATTTTAGAGATTTTCTGTAAAATATATACAATTTTTCTATATCTAGAATAATTTATGAGTTAATAATTTTTCTCTCTTATTTATACAATGATATGTTATAAATTTTATAAATGTAAAAATATTTTTTAAAAAACTACCATTAATATAATTACTCAAATCGTTTAATAGTTTTTAAACAAATCACAACAACAAAAATAATGAAATTGTCATACCAAATTTAAGACGTACAATACGCAATGTATCATTATATTCTCTTCCTATTTTATATCTAAAACATTTTTTTTTTAAATTTGAGATAACATATGAACCTTAAATCAATTTTTTTAAACAAAAGAGTTGATATTTTATTTAAAACATCAGCATTTATAAAAATTACTTTAAGTGCTTCTAAGTGTTTAATTTCAATAAATATTATAACATAAACTTATAAAGTATATATTGTTAAACTGCAACTTCAACATAACAATTTAGTTATATATACACACACATATATTATATATGTTTATATATATATGTGTGTATGTAAATATATATATATATATATATATATTTACACACATATGATACACACATATATGTGTGAATATGTATATATGTGTAAATATATATTTACATATATATACACACGTATATGTGTGTATGTGTGTTAATTTGTGGCCTTTGAAAATTTGTGTAATATTTTTGTGGCATTATTTGTAACATTTGCGTTTGTGCCATATTTTAGTAGCATTTTTTGTGACATTTTTGTTTATGTTATATTTAAGTGGCATTACTTGTGGCGTTTGAGTTTGTACCATATTTTCATGGAATTTTTTATGACATTTTCTTATATTGTCATAATTTGAAGGCATTTTTATGTGACACTTAAAAAAGTATCATAAAATTTGTGGCACTTATTAGAAAGTGCTATTAAAATATGGTATTTTACAATAAGTGCCACAAACTAGTGGCATATATAATAAATGTCATAAGTTAAGTACCACCAAAGCCCAAAATTACCATAGTGTATATATGTATATATTTCGTTTAAAACATTGAAATAGCTATTTGAAGTTTTTAGGTTTTTGTATAAAAGTTATGCAAGTAAGAGTTTGTCAATAGCGCATTTAATTCAACCTTATTATTACTTTTTGTTTTCAAGGTATTTAAGATCTTGTTTGATAAATTAATTTATTTCTTAAAAATGAATTAATTAAGAACTCATTGAATTAAGTGTTTTTTATAATAGATAATTTTCAAAAACTTAATATTTTAATTGCGTTTGAGAACAATTTTTACAAATCACTTAATTGTTTAAGATGTTCTTAATTGTAGTTACAAATTTTAAGTGAAAAATTTTTACTTAACTCTTAACTTTGAAATTTGAAAATATATATGCTTTTCAAAACTATAACATATTTTATATATAAATGACCATTTATTAGTTAATTAAGCAGTCAGATTTAGACATTAGATTTCAATTTAGTGTTCAAACTTAAAGATTCAGAATTAAGAGTTTAAATAATTCAGGCTTCAAACTTCAATTTTTAATTTTATCAAATAAGACCTAAGTCAAATTATGTGAAATTTCATTCCATTTAACATTGAATAATAATTTTATCAATTATAAAATAAATGCTTATTCCATTATAACTTTTCATCTAATCAATATAATGGAAAGAAAATTTTAATTTCATTTTAGGTGAAAACGATTTTGAATGGATAAAAAATTTATTTTGATCCATTTCATCGTACTAAATGTAATGTAAAAACGAGACTGGAATAAAAACT
This sequence comes from Catharanthus roseus, assembly GCA_028651295.1. NCBI lineage: Eukaryota > Viridiplantae > Streptophyta > Magnoliopsida > Gentianales > Apocynaceae > Catharanthus > Catharanthus roseus. The sequence goes on along the minus strand of JAPQWS010000032.1, from coordinate 2,598,223 downwards.
TTTTTAAAGTATTTTTAGTCATTCATTGCTTCATCCTTATTATTGTTTTCTTCTTCTTAGAAGATTTATGTTTTTCCTAGGGTCAAAAAGAGGATGTGAATGTGCATTCAAGTCATAGAATTTGATCAAACATTGAATGAAAATTCAAAAGACACTACATACTACAAACTTTGAATGGCTCTGTTTGGTATAATAAAATGAGATGATCATACTAAACAAGACTGTCCCCATCGATCATTTCTTTATTTATATATCACGATTTTCTGTCTAGTTTTGTCATACCAAATTTAGACGTACAATACGCAAAGTATCATTATATTCTCTTCCTATTTTATATCTAAAATATTTTTTTATAAATTTGAAATAACATATGAACCTTAATCAATTTTTTTTTTTTAAAAAGGAGTTGATATTTCATTTAAAACATTAGTATTTATAAAAACTACTTTAAGTGCTTCTAAGTGTTTAACTTCAATTAATATTAATAAAGTACATATTGTTAAACTGTAACTTCAACGTGACATTTAGTTATACACACACACATATATATATTTACACACACATATATGTGTGTGTAAATATATATATTTATATACACACATATATATATATATATGTATCGTATATGTGTGTATATATGTGTGTAAATATATATATATTTGCATACACAAATACACACATATATATAAACATATATATGTGTGTGTATATGTATATATGTATATATATGTAAATATATATATATATATTTACATATATATACACAAGTATATGTGTATATGTGTTAATTAGTGGCCTTTGAAAATTGTGTAATATTTTTGTAGCATTATTTGTAACATTTACGTTTGTGCCATATTTTAAGTTGCATTTTTTGTGACATTTTAGTTTGTGTTATATTTAAGTACCATTATTTGTGGTGTTTGAGTTTGTACCGTATTTCATGGCATTTTTTATGACATTTTCTTATATTGTCCTAATTTCGTGGCATTTTTATGCGACACTTTAAAAAGTATCATAAAATTTGTGTCACTTATTAGAAAATGCTATTAAAATATGCTATTTTACAATAAGTGCCACAAATTAGTTACTTATATAATAAGTGTCATAAGTTAAATGCTACTAAAGCCCAAAATTGCCATAGTGTATATATGTATATATATATTTCGTTTAAAATATTAAAATTGCTATTTGAAGTTTTTAGGTTTTTGTATAAAAGTTATGCAAGTAAGAGTTTGTCAATAGTGCATTTAATTTAACCTTATTATTACTTTATATTTTCAAGGTATTTAAGGCCTTGTTTGATAAATTAATTTACCTCTTAAAAATGAATTAATTAAGAACTTATTGAATTAAGTGTGATTGATAATAGATAATTTTCAAGTACTTAATATTTTAATTGCGTTTGATAACAATTTTCGCAAATTGCTTAATTATTTAAAATGTTCTTAATTATAGTTACAAATTTTAAGTGAAATTTGTTTTACTTAACTCTGAACTTTGAAATTTGAAAATATATGCTTTGCAAAACCATAACAATTTTTTATATATAAATGACCATTTACTAGGTAATTAAGCAGTCAGATTCAAACATCAGATTTCAATTTAGAGTTAAGACTTAAAGATTCAGAATTAAGAATTTAAACAATTTAGGCTCAATTTTTAATTTTAGGAAACGAGAACTAAGTCATATTATGTGAAATTTCATTCTATTTAACATTGAATAATAATTTTACCAATAATAAAAGAAATAATAACATTATAACTTTTCATCTAATCAATAGAATGGAAAGAAAATTTTATTTCATTTTAGGTGGAAACAAATTTGAATGGATAAAAATTTTATTTCGATCCATTTCTTCATACTGAACGTAACGTAAATACACGAGTGGAATAGAAGCGTTTTTTAAAGCGTTTTCAGTCATTAACTGCTTTCATCCTTATTATTGTTTTCTTCTTCTTAGAAGACTTATGTTTTTTCTAGGGTCAAAAAGAGGATGTGAATGTGCATTCAAGTCAAAGAATTTGATCAAACTTTGAATGAAAATTGAAAAGACACTACGTATTACAAACTTTGAATGGCTCTATTTGGGACAATAAAACGAGATGGTCGTACTAAACAAGACTGCCCCCATCGATAATTTATTTCTTTATTATATGTATATAATTTCTGACCACGCATGCAAAGCTCTTGACCACAATTCAAGGTTAATCCTAAAAGACAATTGAACATATAGAGGATTTTATCTCCGATTCATAAGTCAACAAGTGAAATTGAAAGAGTAACAGTATAAAAATAGCTTAACTCAATAAATATAAAAATATACCTATTCATAAAATATCCAATGATGAGATTTTGGTTTCTAATCGATGTGGAATTATAAAAAGAACCTCATGAACCTTTGAACTTTTTCCTAATCATCTGGTTCAAATATGACATGTTCAAGTATTTGACTTTCTTTCTGGACCTTAAACAAATTTCTAAACTTCTAAGGCTCAAAACATCAATCAAGATAGACTGGTCCTATCATAAGCCCCTTAAAATTTTCCCAATTGTTTTGTAATACTTTTCCCTTTCAGTCCCAAGTTTACTAAAAAAAACCCCTTTAACCGAGGGCTTCTCTTATTTGCAGAATTTTGCTTCCGCATATCTCATGAGCTCTCAAGTTTTTTTCTGCTTTCAGAATTCCCCTTTTCCAGGAAGATTTTCTCAAAACCTTTTGAAGAAAATGGTTCTTTCAAAATCAAATACCTTTAGCTCTGGTAAGTATCCATACTCATCATCAAATCTATTACCTTTGATTCTGAAGATACTTTAAATGGAGAACGCTATGAAATAGGTGATGTTTCTGTCCTTTTTCCCTTTGTAAACTGTAATCTTCCAAGTTTGAGGATTAGACATGTCTAACCCTTCAAAAGATTGGTTGAATTTTGAACCAGACATAATATTGCATTTTGTGAAACCAGTTTCGTGATGTATTACCTAGATATTCGCTACAGCCAGCTTCCAACTATCTAAAGTAATTATAGATTTCATTCAATTTTTTATTCAAGTTATCCTAATTGGGATGACCGGGCACACTTGCCCCAGAGAGGATATATGATGGTATACTGGGAGCAATTAAGAGCAAGACTTAGGTTTCCTTTGTACCCACTAATTCGAGATATACATCCTGATGTATTGGGAGATTGTACTGGCACAACTTCCCCAAATTTTATAAGACAAATTGTAAGATTTATTCTTATATGTAAATCCTTTTGGAATTCCTACAAATTTAGACATATTTCGGAACTTCTTTAACATAAGACCTTAAAAGCTGGCCTGGGTGGTATAGTTTATAGAAAAAACAAACAGCAGGAAATTTTATTGAAAAGTTGTGTGCTGCGATTCAAGGGTGGAAACATGATTTTTTCTATATTAAGGATGTAGATTCATCAATGACATATGAATGGTATAAAAGACATACGCTACCCAATAAATAAATGAAAGTAGGGGAGAGGGGGAATTCATGAAACAGTACACCAAACCTTAGAGGATTATGCATTTGGAATGAGATTACGAGAAAGTTGGTTGGGTTAAAAGTTGCAAGCAACATGATTTTACAATACGCAAGAGCTTAACTTGGAAACATTAAGTTAGTATAAGTCTCTCTATCTTTATTAGTGAAACATATTCAGAAAACATAAATTACAACCATGTATATGGTATTTTTGTAGTATAGGTGAAGCAAATGATGTAACATCTATAATGTATGTGCAGGAATCGCGATATTACAAACCATATGGGATTTTTCAAAAGGAGGGGAAGAATCTATTGTTGCTCATGTAAAGAGCAAAGACATAGAGACAGCTAAAAATGCAAAAGGTAACAAAATTTTGATGGATGTATATATTTTAAGGAATGTGTTGAAAAACAATTTTAAGAAACATTATGGGATATATATACACATATATACATATATGTAATATATACATATATTTATATATATGTGTATTATGTATATATTTATATATATATTATGTATGTATATATATATATATATTTATGTATACATATATAGGGGGCCGATAAAGATAACTCGAAAATCTATAAGGATAACTCGAAAAAATTTCAAATTTTTCCTCCATCTTTCTCTTTCTAAAAACTTTTTCTCTAACCTCTCTCTAAAAAACTCCAACTTTGAAGATTAAAACGAAATTAGAAGAAAATATGGATTCTTTTGAAGAATTTTTGCAGGAAATCGAATCTTTTTTTTAAAAAACTGGTACACTTTCGCCCAGATGGGACAAAAATTCCCTGACATTTTTGCCCAATCTGCACAAAAGTTTTTGGGGAATTTTCGCCTCATCTGAGAGAAAATCGACTTTCAATTTTTTTAAATATGTAAATAAGTATAAAATTTCACACATTTATTAGCATGAATTCGATGTTGGTACATTTTGTAAGCCTTCTATCTTTCTTTTATGAGCTCAAGAGTTTAAATCCCATATAATACATTTTTTTTTTTTTTTTACATAGGATTTGAAAAAAAATTGTATTAAATGAGATTTGAACCCTTGGCTTCAAGAATAAAAATAAGCATCTTACCAATAATCTAACATCAAATTTTATACAAATAAGTGGATGGAATTGTATACTTATTTACATATTTAAAAAAAAAATTAAACCAATTTTCAACCAAATGGGCAAAAATATCTTATGATTTTCGCCCATGTGGGTGAAAGTTTCCAAATGGGCGAAAATCATAGGATATTTTCGCCAAAATGACTCAAGTGATGAAAAAAAAATTCTATAAATTATCTTAACTCAAAATCGATATTTTCTTGTAAAAAATCTTCAAAGTAAATGATATCTACCTTCAAAATGTATTAAATATAAAAGGTTGAAGTTTTAGGATAAAGAGAAATTAGAGAGAAATTCTTTAGAGAAAGAAAGAGGGAGGGAAAATTTGAAATTTTTTCGAATTATCCTTATAAATTTTCAAGTTATGTTTATCGGCTCCCTCTATATATATATATATATTGATGTAGAGATACATGATGCCGCCAAAAGTATAAAGAACATGGTTGCTGAGGTGGATAGCCAAAATCGAGAAATAAGAACCAAAAGAAAAGAAGATCCGAACTTGGTTGATCGTCTTCTAATCAAAAGTTTGTCAGAAGAATTGTTCCTTCGTAAAAGAAAAAGGAGTTACAACACCGATGGAAGAAATATTGCTCAACAAGGAAGCTCTTCTCCTTAAATTCCTCATTTGCCTCCTATAACTGAAGAAATTACTGATACAAACAGGGACGGACCTACGTTGAGGCTAGCCCACCCAGGATTTTTTTTTTTTAAAAAAAATTTATATTTTTTGCATTTAAGCCCCCTCAAATTTTTTTTTTCCGTTTAGCCCCCATAAAATGTAGGGACTGATTTATTAAAAAAAAAAAAAACTACTCCAGCAAAAAGCCCCAAATCAATTTCATTTTTTTGGTTCTTCTCTCTCCCCGTCGTCTCCGATCTCTTCCGCGTCCCGACTCCCGCTCCCGCGCCCATGACCGCACCAGCGCAGCCCTGCGCAGCCCCAGACTCGACCCAGCCCCCCTCCCCTGCCCGCCCGCTCGCTCCGCTCCGCAGCTACGCTGTCCGCTCCCCTCCCCTCTCCTCTCCCTCTGCGTGCGGCGACTCGGCTCGGCTCTGATATTCCGTCCCTGGTCGCAGACTCGCAGCAAGCAGCGGCGACGCCACACCAGCTGGCATGGCAGCAGCAGCAGCAAGCAGCAAGCAAAAGCAACGGCAGGAAGAAGAAGAAACGGTCAGCAGCAACTTGCAAGCAGTGTTTTAGCTGCACAACAATCTTGAACAAAAAAAAGTAAGTTTTCAGGAAAAGTTCCATTTCTATGATTTTTGATTTTGAGTGCTAAATTTTTTTTTTGGTAAATAGATTTTTGAGTGCTAAAATTTTTATGTTGTTATTTTATAGTGAAAAAATTGTCTAGGGTTTGTTTGGTAAAAATATGATTATTATGTAATTTATAGACTAATTAATTATTATGTTATACATGAAATGTGTTGAATTGTGAAATGTAATTTATAGTCTTGCCTGTTGAAATGTAATTTATAGTCTTGCCTGTTGCTTCAGCGACCGTTGAAAGATCGTTTTCTGCTATGAGAACGATTAAGAATGATTTACGCAATAGGATGGGAGATGAGTTTCTCAACGACAGTTTGGTTTCCTATGTGGAGCAAGAGATTTTTAAGAGTATTGAAAATGAAGACATCTTGCAGCGGTTTCAAAATATGCAAACTCGAAGAATAAAATTGCCATCTTAATCATTTCATTCACATGTAAAACTCTATTTTAAATCATTTTCAGTAGTCATTTCTTTTTCATTCTTTGCATTGGGATGAATGTTATTTGTTTTTATATTAATCTTCTAATGTTCTAAATCAATTGCAGGTCATATTGGATTTCGTCTTCTGATCGTGTTTATCTCATTTGTTATCTCAAGATTCTGATCAAGATTCTCAGCTTTGATGGAGGTATTTATCCCGTGAGTGATGGGTAATCATTCTTCGTGAGTGATGGGTGATTACTCCTCATTGGTAATGGGCGATTACCTATTCTTTTGTTTTATTATATGTAGTATTAGAATTTGTAATGTTTATCCCGTGAGTGATGGGTGATCACTCCTCATTGGTAATGGGCGATTACCTATTCTTTTGTTTTATTATATGTAGTATTAGAATTTGTAATGTTTATCCCGTGAGTGATGGGTGATCACTCCTCATTGGTAATGGGCGATTACCTATTCTTTTGCTATATTATATGTGAATTTGGAATTGTTTGAGTTTTTTTTTTTACATAGAATGTATCATTTTATAGACGAAATTCTGGCAAAATTTTTTTTCCTCCAGCCCCCCAATCATATTGTTCTGGTTCCGTCCCTGGATATAAAAGAAACGAACAAATGCAATTTCTAACCATCATCCAGTTGGACCTATGAAATATGAAGAACCATTTTTCCCAAAATGGTACTTAAAAAGCAGAAGCCGATGGATCTATGACTAAGAAGCACGAGAAGTAGCAGAGATAATCCATCCACCATCAGATGTAGAATTTGTGTCACACTGCTCTTGGGATTAACTATTTGAGATGGGAGCTTGAGTTCTTATTTGGTAAGATATGAAACACATTCGTGTTTTCCTGCTTTGTGCTAAATCTTTGATAACACCGTGTATATGATTTGCAGAGTTTGAACGTCAATAGAGAAATGTCTTAATGACTGGACTGAATGCAAGAATCTCAGAAAGAACTTGTCCGTAGAGTAGAACATTATCAACCGAGAATGAAAAGTTGAAAGAAGACATAGTGTGTCTCACCAATCAAAATACAGAAGGATTTTGCAGATATCTAGGGAATAAATACTAATTTAGCTGAGGTCTTAGCTGCAAAGGAAAGACTTGTGATTTCCATGGAAGATGATGAGAAAAGGAGAGATGCTTTCAAGTATGAAATGCAAGAGAAAGAATTGAAGAAAAAACGAGATGAACTGATTAATTTGAAAGAACAATTACACCCTCTATTTAATAGATATGGAAGCTTGAGAGAAGTTGTTAAAGAGAGTGATCAGGGAATTTTGTGAGGGTGAAGGGGGAAGAAAATGGTTCATGCTGCTGTGTCTGAGGTTGTGCAGGATGTAGTACAGAAAGATCCTGACTACCAATTTCTTGAGATAGTGAGGAAATATTATGATGAAATCGTCCAGATTCCGGAGTTTCCTTGGGATTGACGTGCGAGATTGGGAGTCAAGGATACTTCACCTCCACTTGGGAATGCCATTATGCAAGAAGACCAGCAATTATACAAAGGTAATGATCAGCAATGTAGCACTGTAGATGAACATTCAAAGAACAAACTTCCTGACACACCTTCTATGAATATCCGAGATCCTCAAACAATTGAAGAGATTCCCAAAATTCATTTGAAAGCTTGTAGCAAAAGTTCAAAACTAGTTGAAGTAACCTCAGAGGATATATGTCAAGATAATATTCCTAAAGAAGACGTACACCAGGATAATGTTCCTGAAGGAAAGACACAAGAGGACAGCATCCATCAAGATGTAAGGGGTGATGTTCAGTAAAAAGCGATTCCTGAAGAAACCATTGCCTTGATATCAACAGAGAAGAGCAATATTTCTGATGCTCGGGTGAATTAAAAATACCATAGAAGAAATTGATTTCCCCTTTCATAGATGTGTGGGGAATGTTTGTAGGAAGTATGGGCTGGTCCAATGTTTGTTTTGGGAGAATTTATCCGTATTGGATGTTTTTTTATGCGCATAAACGTAACTTGGACGTGAATCCTAACCTTTTTTAATCTAGATTTAATATGACTTTTCGGCTTTAACTTTTTGCAAGAACTTCAAGAAATCTTCTTCTTGTTGTTGTTGAGTATTTTAATGAAGGGTAGTAATATGCCCTTATTTTATGTCATAAGAATAATATTTAAAGAAGAAATAATTACGTATAGGAAAAGAAAGGATGTGGATTTTCACATAAGAGAGGCATCGTTTCACTTTTCCAAATGCAATTATTACACTGTCAGTTAATTGCGTGGAACAATGAGACGCCGTTTTGCTTTCCCATAATAATGATGCTTCGAATAAATTGAAAGAAAATCAAAAGTCTGAATTTTTTTATTAATAGCATAGTAAACTTCATGATATACTCCAATAAGATTTTCCTTTTCTGTTTGTAAGCTATTCCTCTTCTTTTATAGTTAGGCAAACTTTGAAGAGCCATCAGGAACACCAATGAGTACGATGAGCGATGTCCTTGAAAACCTTAGCAGGTCGTCTTTTTGCTACTTCAGATATGCTATTTCTCGGTGAACTTCACACACATGAGGAAGGGAAATAATTTGTACATGTTGATTTGCACAAGCTAATCCGATTTCGTCAAATTGTTCCATTTGATCATTTCACTACCTTGCTGAAAGTTCATCTAAAATTAATGGCTGGTATCGTTGGGATATGTCTGAAAAAATATGAGATGGTTCCTTATCAAATGTCTGTGTTGTTTATCATCATCAATGAATTCTTCAATTGTCCCCTTTTAATTACATTTTCAATTTACTTTTTGAGTTCATGCAATGTTCTATTTTATGCCCATGATCCCGGTGGAATCGACAATACTTTGCACGATTTTTTGTTATTTGGAGGAGACAACATTTTGATGGGAGGACGTAAAATTCCAAGAGATTAATCTTTCGAAGTATTTCTGCTCGTGGAACTCTCAAAGGAGTGTAATCAAATCGGCATGTTCAGGTATCCAAGCACCCTACCGATCTTGAACACTAACTCTAGGTTTATTGTCCACAGGCCTAGACTTCTTTGTGCTTTGAGATCCTTTCACTTTATTCTCCACTTCTCGTTTTTATGGGGCATAATCATTTCCCTGAATGAATGTCTTGATTCGAGAAAGAAGCACATTAGCATCGGAAGGTTCCTTGTTAGCTAACTTCCTTGAAGTAGTATTGTTGAGTCCACGCCAATGTGCTTGGAAAAATTCTTTTTCGGATAAATCAGGAATCTCCTAAGAAGCTTGATTAAATCTTGCAGTATAATCTCGAGCTGATTCGTGAGGTTTTTTACGAATGCTGAGGAAAAAGTCAGATGTTGTCGTAAAAATTGCTTGGGCAAAAAACTGTTTGGTAAATTTTTCTCCCAACTCACTAAAGTTTGAAATACTTCGAGGCGGGAGTTCAACATACCAAGCAAGGGATTTTCCTATAAAAGAATAGGGAAACAAACAACACCAAGGGATATCTGATGCATTATATACATACATGGAAAAGGTATCTACCTATGTTGTAATAGGAATTATGGAGCCGTCATAAGTTTCTAGTTTTAAATAGATAAAATAATGTTGCAAAGTTGTAGAAGCATAAGCATCAATGAGGGGATACTGATGCAAAAAATCCCAACTATGCTCTACTGTAGGAGTTGGATTAGTAGAAGTTATCTACATAATGGGATTGGTTAGCATATCATGAACAGTGGCTCTAATTGTAGATTGTGTACGGAATGTGTCTTCTCTTGGCATGGCAAAAGGTTGAATAGTAGGAGATGGGAAATACTACAAAAAAATAGCCAATTACAGACAGAAACTGCCATTGGAAAGTGATGTGTAAAACGGGATACTACTCATAATTACTATAGTGCAAAGCAAGTGGACCTAGCAATGTAGAGGTGAGTTTCACCCGAGTATCGAATCGCTCGAAGATAGACGAATGTTCAAGTACTAATCATGTTTCTAATATTTGGTCTAGTAAAAAGATGATGACGTTGAGAAATAAAAACTTAAAACTGAAATAATTAAAGAAAGCAAAGAACAAAAAACTGTTTTAAAAGAATTATAAAGACAAGAGTTTAGATAGTGGAATCCCCCTAATCCTTATTACTAATTGAATTGGAAAAACTTTAATGAAAACGATGTTGAATTAATTAAGTTAGATCGTCACTTAAATCAGGATATTCCTATCTCTATGCGAAAGCCACAATACTTACTAACCCTCAGAGGAAAATTTTTTTCTCCCTAACAAATTATGAGCGCAATAAAATTAAAAACGACCTAAAAAGGAAAAAAAAAGCTTAGGATTAAAAATCAAAGCAGCAATTGAAATCTCGAACGTCTTCATAGCTTGTCTTTCGAGTCGTCAAGTTGAAGACCGAAATTTTGAATCAAAGCATTCAATTATTGAATCCAAGGGACAAAATTGCAGAAATCTTGGAACTTTACTAATTGAATGATAAAAGCTGGAATTTAAGGAGTGCTTAAACTAATCAAACCTAATTATTCTAATCTAACCTAACTAATCTATAACTAATCTATCTAACAATTCATAAGTATCTAATACTATCTAAGCATGTCTACAATAGCTGCAAAAAGACCCCTTATATAGAGGTAAAAAACACAAGAAAATCAAGTTGAAATTGGAGTAGAAAATAAGAAAACCAAAAATAATTGATGCTTGATTCAAAAATTGATGCTTATTTTGAAATCAAATGCCTCTTGCCAGCATACCCTATCATCAATGGTAGGGCGAGGCCTACCGTCTGCAGTAGGTCTATTTACCAATGCCCTTTGTTCTATGGAACCTACCGACGATAATAGGTTAGCCTACCTCACGTGGTAGGTTGCTGAATTGTTGCCGATGGTTTTGTTTTTGTCGTTTTCACTCCGTTTTCGCCCATTTTAATTTCCTTTCCTCGTTTTCACTTCCGGAGGGGATCTAAGACAAGAATAAGAGATATTAAGCTAAAATATATATATATATATATTTTTACATATAAAAAACCCCGAAAATGATGAAATTAACATCTAGAAAATATAGACAAATATGCAGCTATCAAATACCACCACACTTATCTGTTGCTTGCCCTCAAGCAACACAAACTAAATAGGCACACAGAGGAAAAACCTTCTATTTTAGAAAAGACAAAACACGAAAACGGCATAAGCTAAATAAATAGTTAAAATCTCAAAAAAGATTACACGCATTGGTAGCTCAAAATAATAAATGGAACTCATCAAAAACAAAAACCGAAAAAAAACTTAGAAAAATAAAAGATAAAATCATTTTAATAGAGCACATCACCACCCAACTCCAATGGTAATAAAAAAATAAACAACGACAAAATCACTAAGTCCACCATAAGTTACTAAAAATCATTACTGAAAAAATGGTGTGTTTGTGATTTGCTCATGCCATCTTTCACAGAAAAAGAGGAATGTTAAGTAATTAGAAAAAATAAATATTTTCAAACATGATGCACACAACTCATAATTTTTTCTATCATTCATCCACTCTAAAGTCTCTTTTAGGTCGTTCCCAGATTAGGTACGAATTTTTGGCTTGTAATGTTAGGCTAAAGACATAAGTAGGTTATAAATGAAGGTAGAAGAAGAGAAAAACAAATAAGATAGAGCTAATACAACCGAAAGGAAAAGATAATGAAATAAAAGAGGCACTTTCTTGCCGCTGTTTTCACTCTTCTCACTTACTCTTGTTTAACTTACTTCATTCTTTTTTGATGCACAACCTACCAAACAACATACTTTCTCAAGAATTTTTCAAGAATAACCAAAAATAAGAGAGAGAGAGAGAGAGAGATACTTGAATTTTTTTCTACCAAGAATTTACTACGAATTAAAAATATAATTTTTTCTTCGTTTTCTGCCATTTTTCATTTTTTTGGTCTTTTCTCTTTTTCAATTTTTTCTTTTCAAGCATCAATTTTTTTCTTTCTTTCTCTCTATTCAATAGCTAAAGCACAGAACATATGAAATTACAAAAGTACCCTTTCTTTTAAACAGGGTTTTCCTTTCTTTCTTTCTTCACCCCTTTACCCCCACACTTATTCATTTCTTTTGCTCAGAACCGCCAAAAGTCTATGCTAACCATTAGCTTCACAAATTGATGTTTTATATAGTGAGGTTAAAATAACAAAGAGAAGAAGGAAGTATAGCCCTTAGCATAAAGGCACAGAAAATGAACTAGGGATTGATTTCATAAAGGATATATGGTAAGAAAGGCAGAATCAGTTCAAAGAAGGCCTAAGACTATCATCTCCGGAACCATCCTAGACTAGCCTTCTTTGCTTTTAAAGATAGACAAATCATGAAATTGAAGGCAAAGTTCAAAGATTATTATCATAATGCTTGTAACCCAAGATTCATGAACTTCTATTACTCAAATAACATTCACAAGTGCATAAAGACCATTGATCATGCAAGAATTTTAGTAAATTTGGTTTTTAGATTAATTAAATAATACTCGCAACTAGTCCTGATCGGTCCAACAAAGAAGTCAACTCCCACTCCATATAAAATGCTGACTTTTCTCCTATATTATCATTAGAGAAGAAGAGAAAGGCACACAATCGCTAATAAGATATTTTGCGTGAACATAATGGTTTTTTACCAGGACCAGGAACCCATTCGAATTTGGATCCTGACATGTCGGTGGTTTTTAACCGTCTAGCGTCTTTCGCTGTCTGTTATTAGAAGAAGCTCTGTCTTGTAGAAGGACTCGTTATCTTTTTCGGAAAACATAAAGAGTTTTACATTTTAATACTCTACCAAAGGTGATAAAAATAAAATATTTTTGGATTTTTATAAGCAAAGCAAAAAGAAAAGGAAATATAAACATATTTTAAACTTTAAATTTCTTGATTTTTTTTGAATTTTTTTGAATAAGGGACTAACAAAAAAAAGTGAAGAGAATGGAAAAGACTGAAAGAGAGTAAAAGAAAAAAACTTAAAAGAACAACAAATAGCCCCCCAAACTTAAAATCAGATTGTCATCAATGTAGGGGTTAGACTAGAACAAAACAAAAATAAAAACATATGTATGGGAAGCAATCCCGCAGATATAAAGCGATAAAGCATATCGAGAAGCCATCCCCATACCAAAATAAAATAAAGAGGCGAAAAGAAAATAATAGTAAACGAAAACAATAAATTTATAAGGAAAAGAAATAAGACAAAAGAATAGAAAATAAAAGAAAAAGACAAGAAAATTCCCCATTGTGGATCAAAGTCTATGCCGCCTCCTCTGTTGCTGTCTTGATTAAGCATGAATTAGTTGTATAACCAGGCTAGAATCACTTCTTGGTGATCTATTGATGCCCTTTGATGTGCCAACTCGTTTGTATAGGGGCGAGTGGATTCTACTATTTCTGTCAACTTCACTCGTGGTTCTATTGATTGATCCATAGTTGCTCAAAGGCAGTCCACATCTCTGTTTGGAATGTATTTATCGGGATCATGTCTTGGGCACTAGCCTCGTCCTCCTCTTCATATGAGGGGTTGTAGAACTCATCGGCGACCTCATCATCCTCAACTGGTTGTGAGGAAGACACCCCCAGACCAGTTTAGGTGGCTTTCTTTATTGAGCGAAATCGGGCGGGTTACGATCCCACAACCTATTTTCTTCGGATGGTGGGATCCACACTTGGTTTTCCTCATCCCATGAGTAACCACAGCTATTAAAAGTTGTGAATTTAATAACATGCTATGGTCTTGTTGATATTCTTTGTTCTCCTACAAAATTTACATGACAAGCAACAAAAATTCTATGTAAAATCATAGAATAACGAAAAATACGCTTTTTGGTAGTGTCACCTAGTATTGTGCATTCTTTGGATCATCAATAAAGAGAGGGATTGGGGGAGCGGTTGTGGAGTTTGTCTAACAAATGTATATCAAATAATATGGACTTCACTAAGTCTGTCCCCTTTTGAATAAGCGTGTACCCAAAGAAATTAGCAAGAACACGATAAAGAAGATTTGGGAAATCGCCCTCATGGATGATTTGATGACGGTCCACTGTCTGCTGTTAGATCGCAAAATGGCTACATCCCGCGTCGGAATTCCAGTCCGGGCCCTCATCGATAGACTTTCTATTGGAATCCATGGTGACCGTATTCTTGTTGTCTAGAATCCCAAGAATGGAAGCCAGACGTTTCCTATTGAGAATGATTCTTACGCCTTTGATAGTTGAAATGATTGTTTGAAGATCCTTGTCCGTTTTGCGGGCAATATTGGCATAGAATTTTCCGATCAGGTCGGGGTAGTAATCACTAGAAATTGGAAGGAGAGAAACCTAACCCAACCCTCTAAAAATATTTTCAATATTAAAATGTCTAATGACCGACTCATCGAACGATTTTTCAATAATGATTTTGAGCGGCGGCGTTTCGATTACCCATTGACAGGCTACCTGAGAGAGACACTCTGGATATGGGGCGTGGTCCCCACAACACGAGCCCATTTGGATTTTGAGGAGGAAGCTATAGATTTCTTGGGAGCCATGAAAGAGAGAGAGAGAGAGAGAGAGAGAGAGAGAGAGAGAGAAAACAAACTGGAAGGAAAGAAAATAAAGGAGAATGAATATAATAGCGCGACACAGCAGAACCAATACAGGAATAACAAAAGAACATCGAAACTCACAAAAGAATAAATACTAGCATAGCCCGTGTGTGCTATATTGATCTAACGTTTGCCGTAGGCACGAAAGTGTGTTAAAACAAGGAAACGAAAGCTAGCAAATTACGAAAAACAAATCTCTTAACGATATCAAAAACATAAAAATATGTCCAAAAGCAAGAATTAACAATAAGCAAACTAGAAATAAAAAGGAGGCACAAATTTTTTATGTAATAGCTTGTATTTGTTTGGGAAAACAAACTATGACCAAGAAAATTTGCTCATTTTTATGCCCCATTTGAATTGCGGCTGGAGTTCTGATGAAAGTTCGAAGGAAAATATTCCTGGACTATTTTCTATAAAATTTTCTTAGGGAGCACAACAAAACATAAAATAAAGTTATTTCATAAGAAAAATTAACAAAAGGACCCGAAATTACGAGAAACTATAAGAACAAGAGTTAAAAGAGAAGGTGGGGCAAGGGGGAGGGGGAAGAAATTGAATGGAAAGGTTGGGTCTTTTGGAGAAAAAGGAAAGAAGAAGATTTTAGCATGAAATTGGTGTAGAAAAGAAGAATGGTAGTGGTTCATAAGAAGAGAGTTAGTAAGAAAAAAGAGAAAAGAAAAGAAATAAAGAAACAAATCAAGCGATGGAGAGCTAAAAGAGTTGTTGCCATTCTACTTGTTGGAGGAGAAGAGAGAAGCCGCCAGAGTTGGAAGGAGGAAGAAGACAGGAAAACTTGAAGAAGTTGGAGAGGTGTAGAGAGGTTAAGAGAGTTTGAGAGAATAAGAAGAGGGAAAGAAAAATTCAAGGGTTTTGGAGGAGAATGGGGGAAAGGAGTGCGAAAATTTTAATTAGAAGCTACAATTTGGACCCAACCCATTTTACCTTGAAAAACTTTACCTGGTGCTAAAAAAGGACCCTACCGCCGATGATAGGGCGAGACCTACCATCAGCAAAACGTCCATGCCTTGCCTACATCAAGAAGTGCCTGGAACCTATCGCTAGTGGTAGGTTGAGCTTACCGGTCTGTGGTAGGCCTCTGCCGAAGAATGCCTATTGTTGCTTGGGCCTACCGTTGTCGGTAGGGGAGTCTACCTTCCGCGGTAGACTTCTGTCGGGATGCTGTTTTCCTTCATTTTCAGCAATTTTGAAGCTTCTTCATGCCCTTTAATGTTATGGATTTAGTGTAGCTCAATGTGGGTCATAATGGAAGCTTTCCTTTTCACCAAAATGACCATACAAAAACAACAAATGATTAAAATGGGAAAAACAAAACAAAACGATTCAAAGTACCGTGTTACAATTACAAGAAACAACATACCAAGACGAGTTATTCTTTCTCGTTTTGGAGAACGAGGGACTCCTTTTTATGGTTTCCCGTGTCCTTACCAAAGTACGGCTCAAAGTAAAGTCCGCTTAGGATGTCCTCGTAATGGAAGTGAAAGAATTGGAACCCAATAACAAAAAGAGAATTTAAAAACTTAAGATCAAATTTAAGAAAGATGTTTATTAATTACGAATAATTTCAACTCTTTAAAGGAAACCGAAAGGTAAACGAAGGCTTAGGTTGAAGAAAAACTCCTTTTCGTTTGTCCATAGTATAGAGGTTGTGTGTTTCCCACGCTTTTGTAATCGCCTTCGGATTTTATAACATGTCTTCTCTATACTTCATTCTCCATAGTTTGTTTCCATACTGCCTGCACACATAAAGAATTCACTACAAGAAAAGAGTTAGTTTCATTATTAAGGGAATTTATACTTCCTCATTCTTTTTTATGGTTTCTAACTTTGCTGCTTATCGTTCTTCTGCATGACTCTTTTGAATTTCCATGAGACACTCATTTTCTTTTTCTGGCTCGCCTTTCTCAAACTCGCTCGTATTTTATAGCAAGCACTCATCTTTCGTACTTTCTTCCACTATACTTGTATTTGGTGCAGGCTCTTGAAATCTTTGGGAGTGGACTCCTCTAGTTCTTGAGCAATTTCATCCCTATCATCTATAAACATGGGAAACGTCATCACATGTTCTTCTACATCCCACAAAGTAACCGTATTACTAGGTACATTACTAGGCGGATTTTCAACGATCATCCTTGCTGAAAGTTCAATTTGATTTTCCATTTTGTGGACGGAAACCATCTGGCTTCTCTGGACTGCTTCCATCCTTTTCACTCGGGTGTTTGCTAAATCGATATACTTCGAAACAAACTCTTCTAGATTAGATCTTGGAGGTGATAAGTGTACTGATGGAGTATAATTGTATGTTGAATATTAAGCATAAACTCCCCAAGGATCGTTCGACTGAGTTCTCCATTCCAAACTACACCTTGGTTGTTTTCAAACAAATCCAATGTGTACTGGTTATAATACGTATTGTATCCTTGCCAATTTTCTTGGAACGTGACCGATTGATAGAGCATATATTGAGATTGAAAGACTATGTTCTCCACTCTTTGTTCTAACATTGATGCTCATTGAGCTTCCATGGTATCATTAGTATCCGTATCTTACTTGAAACAAACAATTGGATGAGCAATTTAACACAGGTTCCAGAAGTAATAAACTGAATACACAATATCCATACCACAAACACTCAAGTGCAAAATAGCATGGAACGAAGCAATATAATAAAAAACGAAAACGATGACTAAAGCACTAAATAAATGACTTTCCTTAATTTGTCGTTTCCTGGCAACAGCGCAAAAAACTTGGTGTGTGTAAAACGGGATGCTACTCCTAATTACTACAGTACAAGGTAAGTTGACCTAACAATGCAGAGGTGAGTTCAACCCGAGTGTCGAATCTCTCGAGGACGAACGAAGATTCAAGTACTAATCGTGTTTCTAATATTTACTCTAATAAAAAAACGATGTCATTGAGAAATAAAAGCTTAATACTGAAATAATTATAGAAAGAAAATAATAAAAGACGGTTTTAAAAGAATTATTCCCTTTCGACGTAGCTTTCAAAGCAGGACACTAACTCAATTCTTGTTGTACTGGGTTAACTAGATCGAAGACAAGAGTTTGGATGGTGGAATCCCCCTGATCCTTGTTACTAATTCAACTGGAAAAACTTTAGTGAAAACGATGTTGAATTAATTAAATTAGATCATCACTCAAATCGGGAAATCCCTATCTCTTTGCAAACAACCTCACGAATAATCTAATCTCGCGATAATTAAATTACAAACAAACACAATTGGAGAACAATGTAAATCAAAACAAACATCGAAATCAAGAAATCAAACCAAGAATTTCATAATCAAGAATTAGGGTTCAACCCCAATCCAAACAAAAAGAACTACTCCCTATTTATTGTATAAAAACTGTAATAAAACATAAAGTTCAATAACAAGAAAGGAAAAAGAAACCTTAGGATTTCGAACCCAGAATGAAATCCTGATCGTCTTCCAAGCTCATCCTTCGAGTTGCCAAGTTAAAGATCAAAATCTTAAATCAATGCGTTCAATTCTTGAATCCAAGAGACTAAATTGCAGAAATCTTGAAACTTTACAAACTAATTAATGTATAAAAACTTGAATTTAAAGAGTGTTTAACCTAATCTAACCTAATTAATCTAATCTAACCTAACTAATCTATAACTCATCTATCTAAGAATTCCTAAGTATCTAATTCTATCTAAGCATGTCTACAATAGCTGCAAAAAGACCCCTTATATAGAGGTGAAAAACATAAGAAAACCAAGTTGAAATTGGAGTAGAAAACGAGAAAACAAAGTTTGTTTTGGACTCAACTGCGTCTTACCAGCATACCTACCATGGAGGCAGGGCGAGGCTTACTGTCTGCGGTAGGTCTACGTTTGCCAATGCCCTTTGTTCCACGAAATCTATCGGCGATGGTAGGGTAGCCTACCTCACGCGGTAGGTTGCTGAATTATTGCTAACAACTCTGTTTTCATTGTTTTTGCTCCCTTTTCGTTTCCTTTTATCGTTTTCACTTTCGGAGGGTACCTAAGACAAGAATAAGATATATTAAGCTAAAATATATACTTTTACATATAA
This sequence comes from Catharanthus roseus, assembly GCA_028651295.1. Classification (NCBI taxonomy): domain Eukaryota; kingdom Viridiplantae; phylum Streptophyta; class Magnoliopsida; order Gentianales; family Apocynaceae; genus Catharanthus; species Catharanthus roseus. The sequence goes on along the minus strand of JAPQWS010000032.1, from coordinate 2,579,222 downwards.
AAAACCTCCAAAACGATGAAATCAACACATAAAAAACATAGACAAATATGCACATATTAGAAAGCCATTGGTATTAAGTAACTCCCGACAGCCAAGTAACGTCGGTCTATTTTCGCTGCTAACAAAAATGACCGAGGACTGGTTGTTGATAATTCCTTTTCTGGATGGCGTTACTGACGGGAAGTTTTTTGTTTCGTGCGATATCACTAACCGACGCAAGCCTTCCATCGATATTAAATGCTAACACCGTTCCTAACAAAGTTGAAGCTGTCAATAAGTATCATTGACAAAATTTTCTGACAGTTTCTACCGTCGATAACTAATTTTTTAAAAATTATTTTCTATGGTCGGCCTGTTGGTAAATTTTTTTAATATAATTCATAAAACAGATCTGAAACTCCCTGAAATGCAAAAGTATCCAACAGCAGCAGTATATATTCATAAACTCATGTTCACACATAAAACATTAAACCTATAAAACTCCAAAAACTAACATTCATGCATAAAACATCAAAGAAACATAAAATGTACAAGTATCAGACATCCTCGAAATCCCTAACATCACTAGAGGTGGGGAAGGGTGGGTATAAATAGTGCTAGTGCCTGTAGCATCAATAGAGGGGGGAGGGAGGGGGAGAGTAGAGGAAGATACTCTCGCGTCTGAGGTCCCCACAGCTGCTGCCCACTACAAAGGACTAGGCACTTACCGACGGATATTATCAATGGTTTTTTACACTGTCGGTAATTTTACGACAGAGCACCGACGGGATATCAATTTTGAATATCTAATATTAAATTTGTCCAAAAGAGGATTCGCGTTGGAAAATGGCGAGTAATAATGATGACAGGACTCGTTAGTAAGATTTGTTTACCAACATACTTAGCGACGACCATCATAATTTGTCGGTAAATATACCGACCACTATCTCAAACAGTCGGTAATAGGCTAAAGACCGACGGGTGGCTGATGAATGTGTTGTTGGTAATTTGCCAAAAATTTAGATCAACAGATCGTTGGTGTTCTGTCAGTAACAAGTTCTCAAATTATACAAAATCAGGAGTAACCATTTGTTGGATTCGGTAGACAAAAGCATAATAAAAGAACCTACGAAAACCACCAACAGGATCTGCTCATACCAGAAAAATTGATTGGAAAGTAAAGCTACCTCAATGTTTTTGATGACTCAAGGTGTGGAGGCGCTGTTGTCTACGGTTCACCCTCTATCAGTATCCACGCGACGACCTCCTCTGCGAGCGATCGGAATGCTAGCCCCTCGGCATTCTAAAAACTATTCAGAATGAACTTAACTATCGAGTAATACTTTGGAATTGTTTTGGAGAGAGAGGCAAGACATAATTATGGCCGTACTAAGGTTTAAAGTTTTAATCTGAAGAAGTCAGCCACAGAAAAATGTTAACATAACCTTTTATAGCTGTCAACATCAGAACCCTAATTGTCATCTAATGACAATTTTAATCTCGTCCATCTATTCCTATAACCATCCAATAGTTGGATGAATAATATTAAGTAATTAATTTTATTTATTTGATAAATAAATTAGTTACTTACTAACTTACCACATTCATTGGACGTGGACATCGTGCTCAAAAGATCGTCTACGCCTGTGACTTTGTAGATTCACTTAACGTTGGCAGTGAATGAAAAATATCCTAGACATTTATCCACAAAACATAAGTGGCCTCTAGCAAGACATTATGCTTACCCAAGTTAATTAAAAGATATGATAACCTAACATCATTTTTCATATTTAGTCCTTTTATCACACGATATCCTAATTAAGTATAAGGCAAGGACTGAGTGATCCTTATAAAACTTAATTAACCATTTCCTTGATCACCGGCCAGACTGTTCTGATAAATAATATTAATAACACATTATTAATAATTATTTGAGCATGACCATGCGTATTCTCCAGTCTTACTTATCAAGGGTCTCATGGGTATCTCTCTCTAATAAGAGAGGGACAAATCCCTTTCACTATCTCTAATATTCAAGCCATGATAAGAAAATAGCCCAACCAATAGTTATAATAATTACCTAATTAAAAGTGATGTTTGACTCTGTTAAACATATTTTCTCCCCATGCAAGAAGCATTAGAAACATTAGGTCAAAGGATACCAAACATAAAACTGAGAAGAAATACTTATGTCTTAAACCCATGTAGTATTTCTCTTCACTTTGGGTCATGTCCGATACCATATTCTCAATATGTATTTATGAATTGATTTTATATCTCATATTCATGATCAGTAAAACTTGATCATCAATCAACTTCATACTAGTTTAATAATACAAGATGTAACAAAAATAGGGAGAAACAAGAATAGTATTTTTTTAGCAAGAAGGGTTTTACTATCAAGTCACATATTTGATGACGAACAACATAAAATACAATTCAAAATACATACCTAATAAATGACCAATATAAATCTAAGTAAATTGGTCGAGGGAATATAACTAACACCATTCTCTCCCAATTCATTCTCTCCTCTCCCTTAAAATCAAAACCCTCCTCCCTCTAATTTCTTCCTGTGACTCACCGACAGCCGACGACAACTGACTCACCGGTAAGCTTCTTCTTCTTCTTCTCTCTCTCTCTCTCTCTCTCTCTCTCTCTCCTTCTCTCTGTTTTAGCTTCTTCTCTTCTTCTCTACTTCTTCTTCATCTTCTTCTTCTTGTGCTACAGAATAATATCGGTGGTTCCGCTACTCTGACACCTGGCTGCTACTCCGTCCAGTTGCATTAATAGTGCATTAAAGTGAGTTCTTTATAAAAAGTTTGCACAAGTTTTTTTTATATATTACTTTCCAAAATGTATTAGTATAATATTCATCAACAGTTTATGTAATAACTATTTAGTAGTAGTTCATTTCCTAGTTTAGCTATCCTTAGAAGTTAAGTGTTATATTATGTAGTAATTCTAGCGTTTATCATAGTAGTGCCAAAAATTAGCCTCTAGGATGGTTTTTTTTTTTTTACATCTGCAGAGAGTCAGAATCTCCATGTTTGGTTAGCTGGTGTTTTTGTCTATGCATGATCAAAAGGAGATTTCTAAGATTTGTTGGTTTGGTAGTTTATGTAGCCATCAAATCTATGAATATGTATAATGTATCAGTCCTTGCTTTTTGTATATTATGTTATGCCTTTTATCATTTCTACTTTTTTATTTTGCTTATGGATCTTGTTTAAATCCTTCCTCGATGATCATTGATTTAAAGTTGAAGTAATCATGATGGAAATGAAATGGTAACTAGGTGGTAGTTCATTAATAGAGCACTCCTAATAATCTAAGAAAAAATAGTAATAGAAATTAATTGCAAATTTTTTTTCTTTTCCCTCTAGAAAGATTTCAAAAAGCTATACATAGTTCTTTTTCCATTTCTTAGTTTGCCATCTTACAATTTTTTTTTTTTTATCTATTTTACCTGTCATATGTTTAAAATAATATGATAATTAATGATTTGATCGCATCTTAATTTCTCAATAAAAGAATTCAACTTTTATTTTAGTCATTTTTATGAAAAAATTGTACAATTGTTAATGAATAAGTCTTTCTATATAATTTTCTAAATAAATAAATGAGATAATAGATTTGTTTAAACTTTTGAAGGGTATTCTAATTTATATTAAAAAGATGTTTACAATTACGCATCTTCTTAAAAATTAGCGATTTTTGAAGTGAGAAGAAAAAATATGTAGTAGAAGAAATGAATTTTGACATAAAGAAAATAAATGATGACTGCCATGAGACATTGTTTGTATTTATTAGTATACTATGTATTAGTATATATAAATTTTACTAATACATAGTTCAAAAATTTTTGTTTGAACAAGTTTGAGCCAAGCTTGAAACTTGACAAATTTCAAAAGGAGCTCGAATTTAATAACCTAAAGCTAGATTTGATTCGGTTCATTTGTAGGCTAGCTCATAATCCTTAGATCGAGCCAGCATAAAGAACATCGTTGATAAGGAACTTTTGCACAAGCTTAAGTAGTTTAAGTTTAAGTTTAAATTTTTTAACATTATTCTCTTTTGTTTCTTACAGTTTTTTAACGAGGATTTTAGTGACATATTCTGCATCATACACATGATCGAGGCATGTCTTTAATTGGTTTAAAATTTTATTTTACGGGGGAGCCCTGACTCTTTAAATTTGTTGGAAACTGTGTTGGTGTTTGTTTGTGCAGTTTGTGTGCCTGGAAAATGTCTATAATACAGGAGAACTCTGCCAAAATTTTTCTAATCTTAAAAAATAACTTATATTTTAATGAATTAATAATAAATGATGAAATTATAAGACTTTACAATCCTTGTTTGTTAAATTATAAAAATTAAATAACAATTAACGTAATGACTTAAGTTATTATGCTTACTTCTTAAGTTTTATACCTGATTAAAGGTATATTTTTTATATTATGAAACAGAGCTATGTAAATTATACCAAGGAAATCGTTTACTGATTCTCCTCACTCACTTTATTATAGTCATTGAAGCTTCTGTACTTGCTTTGTTGTCGTGTTTTCTTGGTACATCTCTTGTCCATGGTAGCTTTGCTAAGAATGTTTAGCAAGGATGCTCGATCAATGCCTCGAAATAAAAAAGTTTTAGCCTTAAGATCTTTCATCTTTGAGGTTTTTTATCCTACTTTTAATTTGTATAGCCGATGTTCATAAATACTTGTATGTTCATTATATTTACATTATCATATATGTTTACATATACTTATATGTTTACATATGTTTATTATACTTATATGTTTATTACATCCATATGTTTATTACATTTATATGATTATACTTATTTGTTTATAATACTTTTAACTAATTATTTCATATTCCTTCTATTGTAGGTAAAATAAAATTAAGGACGGAAGAAACATTTAGTTGAGGATGCTAGCCCTCCCGTCGACGGGTACACAGTCAACGAGTACAAGGTCGATGGTGACACACGCTCCACCAGTGATGCAGGCCCATCGGCACCTGCTAGCATGACAGCTCCTCCTCTACCGTCCACTAGTCAGCCGACTCCATCACCTGCTCCACGGATGAAGTAGAGCCCACCTCCTTCCTCACAACCGTCTACCTCACAGCCGTCCTCTCTTGTGTCTCTGGAGATGGATCCTCCAACTTGGAGGCTCTTCATGGAGATTCTCGGGAGTTATTATATTTGAATATAAATCAGTAAGTATTTATATAAATATTTATATTCTAATATAAATATTAATGAAATCTTTGTGTATTAGACTTCAACCCTCTTTGAGAGTCGACATCCACATCACAGCTATCTTCCAAAAGCGGTTCAATGGGCCTTACCACACTTGGTCTAAAGTTATGCGGTGGGGAGAGTTTCAGGTAAATGAAGTTAAAATGAATCATATAAAATCTAAATCTTTTAAAAGGAATCATTAAATTTTTTTTTGGAGTTAGTTTAGGAAATTTATTTAGTTGGTTTGTTATTATTTGGTTTTCTCTCAACTTTACTTCAATATTATTTATTAACTGCTGAATGAAATTAAATGGACATTGACTTTGTCTTGTACATTCTTTAATTCTTTAGCTTTGTTTATCATTAAAATATGCCTTATGATTTCTAAAAACTTCTTTGATCAGTAAAATATGCCTTACAATTTCTAATTTATCTTATGATCATTAAAATATGCCTTATGATTTCTAATTTACCTATGATCATTAAATTATGCCTTATGATTTCTAACGTTATATTCTATTCTAATCTTTTAAATCTTTAGAAACAATGTGTATGGGATCTGGTCTACTCCATGACCAAGATGAAGATGGCATGGGAGTCAAAGGTGAAATACCAATCAAGGGATTTGTTAGGAGATGCTCGGGGAAAGAACAAGAGATCGATGTGGATTGCTGAGAGCTACTGGGTCGAGATATGGAATCATTGGAATAGGCCTGCATATAAAGCTCAGTTCAAATGGAAGAGGAACCAGACTCAGGAACAGAGAGGATGGGAAGCCGGGAAGCACACGAGTGGTTCCATCTCATTCATAGAGACGATTGTGAGATGGTTAAGAAGTTTATTTTATATTAAATTCCTCTTTTAATTAAACTAACTCAGAAAAATGTTAATCCTTTTGTTCTTGTGTTGCAGCAAAAGGATTTGACTAAGAGGTTCTCCCAGAGTAAGTACTTGGAAGAGTTTCACAGACATCAAAAGGGGGAGAAGAAGGGAGAGTATGTAGATTTCCGCTTGGTAGAGTGTTGGGTAACTTTAGTATCGATTATAACTTAAGTTTATATAATGTTTGATAACTTATAACGTTTAAGTTTATATAATGTTTTATAACAAAATGTAAAATCTAACTAACATTTTATATTGTGGGCAAAAATTACGAGCTCCAGAGGAAGGCCAGGGAGAATGCTGATATGTAGGGAACTGCTATGTCGGATGATCTCTAGCTGATGGCCATTGTAGCTGGTGGGATGAGCTGCGGTTGTTTGTATGGAGCTGATTCGAAGGTAGCTCACCTCACAGCCGAGAACAGTCGAGCCACAACTACATTAGCGCCATATTGCTTACGTCACGAGCTAAGGCTTATGCGGAGGGTGGAGAATGCTGTTTTCAGAGTATCTGCTGCTTTGACGAGCACATGAGGCGGCTAATCATAACCACCTGGCGTACATTCTATTTCCATCGATGATTCCCCTTGTTAAAGTTGCAATGAGTGCTAGTCCTTCCACATCTTGATCGACTGCAGCAGTAGCGAGGATCTCCGAGGTGCTGACCTGAGAATCTAGTACTCCCTCCCCCCTTCTATTCATGCTCCCAGATCCACCTCTCCTTTACCGACCCTCACAGATAGTGCTCTCCCATTGTCTAGAGAAGATATATAGGCCTCCTGATTATATATAAACTTTGATGGATGTTTATTTTTTTTTGCGTTTTGATGGTTATTTATGTTTTTGATATTTCATGGATGTTTATGATCGGTTTATAGATGATATATTTAGTTTATGGGTTTTTTTTAATCTTTGAGATATTTTACATTTATTTTATGAATGGTTTATATTGTTGGTGTTGGGTTTTTTGCATTTCAAGGAGTTTCAGTTTTGTTTTTAAACATTAAAAAAAAAAAGGGATTACCAAAGGAACAACCACAAAATAATTTTTTAAACATTTTTTTTTCATTATACAACTGACAGAAGACTACTCGGTAAGGTCCGTCAGCGATCGGTACTGACGAGACATACGTCATTGGTAAGCCCGACGGTATTTTTTATCGATGATGTTATACTCGTCGGTAAATCTGTCAATGTTCGTTGCCGATAAAATGCATTGGTCAGTAACAAAATTAAAGCTAGAAACAAAAAAGTCGTCAGTAAGTCGATCGGAAACCAGGCATACCGATGACTTTCCGTCAGTAGCTGTTGTTACTAACGAAAAATAGACAATAAATTTTTGTCATCGATGTACCGTTGGTAACAAACCTATACTTATAGTGCACCGACGGTTTCTATAGTTGGTAATTGGCCCCATTTTTCTAGTGATTTTTTTATGAAGATGTCGTTGATGGAATCACAGCCATAGCAGCTCTGACGATGTCCATCATCAATAGCATAGGGGTGTACGGCAAGTGGCTCTACTCGGCAAACCGCCTCATGTACTAGTCGAAGGCAATGTAGACACTAGAAATAGCCTCAATGCTCCTTATTTAAACAACAATGTTGCAATCCATCTACAGTCTGATTGCTCTCGGCTCTGAGATGAGCTGCCTCTAAACTAGCTCCATTTAACCAGCAGTGGCTTAATCCACCACTTACAGTGTTCATCAATTGGAGCTCATCGGGCATAGCAGCACCCGTGGCTGTAGCTTCCTCCTTGACCTTCTGTCAGGCATCGTGAAATTTTGACTACCATACGAAATGTTAGTTGGATAATAAGTTATAAAATATTATATAAAATTTAAAGTTATAAGTTATAAAACATTATATAAACTTAGTTATAAATTTTACTAAATTTACCCAGAACTCTTCTTACTGAAAATCCACATACTGCCCTTTCTTATCCCCTTTCTGATGCTTGTGGAGCTCCCCCAAGTGCTTGCTCTTGGAGAACCTCTTTGTTAAATCTTCTTGCTACAAAACAACAACACAGTTATTAATTACATTATAATGAAGTAATGATATGAAGTAATGAAATCAAAGAGTTCTTACATTCTTCAACATTTGCTCTGTGAAGAAGATAGATCCACCTGTGCGCTTCTCGAAAAACTAATTAAACACATACCTCTAATGTGTATATGATCGAGAATATGTCACCTAAATCCTCACAAACAAAACTATAAGAAAAAAGAGAATAATAATTTTTAGTACACTTAATCAGCCATACATATAAAGGAATATTTAATTTAAACTATATAAAAGGAAGAACATTTCTAATTAGTAGTGCACTATATATGAGAAGGAAAAGAAAGGCATGTAAACATCACAATGATGCTAAAAATTTAAAGTTTCGGTGACATATGGTTATATATGAAACAATTCTTGATTCCTCATATGCTCAACGAAATCCGATTTTCAATTTCAGATTACACTCAGGAACATCTAATATGTTTTCAAGTACATTCCTTAGTATACTTTCATCAATCATAGTAGAAGAAATTTTTCTCTTAAAAAAATATAAGACTTATTTTTATTCTATAAAATTTATTAATAAACTTCATATAAAAGTTTTATAACAGAAGAAAGTATTACTCTCAAATATTTCATAGATGGAATCCAAACACTTTAGTTAAGTAAGAAGAGTTGCCACCATTGATATTCCAGTTAAGAAAATGATTTCATTTTAAAATTGAAATCAGATTTTTACAGAGAATTTTTTTTTATGAGAGGGTATCCAAATAAAAACAAATCAAAATTAGTTCTTACCTTGATTTAAATGTTCCATTCATGTTCTAAATCAAGACAATTTTCTAGTAAATACTATAGTGTCTATATATGTGGACGCTTTTTCATAAGAGCCCAACATGTTCACATGGTAGTAAACATTGGAACCAATTCATCAATTAAACCATGAACTTAATCATTCCATAATTTGTAGTGATTGTTCATTTAATCCAATAATACCTTACTCAAGATATGAAAAATAAATCAGTTGACCAAAATTAAACCGCTTTCATTTGATTCAATGGGACCCTTTTTCAGAGAAACAATTAATTATTGAACAAGCAAGATTCAAAACTACAGATTTCCTATCCCTTAATTTTTATCACTCACTATGTTGTCTTTAGTTAGAAAATACAAATGAATCACAATTGCAGTATTGTTCAAGAAATCCTAAGTTGCTTGAAAATGAGTTGATCAATCCCTATCTAAACTATACTGTGCTACAAGTGAGTGCTTTTTCAAGGGATTGAAGATCTGCAGGTCAAGAGAAAATGAGTATAACTTGAAATAAACATCTCAAACATTTAATTCTCTGGCACTTTTTTATGCTTACTATTGACTTATAAACTAGAATTTCTTGGAACAAATTGAATTCTAGAAATATCTTTCGATAGAATTGTACAATTCTTGAACCCTTTCGATAGAATCAAACATACCATAGTAGCGGTCGAGCTGCAGTAGATTTCTTTTCTAGTAATTGGCAGCGTGAGCTTCTAGCAGCACAAGAAGAAGAAGAAGTTGAAAACATGGGAGAAAGACAGAAGAAGAACAAGAAGAAAATCAAAAGAACAAAGCTCACTTGAAAACAAAGAGGAAATAGAGGGAGGAGAGAGAGAGAAGAGAGAGCATTACCCTTCAATGGCAGGTGGCATAAGTTGTCGGAGAAGCTGTTGATTATCGGAGGGTTGTTGATCGTCAGTGATAGGCGGGAACAGGGAGATAAAGGAGGGAGGAGTTTTTGAGCTAATGAAATTGATTTTGGGAGAGGAGTGAGGGGTTTCTTCCGATTTGTAATTTTGGGAATTTTTTACCGATGGCACATTGACATACATGGCCATCAGTAGTTAATATATAAAAAATACCAATGTTGAGGCATTGATAAAACCGATGGTATCAAACTTTATTAGGAACGAAAAAAGGCTACTGTCGCTAACACCATCGGCATCAAATGCAAAGTACCTACGACACAGTTCGCGTCGCTAACACCATTAGTATTGTATTTATACCTACGAGTGCTGATATCAGTATCACTCCTCATTTTTAAACATGTATCCTCCCTCTAAATTTTTTGGAAAAATTGAATCTTGGTCCATTATAATCAACATTTCGTCGTGAACCATCAGAATTTGCCAATAGTATCTTTTTCCATCGGTAAAAGAGACTTTTTTTTTTGTAGTGAAAGTAGTGTAGTGAATTTTGATCGGGAAATAAATCTTGATGTAATATGTGCATGGGGGTGGAAACAACAGGGACATAGGATTGAGCTAACATTGCTTGTAGCGAAGCAAGCAATAATTGCAATTGAGAAATTTGATCAAGTTGCAAAGAAACACCAGCGGAGCCGAATCCTAGCAAGGAAGTTTCTCAACTGAAAATTCCCTGCAAGGTAACAGGAATGGAAATCAAAATAGTTGACACCGGAACACTTGAAGTGTTAGAAGAAGTAATTTCCACAGGAAGGGACACACTCTCAGAACTTATCAGAAAAGAAATGGGTTACACAACGAAAAAGAGTGATATTAAACCACGATGGCACCAATTGATGATTCCTGACTACTTATGCAAAGCTCCTGACCATAGCTGAAGATTTATCCTAAAAGACAATTGAACACATAAAAGACAAGATAATATCTGTTTTACCTCCGATGCTTAAGTCAACAAGTGAAATTAACAGAGTAAAAGTGCAAAAGTAATTTAACTCAGTAAATATGAATAGTTTTAAGGTATCCAATTGTGAGATTTTGGTTTCTCAATCAATGTGGGATTCTAAAATCAAAGTCCTGATGAACCTTTGAACATTTTCCTAATCATCCAACAACATGTCGTATTGTAGAAGAAATTTCACGAGGGCCGACAGAAGGCCAAGGAGAAAGATGCAGCCACGGGCATTTGTTCCACGCATACTACTTGATCAAGAAAGGCAATGGCACCAGCTCGAGAGTCACCATCAATCAATGGATCACTTTCTGGTTCAAGAGAGCTGCGAAGTATGAAGCACCTCCTCAAAGGAAAGAATGACGATAATGCCCCAAATTTACTGAGAATCCTTGCGGCATCATTCCACCACATGAAGTATGGATGGCGCAGAATGAGATCCCATCCTCAAAGTGGAGACGTTCCTTGCTGCTTTTCTATCATGTTGGTTTCGTGTCTTCGTTTTGCCCAAGGAAGGTGTGACCCTTATCCGTACTAGCACCTTTAAGATGGGGAGCTTGATGGCCTTTGTTGAGCAAATTAACTTGGCGGTCCCAGTCTTAACCAACATCTACAGAGGATTAAAGAGAATCCTGTCCTCCCAACTCACTACTTGCATGGATGGTTGGCCCATTACTTCAGAACTCATTTTGACCCCACTTAAGGCCTTAAAGGTCCAAAGATGATGGCTTACTCTGGTGAAGGTAGTGTGAGATGCTTCAATACTGAAGATGCTCACAAGAGAATTCATAGAGGTAAAGAGTTTGGCATGACACTATACTTACAAAGGATAAAACTCAAAACTTTGTCGATAATGAGAAAGATATAGCAATAAGGCAAGGATACTTTTTGAGTCTTCATTCGTGTTACCTTTCGCTAAGGGAAAAAAATCACTTCATTATTGAGCCTTATAGCCCTCACCGATTTAGCCGCCAATTCGGATTTCTTCATCATACTCCTGGGTATTTGAAGTCCATCATCCATAAAGCTTCTTTGGAAGATGGTTTATGCTTGTGGGTGAAATGCACCTTTACAGTACGATGTTTAAAGTCACCTTCCCTGCTAGACCTTATAGTGTGAAGAAGTATTATACTCAAGAGTTGAAGTCTTGGTGGAGCCAAGTTTATGAAAGTTATCTTGAAGACAATATTGTAGCACTTATTTTTGTTCGAAGTGCTCCAAAAGTTGATGAATCCACTGCTCACCTTAAGAGAAAAGTACCCGAGAATGATAAAACTCTTCAGGATCAAGTGATGGAGAGTACCTTTGGAAGAAGAAAGCAACTCTTCTTCGAGTCGAACTTTAACCAATATTGGAGGTCTATCTTCTCCAAAAGTGCACCAACTATTAAAGGCTAGAGAGGACAACTTTAGTAGCTGAAATCGGTGTTAGAAATATGTCAAAGTTGAAACCATATCTCCTAGCCAAACATTTGAAAAAGACCAAGTCTTGGAAAATCTTGTAAGAATTACTACATATTTTCTCTTCTTTTCTTTTTTTTTTTATTTTTTATTTATTTTTAACTTTTACTTTGAACTTTTTTTCAGGAAGATGTTGACATTCTTGTTGACACTGAAGCTCTTTCTCATGACTCTACATGCAATACAAACAATGCGATAAAGAATCAACATGAAGTAGGTTCTTCTTGTCAATCATATTTGGTTGCCATAGTAAATAAGTTGCCTTGTGAAAATGCTCCAGTAATTTCTATTTTCGAGAGGGAGTCTTTCATGTTCAACTTTCAAAAGAAGTCTGTAATAGACATGTAGCAAGAGCTCCTTCAAAAGATCAAGAGACTTCCTCTTGAACAAGTTTCTTCTCTTGAGGGCGATGTGATTTATGTTCATGACAAGATAGCCAAAAGTAATACCATTGATATTTCTCCATTGAAGAATGTCTTGACGTCCTTTTTCACCAAGGCACATGAGTTTGATGACGCATGATCTTCTAGCTCGGAGAAGATGACTAAGGAGGCACATGCAAAATTGCTTTCATTTGCTGATGAACGCTCAAGTGCTTCAAAAAGTCATGTTGACAATCTTTGAGAACAAGTTGGTGCAGCCAAAGTCAATCTCAAGAAGATTGATGAAAATCTTTGAAGAAGAAATTGAAGTGTTGGAAAAATAAAAAGGCATTATTTCTATCCACACTTGAGGAACAAGAAATGCAACTCGCGAAAGAAGAGCGTGTCTATGCCATTATTGAAGGAGAAAGTGCTACGCTTGAGAGTACTCCTACAATGGGCAAGGACAATAAGGTCAAATTTAAGGAAGTGAAAGAGCAGTTGTTGGTTCTGGGACAAAACTTGGAATCTTTCAATCTATTTTCTTGAGTACTTGAGCATTTTTTTATGTACTTTTTCAAATTAAATTTGAACTTTGTTAGTTCTACTAACTTTCATTTCTTTTCTTGCATTTCTTCCTTTGACCACATAATTTCTTTTGCTTTATTCGCATGAAATGCCAACTTACAATGATTTAGTTACAATTGTACAAACCAAACAAACTTGTATATTTGCTGAAAAATTATGACTGAACTAAGATTTTTTTTTCTAAGCTATCTACGTATCTTAAGAAGAACTTAAGATCAAGTCAAACATACTTCAAATTTTTAGGAAAAAAATATTTTTAGCCATTCATAGTTTTAACTCATATAGGCTTAAAGTATCCATTTTTACCAACTTGGACTTGTTAGAGTATTTTAGCAGTTTATCCACATGCTACACTTTTGATGGTTGCCTTAACACAGTTTATACTCACGCGGGCATGGAGTATCCATTTTTACCAACTTGAACTTGTTGGGATGTTTAGCAGTTTATCCACATACAACTTTGGTAGAATAATGGCTCGTGCAATCAAGGAGCATCTTTTTCCTTCCAACTATGGACTTAGGGGAATAACTTTATAGTTTAGGCTCGTGCAGTCAAGGAGCATCTACTTTATGCATAGTATCACTTCAAATACTTGTCGTTGATAGGACCAATCCTTAGACTATCTTCAGCAACTATCTTGTAAGATCTATTTGAGTAGACCTCTTGGACAACATAGGGGCCATCCCACGTTGATGTGAACTTTTTGGTTTTGTGACCAATGATGATAGCCCTCTTCACAGCAAGCACTAGATCTCTAACTTGGAAGGAGCGAAGCCGAACCTTTTTACTCAAAGCCTTTGAGATGCGAGCTTCATAGCTTTCCAAATGTTGTTGTGCCTCTAACATTTTCTCATCAAGTGCTTCTTACTCTTCAAGTCTCAAGCGAGCCTTTTCTTCCTTCATCAAGTCTTCTTAAATAGTAATCATTAAAGAAAGGATTTATCGCTCCAATGGAAGTACTGCTTCAACTCTATGACGAGATTATATGGAGTGGCTTGAGTTAGCGTGCGATAAGTGGTTCTATAAGTGCATAATGCTTCTCCAATTTGAATGTGCCAGTCTCTTTTGCATTTATCCACGACCTTTTGTAAGAGCTTACATAAGGTTTTGTTAAACGCCTCAACAAGTCCATTGGCAAGGGCATAATAAATGGAGGAATTGTGTTGCTTGAAACCAAACTTCCCACACAATTTGTTCATCAGACTATTGCAAAATGGCTACCCATTATCAGTGAGTATGTATCTTAGAACTTCATAACGGTAGATAATGTTTTTCCGAATAAAGTCCACAACATTCTCTTTCTTTGTTTCCTTCAATGCTACGACTTCCGCCCCATTTGGAAAAGTAATCTGTAGCAGCTAAGATGTACAAATTTCTAGCAGATAACTTTGGCAGAGGCCCAAAAATATCAAGACCCCATTCGTCGAAAGGCCATGAAGCTACGGTTGGATGTACATGCTTAGGAGGTTGATGTATGTAGTTAGCATGGAATTGACAAGCTTGATATCTTTGTATAGCCCATGCAATCTTTCACCGTTGTCGGCCAATAATACCCTATTCTTTTGATGCGAAAGTGAAGCTTCAGATCGGATTGATGAGCTCCACAAATGAAAGAATGAGCTTCCTCCATTACTTGAACAATTTCTTCTTCGCCAATCATCTTCGGAAAATACCTTCAAAAGATCACCAAAACAACGTATCTTTATAATATATGAAATGAGAAGGTCGGCGCCGAACATCAGTTTTTCTTTGCAAATCATTTGGCAATTTTCCTTCTTTCAGATAACCTATGAATGGCTGACGTTAATCCTCCTTATCAATATTGAAGACTGAGACAATAGATTTCACATTCTTCATATTTTTCATCTTCGAACATGGGTGCGGCTGCCCATCTTTGACTTAATGGAATTTCGATGTGACAATCTGACAAAGCCAAGTTTAAAGCAAGTTAGCCAGTGCATCGGTTTTCCTATTTTCATTTCTCAAGACGTGTGATATTGCACATCGCCGAACATCCCATATAGTGGCTTGCATATTTGTAGTATGGGAGCAACTCAGGCTTCTTAACTTCGCATACTCCAGGTAATTGGTTGATCACCAATTAAGAATCTCTATATGCTTCAAGTTGTAGTTGCTTCATGTCAACAGCCAATTCTAACCTAAGTATGAGAGCTTGACACTCACCATGTTCTTAGAACATTGTTGACTTAAAGCAAATGCATATGGTAGTACATCACCTTAGGGTAAGAAATACTACACCAGCTCCAGCCCCTTTGTAATGTGACGTACCATCAAAGAACATTTTCACGTAGGAAGGACTTCTATAACCAAGACATTTTCATCAGGTAGCTCATCATTAAACTCCCACTCAGCAGGTAAATGATGATTATCCAAGAAGTCCGCCAACACTTGCCACTTAACAGCTTTCTGGGGTACATAAACAATTTTAAATTGTTAAATTTTCAAGTACCATCTCGCTAGACGATCAGGCAACATAGGCCTTGACATTACATAATTAATTTGTTTTGCCTTGGAGATGAAGTACACCATGTGTGCTGAAAGTAGTATCTCAGCTTTTGAATAGCGAATATCATGACTTAACAGTGCTTCTTTATCAGAAAATAATTCAGTTCATTAGGTGTCATTGTCCGGCTCAAATAATACAAGTTATTTTCCTTTCTATCTTCATTTTCTTGGCTGAGTAATACCCCCATAGAACATTCCTGAGCAGCATATACAAGACCAACGGTTTTTCAAGAGTAAGCGCAGCTAGTATGGGAGGTTGTATGAGATATGACTTGATGTTTTTGAAAGCATTTTTACAAGCTTCATCCTATTCTAAAGGTATGCCCTTCCTTACCAAGTGGCTAAATGACTGGCCCCTTCCAGCAAGATTTGAGATAAATCTTCAAAGATAGGCTAACTTTCCTTGCAAACTTCTTAGTTCATGAATAGTTCGAGGCTCAGGCATCTTAAAGATTGCATCAATCTTGGATTGATCAATTTCAATTCCTCTGTGATAGAAAAAATAAAGCTAAGGAACTTTTCGGAGGTAATACCGAAGGCGCACATCTCTACGAAATCGCTCAAAAGTAATCTTCAACTCTTTGAGGTGATCGCCACATTTTTTTGACTTGGCTACAAGATTATCAATATAGCATTCCACCATTTTGTGTGGCATGTCATCAAAGATTTTTTGCATAGCCCTTTGATATGTTGCATAAATATTCTTCAGTCAGAAGGGTATCATTTTATAGCAGTAAATGCCTTTAGGTGTGCAAAATACAGTTAGCTCTTCATCTTGCGGTGCCATTTTTATTTGATTGTAGCCATATGAACCATCCATAAAAGACAAAGCTTCATGCCTGGTGGTAGCATCAATCATTATTTTTGGGATGGAAAGTGGAAAATCATCCTTTGGACAAGCGTTGTTTAAATTTCCAAAGTAAACACATGCGAATTTGGCCATTCTTCTTCCTCACAGGAACAATGTTTGCAATCTACGTGGGATTCTTGATCTTGCGGATGTATCCAGCCTCAATTAATTTGTTGACTTCTGGCTCAATTGATGGAAGTAGCTCGGATTGAAAACGCATTTGAGTTTGTTTTATTCGCCGAGCCTCGTCTTTTGACAGCTAATTGGTGGACGGCTATCTTTGGGTCCAAACCAGGAATTTCTTTGTACTTCCATGCAAAGACGTCTATGTATTCTGTCAATAGATTGGCATAAGTTTCTTGATCTTCAAGTGAGAAAGGCACTTATGTAGACAGGGTGGGGATCTTTAATCGTGCCAAGATTGACTTTCTTTAATTCATCCACAATAGCTTTTATGCCCTCTTCAATCTCTGATGGAGCATCTTCAACATCTTCTTCAAAAGCCTTCTTTTCCACGATATTGATATGATGTGTTGCAACAACTTCTTCATTTTAGTTCCATCATATTCTTTAACATTCTGGGTTGTGTCTCGTAAAGACGATGGTTCTTTGGAATACTCCACTTTTTATTTCCACATTATGTAAGTGAATGTCCCAGTTCTCCATATTGTAAATGCATCCATTTTCAACTAACCTTGCAACTTCTTTGGTCAATGTATCTCTTCGCCTATGAGTGCGAACCACAGGATTTCCAGAGGTTGAAATTTGGTAGGATGATCCTACACTTTCGTCATCCTCTTTGATTCGAGGTATGGTATGTATGTCCGTGTGAACCTTAGTTTTTGAATCCTCATTCTAGTTCACTCAGACCCATATTTTGGAAGGTGTCATGATCACATATCTTACCCCACGAGAATGCTTCTCTTGTCTATTTCTTTTTGATATGGTACTTCTCCCAAAGCGTTTAAAGACAGATACACCGGAAAGCTTTCCTTTTGATCCCAAGCAGTCAAAAATAGAAATTCGAGCGATTTCCTTTGTTTTGTTGTTCAATTTAAGTTTTGAAGTAAGTTAGTCCTCTATAGTGATTGTATGGGGTAGTAGCTCTCTTGATATTGAGATGTATGGGAGATACAGATTTGTACCTAAGTCTAGTAGTATTTCTATTTTCTCTAGAGGCTTCCTGGAGTAGTTTACCTAACAAACTTTGACTTTTTAAATTGTATCTTGCCTCGGCAAGAAGTCTGTAGGCATTAGAGTCGAATCCATTGCTTGTACGTGATGTTGGAAACTTATCAAATCTTTTAACAGTCTTACTACCCTCCACCTTTGCATCTTCTATGGGTCGGACAAATTCTTTTAAAGGAGTGTCTAAGGCCTTCACAGGCTCAACTTTGGTGAGGGGCATGGTGAGATCCTTTTATTTTGCTAGATCTTCCAGAGGTAACTTCTCATCTTGGCTTGTTGATTCAATTGCCAACTTTTATTACTTGAAGGATTTTTTAAGGAGCTAACTTCTTAAAGTTCTCCTTCTGCCAATGAAGAAATATTAGATGGCTCCATTTTCTTTCTGATGTAGTACTTGGCATCACTAATGTGAGCTTTAGATTTTGTGAAAGGTTTATCATCGGTAGCCACCTTCTTCACAACTCCATTCCTGCAATACTTGAAATATTGATGGAGGATAGATGGAACAACACCATCCTCATGGGCCATGGCCTTCCTAAAAGAATGTTGTAGGAAGTCTTAGCATCTATTACATGTAAAAGAGCACTTGTACTCATATCATCCATCATCAGGTTTAATCGCAAAGTCCCAATTGCCTTTTGTCCATCTTGGTTGAATCCTTCGATCAGTAAACAACTTTGAGACAAGTCCTTAGTAGGAATTCCCAATTCTTTCAACTTCCGCAAGGGTAGGATGTTGACTGCAGATCCACCATCTAATACGATTCTATTAACCCTTTGTTCTTTCACATATCCTGCCACAAATAGTGGCCTATTATGAGGAGTTGCACCAAGTAGCAAATCGTCATCGCCAAAAGTAATTTGAGCACAATCTACAGCTTTTAGCAAATCGTCATCACCAAAAGTAATTTGAGCACAATCTACGACTTTTAGCAAATCGTCATCACCAAAAGTAATTTAAGCACAATCTACGGCTTTTTCTTCGTCACTTTCTCTTTCCAAATAATCATGAATCATATAGCATGGGGCCACATCTATTTCAATAAAACCTTCAGGTAGAAAGTCTCCTAAAGTGATGGGACATGGGGTTCTTTTTGGATAACCTTGATAACGTTAGAAAGTACCTAATCTTTTGACTACTCAACTTTAACACATTTCTTTTGATGAATTTGCTCATTGTCAACATAGTTCTTGATTTGATGGATCTCGTGAAATTTCTTTTGCGGGTCACAAGGGTCCAACCTTCATCATCAGTTGAGATAACCTCTTTATTTGTTAGGGGTATTTCAAGATGCACTTCACATTCCTTCATGGAGATGATGGATCCATCAACCCCAACCTTCACAACATCAAACTCTCCAAATTTGATTTCTCCAACTATCTCCTTTGAAGCAGTTGGTTGAACAGAGGCGGTGGTTACAGATGTTACATGAGCAGCCACTTTATCCTCTTCAAGAAGAACACATACTTCATGAGCTAGCCGCATTACTAGATCCTTGAATACAAAGCAGTTCTCGATAGGTTGATCAATTATGCGATGATACTTGTAGTAGTTTGGATCATCCTTGCATCCGATCTCACTTGGTCATTTTGAGTCTGGCGATTTTATAGCATCAGCAGCTATAAGTTCATCAAACATTAAAGAGACATCGGAATCCAAGAAGGGATATTCTTTGGCCTTAATTTCTTCCGAGGTCCTTTTCCTTTGCTCCTGAGGAGGATTGATCTTCTTGGTTACTTTCGGAACCCTTGGTAGCTACCTTGATTGGACTAGCATTTGTGGTCATTGACTCTTTTGTCTCGCTCTTGGAAGAAGACTTACTTTGTTTCTTGGAGTCTTGCTTCTCTTTTCCTTTGTTCAAATCCTGCACAGGTGTCTCTTCTCCATTTGCAGCTATACTCAATTCCATATCATACACACAAGTTGCTAGTTCTTCAAATATTTTACGCATGATTCCTTTGAGGATGTATTGAAGTCCCCAATGCATGCCTAGAATACACATCTCTATAATAGACGATACGCTCAGACGATCTCTACAGTTCAAGTTCAAATTCCTCCACTTGTTGATATAATCGACCACAAGTTCTTCCTTCTATTGGCGGGAATTAGTCAATTCCACTATGCTAACAATTCGACCAGTGTTGTAAAAGCGATTTAGAAACTCTTGTTCAAGTTATCCCCAGCTATTAATAGATCCAAGCTCCAGATTTGTGTACCTGTTGAAAGTATTAGCCTTTAGAGAACGCACAAATTGTTTCATTAGAAGATCTCCATAGGTACTAGCATTATTGCAAGTTTCCACAAAATGAGCCACATGTCGCTTTGGATTTCCTTCCCATCAAATTGTTGACTTTGGTAGCTGATAACCATCAATCGTTCTCATGTTATCAATTCTTTGGGAATAGGGCTTGGAATATATGTTGATCAACTTAGTTCCCTCCTCATATTTCTCCTTGAGTCGCAAGGGATCAAACCATCAGTAGACACTTCGATATCATGGTCCTTCTTGAAATTGACCACTTCTTCTTGAACCTCTGGCTTCTTGAGTGGAGCTTGACTTGTCTCGCCACTTTTCTCTAGGCGATTCATCAGTTGAGTGATAGAATATTCTTGCTTTTGGGTACGTTGCTAAACCTTCAGCTAGTCTTGTGAGATTTGCCAGTTGTTCTTCAGTGCTAAGCATTCCAGTCATCATAACTGGCGATACTAATGAAACAGTTGAATCTTCAGCCATCGAAGATTCATACAGTGGATTCTTATGATGAACTTCATTATCAGAGCCAGTGCTTGAGGATTCATCATCTTGCTTTGTAAAGGATGTTGCCTTTGGAACCAATGTATTTTGGACTTCTTTTTGAGAAAGTACCTTAGTTTTTCTTCTTGTCATCATCTCAGCATTTGAAGCTATGGCGAAACAATGGTAGTTTCTTTAGCAGCAGCCGCATTGGAACGAATTGACTTTGAGTTGTCGTTCTTGGGAGCCATTACTATTTGATGCTTGAAGTTTGATTGACTTGAGCTTGAAAGAGAAGAGATGTGAGGCAGAGATTGTCCTACCGAGTATGCCAAAATTTATATGCGGAAAAATCTTAAGTCTAAAAATCAACAAAAGATAAATAACAAAAAACGTGATTTGATTTATCATATAGGGTTACAAAAATCTGGGATTTCTTAGTATGTAGGATAGTCCTCCGATTCTTCTCTTCGGCAAATTATTGACTTGAGGGCTTGAAAGATTCTTCTCAAATCGAACAAACTTTGAAGATGATTGATGGATTGTAGAACCCTTGGAACTTTCTTCGATCTTTGGGAGGAAGAAGGCCATCATGTGAGGAAATGTTTGAACTTTGAGGAAGATCTTTGTTGGAGAGCTTTTGGGAAGAGCTTCTGGAGAGCTTTTCACTTGCCTCCAACTTGAGTGTCTTCTGAATACCCTTTCAACCTTGGGAAGAGCCTTATTTATAGGCGGAAATAGGGCATTGGGTTGCTTGGCCACTAAGCAGCCTATCAACGGTGTAGGTTTGGCCCATTTTCTTATTTGATGAGGCTCAATGGGTTTAACCCATCAGGTAATTGATTTAATTTAAAATGATTTTGGGCTAGATTTACTTGGGGCCCAAAGGCATATGTTTTGTTGTATTGAGCTTTATTTAAAATATGTTTAGATATTATTTAAATAATTCTAAATCCGACGAAATTTAAATGGCTCAACTCAAATGATCCAATCTTTATAGCCCAACTCGAATTATCCGATCTTCGTGGCCCAAACACTTCTTTTATTAATTTAGTTTAAACAACCAAGACTAAAAATATTTATTTTATTTTAGTCCTTGATTAAATAAATAAATTAAATAT
The DNA here is from genome assembly GCA_028651295.1 of Catharanthus roseus. Classification (NCBI taxonomy): domain Eukaryota; kingdom Viridiplantae; phylum Streptophyta; class Magnoliopsida; order Gentianales; family Apocynaceae; genus Catharanthus; species Catharanthus roseus. The sequence goes on along the minus strand of JAPQWS010000032.1, from coordinate 2,557,582 downwards.
TTATTGTCTACAAAGGCCTCAACTCGTACCACTCGTATAAGGTCTCACGGGCTAATATATATATAGGGGGAGAGAGAGAGAGAGAGAGAGAGAGAGAGAGAGAGAGAGAGAGAGAGAGAGAGAGGGGGGCTGTCGTATAAACTGTTTAATATGGTATTGCAATATCTTAAAAGGCTTGGAATTTGGTTGGTATGGAAATTGTTGGATATTAAAAACTCTAAAAGTTTTAGTCGATCAATATATAGTAGATCAAATTCGAAAGAAAAAAGAGTTTCTAAATTTCTCGTCATAAAATTTTGAAATTTAAAAAGTTTATTTAAATGTAAAATCCTAATTAGCAAGCAATATACTATATATAATGCATTGTCTGATCCGTACGGTTGAAAAAAGACTAAAATCTAATTTAGATAGGCATCGATAAATACGTAAGAAAATTTTCAAAAAAAAATTATTTTCCTCCAATTCTTTCTCTCACTAAAACTATTTTCTCTCATCTCTCTCTAAAAATCCTTTGAATGTTTTTCAAGTTTTGAAGAAACAAGGATGATTTTGAAGAAATTTTTGAAGAAAACATCGATTTTGAGATAAAAAATCGATCAAATTATTGGAAAAACTGAAAATTCATATTTTCGGCTTTCTGGGCTGAAATTATCCAATTTTTTGTTAGTTTTTTAAAAAAGATTAAACTTCAATTATTAAACTAAATTATTGTTTAAGAAATAATTATTAGTTAACTTCTTCTCAAAAAAAAATTATTAGTTAACTTTTTTAATTATTCTAAACAAATCCAACCGCAAAGTGATATAACGAACACATAAAATACTAATAACAATTATTGAAGTGTTAAGGTTAATTAATTCATGATTATTGAACTCATTAACAAGTAACATTATTGTATCAAACTAAACATAACATGAATTACATTATTAAACTAAAATAATTAATCATCAACTAAATAAATTAAACGATAACATAAACACATGTATTAACATAAATAACTCATAGTATGATATAAAATGAATTAAAATACTAACATAATTGTATAAAATATATTACAACAATTAATATAATGACATAAATAATAATAATTTTTAAAAAAAAGAATAATTGGACATGTGGGCGGTAACTTAGGGAGAGTTTTGGATATGAAGGAGTTTCGTCTGATCCTTGTATTTTTTATTTTTAAATTGATTAATTATAAATAAACGAGTATACTATCATTTTTTTATAGTACAAAATTATTAGAAATGAATTATATTAAAAATTTTCGCCCGTCTAAATTTATAACAATATCTAACAGTATTGTGTTTAAGTTTAGTTGTTACTGTTTTAGTGGTAAACGCCAAACCCTAACCATAAACCTCAACCCTAAATCCTAAATCCTTTATGTTTAGATGTCTACTGTTTTAGTAGTAAACCTTAACCCTAAACCATAAATTCTTACTTTAAAAAATTAAAAAAAAAGATATTTTGATTTCTTAAAGAAATTCGATACGGTTAGCTATTATTAGAAATTGATGAACTTTAAGCCCTAACCCTAAAGGGTTTCTTACACGATTTATGGTTTAGGATTAGGGTTTACTACTGAAACAATAACATCTAAACTTAAAGGATTTGCGGTAAGGGTTGGGGTTTAGGGTTATGGTTTAACATTTACTACTAAAACGATAACATCTAAACTTAAACCCTCACCCTAAATTGATAATGAATTGTTTGTTAAAGAAATTAGATATTATTAATGAATCGTTTAAAAAATAAACAAAGTAAATTTGATTTCTTAAATAAATTCGATATTGTTAGATATTGTTAGAAATTAGTGAACCCTAACCCTAAACCCTAAATCCTAAATCATAAATTCTAAACCTAATCCTAAACTCTAAAAGATACACGTGAAAAAATTCAAATATAATTAATTTTTAACAATTTTATACTATAAAAAATGACTGTATACTCGTTTGTTCACAATTTAATCTATTTAAAAATAAAAAAATACAACGGATCAGAAAAAACTCCCCTATGGCTAAAACTCTCCCAAGTTACAGCTCTACCCCACATGTTCAACTATCCTTTTTCTAAAAAATAATTATTAATGTTATTTATGTCATTATATTAATTTTTTAATATATTTTATACAATTATGTTAGTATTTTTGTTTATTTCATATCATAATATGAATTGCTTATTTTAATACATATATTTATGTTAGTGTTTAATTTATCTAGTTGATAATTAATTGTTTAAGTTTAATAACGAAATTCGTATTATGCTTAGTTTGATATAATAATGTTACTTGTTAAAGAGTTCAATAATTATGAACTAGTTAACTTTAAATGTTGATAATTTTTATCTGTTCGTTATACCACTCTGTGTTTGGATTAGTTTGAAATAATTAAAAAAGTTAACAAATAATTTTTTTGAGAAGAAATTACCTAATAATTAATTCTTAAATAAGTTTAATAATTGAAGTTTGATTTGAAAAACTAACATAAAAATTTACAAATTTTTTTTTGGGGGGAAATTCATACTTTTGGTTATGAATTTTTGAATTTTCCAACTATTTGATCAATTTTTACCTCAAAATCGATATTTTCTTCAAAAATTTCTTCAAAATCATCTTTGTTTTTTGAGAACTTGAAGAACATTCAAAAAATTTTTAGACGGAGGCGAGAAAAAATAGTTTTAGAAAGAGAAAAAGTTGGAGGGAAATTACTTTTTTAAATTTTTTTTCGTGCGTATCTTTCAGATCTCTGCCTATTTTATCGATCCCCTTTTCTATTAGCTATTTATAGCCATGAATTATTTTTACTTACTCTTTATGGATATAAACTTTTATCTAGTTTTTCTAAACATGAACTATTTTTTTTCTCTTTATAGCCATAATATTTGATTATATCTTTTTTCTAGCCATGAACTACTTTTGCTTTTGTTTTGATAGCCATGAACGATTTTTTTTTTTCTTTATATCATGAACTATTTTTAATAAATTTCTATATTTTAGAGGTAAAAGTAGTTGATGACTATAAAGAGAAAAACAAAAATAATTTATGAATAGAAAAAGATGAAATAAAAATTTATGGTTATAAAGAGAAAAACAAAATAGTTTATGGCTAGAAAAAACTAAAATAAAAGTTTGTTACTATAAAGAAAAGAAAAAATAGTTCATGGTTATAAATAGCTAATATCTCAATCTAATTCTACCATCAAAAGATATTTCAAGAGGGAACATTGTCCAAGTTTTATAAGAATGAAATTTCTTCATAAACTAGAAATGTAAAGTAACTATCAACACATATCACTATACTATATGGGATATAAATAAACCAAGCCGTTTCACGAAACATTCGCGATAAAGCTCGATCATGCTTGATTCGAACTCAGGTTGACTGCATGCTCGACTCGAGTTTGCTCAAATAATGTGAGGATTCAAGCTCAAACATTTCAAAACTATGCCCAAAACTCTACAAAAAAAAACCCCACAAATAAATATCTGCAATATTATATTTTTATATATTATTTATAATATGAAATTGAATGATAAAAATTTAATTATTGTGAACTTTATTAAAGTATCTATTTAAATTTGAGTCACATACTAACATGAACAGAGACAAAAAAGTTTTAAATTCAATTAGTAATTTGTATAATTACTTTTTATAATAATTTAAATAAAAATTTATAATTGTTATAAAATTAATGTGTACATGGTGGATGTTCAAATATATTCCTGAAGAGAACTAAACTCCCAAAATACTAATCCTATTTGGATCCATGAGATCCTCATTTATTTAGTTAGATCCTTTTAGGATTCTGTAATCCTTGTATCTTAAGCCTATAAATATGTCTTACAAGAAGATATTAATAAGAAGATTTAGATTTGATTCTTGAGTTCTACTTTTCTCTCTCTTGTACTTTTATTTCTCTATATTCTTCATCTTTATATTATATTATTATTCTTAAAAATTCTTCATTTCGTGATCATCAAATATATAACACGTTATCAGCATGATTGCGTGGATGACACAATTATCTGAAGAACGAGATTCTGAAGGTGATTTTACAAAATTCGCTAAAGGTAAAAATATTTTTGAAACTTCTTAAGGTAAGAAAAATCAAATATTTTCTTTGTTTTATGTTTTCCTTTTAATATATGACTTGATGTCATGGAAAGAACAAATCCTTTTTCATAGATTCTTGTATAAATCTATTTAAGTCCTGAAGACGCAATTAAAAGAAAAATCACGATTATAAAGATCTTTTTTCTCTTAGTTTATGTGGCCCTAAAGGCTAATAATTTATGAAAAAATATTTTGGCAAAAACTAAAAGAGACGAACAACCAGCCGAAGATGATCATTACCCATTATTCAGTGGTATTTTTATGGGTACAATATTTTGAAAATATCAGTATGCTGGATTATATCTTATTTCTCAATTAAGATAAAATAATATAGAGATAATATTGCGTTTTACATATCTCAAATATACTCCTATAGTAACAAAATTGAGAGCTTTTGAGACTGAATAAAGGATTGAGTCATTGTTGATAGAATATTATGATATTCCTTATTAATTTATGTCATTCCCTGAAGCGAATGCAATTAGAAATTTATTTCTATAATATGTTATATATGTGATTATAAGTCATTGTTCATGGAATATTATGATATTCTTAATAATTTATGCCATTTCCTGAAGTGATTGCAATTAGAAATTTTATTTCTATAATATGTTATATTCGTGATTATAATTATTCATAATAATTTGTAATTATTATGATTCATGAGCCTAATATCTAAATTTTCACCCGAAGTGAGAATAATAAGAAAGAAAAAGGGAACATATAATCCCAAATAAATTTTGTTTATGTAATATAATGGAGAGTTTGTAGCATACATGTAGTACAATAAATGAAATTTTAAATATATGGTATGTTATACCATTATTGATCTTATATGTTAATCATGTCTATTTATATATAGACTTATTAATGTAGTCAATTCTTTTGGAAAAAAATCACTTTTTGTTTGTGATTTTATGAGTTTTTGCATATTATATATGTGCCCCTTGATTTATTATATATTCAAGAATAGCAAAAATTATATGCATTGGGAGAATAAATGGTAGTATAAACTAACACTCTAGAAGAGTTAATTAATATAAGACTCTAAAAGAGCTAATATATTAAAATTAAAGCTCCTCAAGAGCTAATCAATAAAATGTTTTAGAAGAGCTAATATTTTAAAATCTCCAAGAGAGCTAAATATCTAGAAGATATTTTATTAAAGCTCTAGAAGAGCCTATTTGCTAAAAACTCAAAAGAGTTAGTCAATAGAAAGTTCTAGAAAAACTAATTATTTAAAGACTTTGCAAGAGTAAATTGACAAAGGAGGTCACATGATAATTATATTTTATTATCATGACTTATTGAATAAATGTAAATTACATACACTATCATGTTCTCCCATGGTAATTTGTAATATGCCAAAGTTGGTGCAATTTAATGCATCATTGAGTAAACTTTAAGTTTACTTATTCAAAAATATTAAATATTGATATGACCAGTTAGACAATACCGGATCATTAAAATACGAATTATTATAAAAAATTTGTGACAATATTTTTGTAGAACCAGAAGTTTGTGATCACAAATTTCTGTACTACTATTTTTCAAGGGAAAATAATTTTATGTGCCATCAATATTCATTATGGTTGAATGTGTTTCGGGATAAATATATATAGTTGATGCATCAACCTATGGTCAAGACTTGCAAGCTGAACTTTGCAGTTTTGATAATAAGCCTCATATTTTTTATTCTCCATTAACATAATTTGTCCTAATGTTGTTAAGGATATTGCACTATTTGTATAGAGATTAAACATTCCTGCAGAACATGTTCATAGACTTAGTAAATGGTTTTGTAAAATCATAAGTGCCTTGAAATTGATTTATGTATATTTTGTAATAGTACTTATTCGTATTTTGTCAACATATTATTTTTGTTCTTATAATTGGTTCATCGTGAGAACCCAAATTTTTGTCATCTTAACATTAAATGTGAGCAATAGAAATATGTTATTCCACCACAATGTTTTTAAGATGGGTATTCAAAAGAGGAGAAAATTATATAGTCCTATAAAGATTAAGTTATGTGTCTCATTTTGATCCTCAGATAAAAATAATTTGAACCAAAAGCTCAAAGGATTAATAGGCAGGCATATTTATTGATAAAAGAAAATTTAACATAGAATACTCAATTATTTAATGTCCCTGAAGGATAGTCTACCACTACTTATAATTTTGAGACGCATATAAAATGTGGTAGAGTAAATTGGTTCCAATAAAATCCTCGCGTATGTAAATAAGAAATAATTTAAGATGGTCCTATGTGATTAAAACGATGAGACGAAAATTCTAGCATAATTTTCCATGGCATGAGAATTATTATTTCCAGAATAAATTCAGGTACCTAAAGCCATAATAATTATGAGATCTCATTGTATTATGTCATGATATAGATATATGGAACCATAAAATAGCACAAAACGTCGACGATATTAATATGCATGTAATATATTAGAACGAGGATCTTGAATCAAAGTGTGCAAACTCGAGATTATAATATATTAGAGATAGTTGGCCAAAATATAATATAAAAGTTCGCATGGAAATTATGAAAATTTCGAACAATTATTAAGTACACTTGAAGTTTACATGTATTCTCTGAATGAATTATATACCTAAAGTGTAATCCCAAAAGGATAAGAATTAATAAATAAAATGTGAACTTGTATAAATTATAATATAAGAATCTCCATAAAGTCTTGGTAATATTGATACAAAGAAATAAAATTTATTGTGGTGGATTGAATTTAGATAAAAGCGCACTACACTCTAATAATTTATATAAAATCCTTGAAGAACTCGATAGGCATATGCCTGAAGCGTGTAAGTGAACTGTTCCTAAAGAACATAACATCATTTTCTTAGTGATTTTTATAAATATATGAAATTAAGATTGAATATATATCCATAAAAGTTATCTTAAAATTTGTTATGTTTGCTTCTTATGATTCTTTATTTATTTTTAATGTTCTCTACATTAGGGGGAGAAAAATTAGAATCATAAAATGTCATGTTCAATATTAAAGTATCAAATCTATATACAAGTATTCGTGAACTTGAAGTTCTATAGGTTATTTATTTGCTAAAGTTGCAAATTTACTCGATATTTTGTTTAACTCTAGAAGAGTTACAAAATTAAATTTGTGGATGCTTCAATAAATGTCTCAGTAGGACATAAGTCTTATAACTAGCTATGTTAAATCATGTTTGAAGCGTGATCGATCTTACATTTATAAAGGTTCTAACGAAATAATTAAAGAATTGTAGTATTCCTCCTAAAGAGTTTATAATGGCAAGCAAATACTAGAAGTATTGAAATCAAGTATTTCAAGTTCTTTTGTTTTGATTTACAAATCGAACATCCTGAAGAGGAATTTGTTTATTAATTTATAAAAGGTTTTACATGGATATATTTTACACATTGTTACCCAATAGTCATGGTATTATAAGATGTTGGAAAATGTCACATGTCTATTTATGAGAAGGTAATGGATATTTATTGGTCCTGAAGTACTATTACTCTGTACAATTAGTGAACTAATTACTCTCCATATGACTTTTGAAAAATATTATTAATATCTACAATATTTTCCCGAGATAATTAATCTCGGATTGAAAATCCAATTCCTGATGGGATGGATAAAGCAATAAGTTGCTTACTTATATAATCCACAAAAGATGCATTTTCAAACAAACAAGTTATGCATAACTGATACGATATATATTTATGTAACAACCACTCTTTCAACTATGTTGAAGTTTTAAATTATATGGATTGCTGAGAATGTGTATCATCATTATTGATAGTTAATTCTGAGATATTTATATGGTATCCTAGAAGGATGAAATTACAATCACATTGTTGGGTTGTGAAATTTGAGGATATGTTCGGAAAGATGTGACAAAATAAATTTCACCATAATTTCTTTAAAAGAAGGTGAAATTAATGTGCAATAATTTCGATTAAATGTGATACACAATCATAAATATTTATTCACTAAGACATACCTATTTATTGGTTTAATGATGTTTTAAATAGGGGGAGTATATAAAATATAGATGAATAGTGTACTCTTTTTCGTTCACTAGACGTTTTTTCTCCTGCAAGGTCTTTTTCTCTAGTAAGGTTTTAACGAGGCATATTCTTTATGTTATGGACATCTAAGGGGGAAGTGTTATGAAATTAATATGTACATAGTAGATGTCGAAAGACGTTCCTGAAGAGAACTAAACTCCCAGAATACTAGTCCAATTTCGGTTCATGAGATCCTCATTGATTTAGTTAGATCCTTTTAGGATTCTGTAATCGTTGTATCTTGAGCCTATAAATAGGTCTTATGAGAAAAATATTAATAAGATGATTTAGACTTGATTCTTAAGTTCTACTTTTCTTTGTCTTGTACTTTTATTTCTCTATATTCTTTATCTTTATATTATATTATCATTCCGAGCAATTCGTCGTATCACGATCATCAAATCCATAACAATAATTAAATTTACTTATTCTCCACTTATATTTTTAATTAATTAGTATGCTATACTTTTATTTTCGTTATGATACCAAAATATTATTTAAAAAATAATCTATTCCCATATTTTTTTCTACAAAAGCGTTTTACTATGAACTAGAACACTATACAATAAAAATTCAAAAAAAGCCTTGAGAAGTTTGTGTTCGACTCAAGCAGGCCACGATGCATCAGAAAAATAGGTTCGATGATGCTCGGCTTGAGTTCGTGGTCGAAAAAAATTTAATAAAGCTCAAATCGATTAAGTCAAAGCTCGACTCTATTCGAATCATTTGCACCCCTCATTATGTATTGATTATGAAGGTTCTTTTTGTTAATTTTTTATGATCAAAAGAAAGAACAACACGTATCAATATTATGTACTATCCCTTATGATTTTTAGAGTGACTTCATTCCGCATTTTTAGTCTTGTGATACAATTTATCTTATACCTTGGAGATCTTCCCCTAAATTAGTTATGATATCTCAAAAATTTAATTAAAAAAAACTAAATAAAAGAAGGAAAATAGATGATATATAGATTAATTTCAAGGAATATAATTTTCTCAATGTCAATGTAATTCTTTCGGCAAACTTTATCCCCTTGTAATTAAAATGTTCAAAGAAGTCAAATATGCATGAGATCTTTTCCATTACCCCTTTGAATTTTCTAGCTTTTCTGCGAGCGTTATTTTCTTGGTTTGAATGAAATTAAAGCAATGTATATAAAGTAAAGACCTTTTCCCTAAATGAACTACTAACAAGAAATTAGATGACATTTATGATGCTAGCTAACATGCACATTCGCAACTTCTCAACCAACGTCGCAGGGATGATCTTGTATTCCCACCGAAAAGACATTCTACCTAAGTGAGTGGTACTACTACTACCATTTTATACATAGACATACCCAGATCCCTTTAGGATTAAACCGCCCCCCTTCCCATTTTACCCACCCTTCAACTCCTTTTATTTGGCACATTCCAAACATAAAAGTCTTTATTAGAAAAATAAGTAATTTAAAATTTTTGTTCTCATATAAAATAAGTTATCTTTCAAGTCAACTTTTCACTTTATTCTTATTTCAAGAAGTTTCATGAATAGAAAAGTTAAAAAGCTTAAAATTTAATTTTTATAGAAAAATATAATAAAATAAATTATTTAATATTATATTATTTTTAAAATGTGACAAGTTAAAATTAAGATGTGAATCCCACCAAATTATTAAATTTGGTGGCTGCTCACTCTTTCATAGGTGGTTCAGCGGCCTTATTAGAAGTATATAGAGAAGATTGTTTTATATAATTGCACATGAATAATTTAAGTTTTTTTACAATTAACCACAAAATTTTCACCCTTTTCCACTCATAAACATGTCCGACAACGCATTTTTGACAAATTCTACTCGGGACGGTGGAATCCAAGCGTATAAGTGAACATTCAGATTAAATGTCAACATCCGTTTGAGTATAAATTATTATTATTACAAGACCTTCGGTTAAATTTTGTAAGCTCCTCACAAGTTCAGTCTAAATAAATTAGAATGTTATGTTTCTGAATAAATAGTGCATATCTTATGGAGGTGTGAATGTTTATGAATTTTGTATATTTTATACACTACTTTTAGGGTTTTTTTTTTAGCCTGGTCTAATTTAAAAAATCGCGTACTGAAGTAGACTTTTTTTTTTTTCAGTTCTGGCAATAACGCACAATGGTTGTGCGTTCTCTAATGATAACGCACAATCATTGTGTGTTATTAGCTAATTAAGCTAATCAGCCTATGTGGTCGATAACGCACAATGGGTGTGCATTATGACTGGACATAACGCATACTCGTTGTGCTTTATCAGACACGTAATTATTTTTTTTGAATTTTTTTAAAATTTTTTTTATATTTTTAATTTTTTGAATTTTTTTTTAAATGTTTTTTTAATTTTTTATTTTGTTTACAATTTTGTTATTTAATTTATTTTATTTTTTTGAATGAACATTTTTTTTTGTTTTTAATCAAAATTTCTTTTGGGAAAACTTATAATTGTATAAGTTTTTTTTTTAGTAATTTTTTTAATGAATTATTTTTTAAATAAAAATTTGTTTTGCAAAAACTTATAATTGTATAATATTTTTTAAAAAGACTGTATTTATTATATTTAACTTGTTTTGTGCTATTTATATCATTTTCTTGGAAAATATATTTACATTTTGACAATTTCATCGCAAGTTATTTGAAGAAGTAATACTAAAGAAACAGTAAAAATTTCGAGCAATGATGTAGTAATTAGAAGAAATTGAAAGAAAAATTTCATTAATATAAACATGTTTTATTACAACTATTTCAAAAAAAATCAAACTTATACATTCTTGGTCCGGGGTTATTACAATTTTTCCTATTATGTCTCAGCATGCGACATCTACCACATCTTGGAGGAGAGTCCGGATTTCTATAATCCATTTCCCCCTGAATCCTACCCCGTTTATTTTTCATGTTTGGAGGATAAAATGTCAAATTAAAAGGGACATCCCTCCAAAAGTTCTCACTCTCGCTTGGTAAGTTTTTCTGTACGTTTGTCGCAAATATATCTCTGGTACATAAACATCTGTTCTTGACATATTTTCTCTACCCACTGCAAGAACATGAGAACAAGGCAATGTATATGTTTGCCATTTTCCGCAACTACAAAATTTATTATTTAGCCGCAATGTATAGACGTTGTTGCCCGTACCAGAAACTCGGATTGGAGATTTGACCATGTATATTCTCTCTCGCGGATTGTAAGTTGTAACTTTGTGTTCTCTTGATTTCACTTCAATCCGCAAGAACTTGTCAAAAATTCGAGTTGGAAATGGATGCACACAATTTTCTGTCTCTTCATCGTGTTGGTGAAAGTACTTAACTAGTTTGTTGAATATTAGTTCAACCAGAGTTTTTAAAGGTAGAACCCTGGCTTTCTTCAACACACTGTTAAGTGCCTCAGAAATGTTGGTTGTCATGATACCGTGTCTGTGACCGCCATCATGCAACAGTGTCCATTTCTCTGTGTCCAACTTCATCAAGTAAATGTAAGCATCCACATTTCTTTCTTGAATCTCTTTCATTACACGGTCAAATTTCAATTGTTTTGTTTCTGTCCCGGCCTGCTACATAAAGCTGTTTAGGGCTATATTTTTAAAAGTCTTGTTGAAATTTGCTCGAATGTGGCGTAAGCAAAACCGGTGAACTGCAAATGGTGGTTGCCACAAAGGTTGACTTTGAATAGCAGAGAAAATACCTTTGTGGCGATCAGAAATGAGGCATATGTGGCGATCTTTGACTACGTATTCTCGCAAGTTTTTAAGGAAACAATTCCAACTCTCGGAGGATTCCTTATCAATAATTGCAAAAGCAACTGGGAACCAGTGATTATTTGCATTCCACGTACTTGCAATTAACAACACGCCCTTGTATGGTCCCTTTAAGTGTGTTCCATCCACAGAAATTACCGGCCGGCAATATGGAAATCTGTCTATACACGGCGAAAAACACCAGAAAACAAATTTGAAAACATAATTAGGGGGACTGCTTGTTCTGTGATGCAAAAATTCATATACAGTCCCCGGGTTTATATCCTGTACAGCTTGTAAGTATTTAGGTAGAATACTGAAGATTGTATCACAACTACCAAAAACCCTCTCGATGGCAAATTTTCGAGCATACCATGCCCGCATGTAAGTACAGCCAGTTTGATACAATGTCTGCACTTCTTGCATGATGTTCGAAATAGGTATCTCAGGATCTTTGGCAACTAGGTGTGATATAGACATTGATATAAATTTTGAGGATAAGTTTCTGTGTTTGTTTTGTTCAATCTGTACAAGGCATGTGTGTTCTTTGACGAATCTGGTTATTTCCCACCGATTGTGCGTGGCTTTCCTTTTTATACAGATGTACCATTCACAGTAATTATCGTCACTGTGATGGTAACATCTTGCGGTCCATGTATCAATCTTACTTTCCAAAACCCGGTACTCACGCCCCACACTGACAGAGTACTTATGAACCGCACTTACTGCCTGCACTTTGTCAACGAATCTCATGCCTAATTGTATGTCAGTCATGGAATCGTTCCAGTCGAGTAATCGGATGGTACCAGATTCCATAATGTCATCTATAGGAGAACCTGAGCCCATATCTAGGAATGCTCCAGATTGTGTGTAGTCATACCTAGCATTGCTGAACCATTGGCTGCTCTCCCGTTGTTGCACTGTGTTTTCGGTGACCGGGTTGACAGGGTTTACATGATTTGGGGGAGTTTGGAACTCTCCTTCTTCTGGGTCATTGTCATCATCCGATTCAGATTGAATAGAAACGACCTCATCTCTGTCTGACCCGTCAAACTCATTGTCATCATTGTTTACGGCACTGTACAACATAGACGGTTCATCAAAAACCATCTGTGTTACGGCCGTAATATGTTCGGGCAAAGTTATTGTGTTCCTTTCGTGTGTAATCGGAATATTTTGTTGTTCGATAGGCTCGAATTCAACAAGAATATGAATTCCTTCATTCGATATGTCGGTCGGAATAGTCCATAAAAACCTCATTTCTTCGTCATTGTTCATGCTATATAAATTGAAGTAAAACATACGATGAGCCTCGTAGTACGTAGACACCCTCATCGTCATTTGAACATTCCAGAGATTGGGATCCATATCTCGGTATTTCAATTTTTTTTTACTAGGTCCGAATGTGAAATAATTCGGTTCGTTGGCAATGTCCAACTTTTCCGAATTGTTCCATTAAAATAGGGATCGTATGCATCCCTTGCAATTTCAGAATCCCAAAATAGTTGTACTCTAACAGGGTTGATTGATTCCATTTCAAAATACAGTAAAATGTAAGTGTTTAGGGCGGAAGAATATGAAGATGCTAGGAACTTCGGGAATTGAAAAGAGAATGAGTGGTTTTCTAAGGTTGTTTTAAATATGTAAAGAATAATGAAAGTGGTATGTATTTATAGACTTTTAATTGGCTGCATTTTGGGGGTAAGTTGTAATGGAATGAATTATTGAATATGAATTATTGTTCTTCAATTGGCTGGGAAATTATTGTAAGGTTCACAGGTTGGGAGAAATTATTGTCCTTGGAGGAAATTAAAAGAGTGAAATTATTGTCCTGTGAGGCTAAGAAAGTTGAGAAAGAGTGAAATTATTGTACGTAAAAAGCTGTAATTTCATACGGTGTGGTTGGATGATTAACAAGGATAACGCACAGTGGGAGTGCGTTATCCAGGAGATAACCTGTAGGTTGAAGAATGCTGTGATTGAAATGATGCAAATCCTAAACCGGGCGCAGGCGGCATCTGCGACGTCCCAAATCCGCTAGGGAGAGATTGGGAATCTGGCGTCAAACCCAAACTATAAGAAGACATATCTAGGTGCGGGCTGTCAAATGGGTTGACATACTGTTGACTGATACCAGATCCCTCATCCTTCTCAACCACTGCTGGGCCGGGTCGACGTGTTCTTGCCTTTGTAGAGCAGGAGGTACAAGAGGACGTCCATCTCCTGCTCCACGGTCAAGATGTGCTCTCGGGCACCCCTTTTAACTCCACGAGTCCCTCGGTCTGGAATGTGCTCTCGGGGACGGCGACGGGACGGCTGAACAGGGAACGTAGCCTGGATATCGTGTTGTGAAGGAATGCATCCCAAAGTACCCCTAATGGAGACCATGCACCGCCGGATGATCCTTTGTACTTTCTTCATAACCGCGGCCATCTGTGAAGGAGATGAATGTGGCTCCCGAATCGCCACTGAAGCCATATCATCTACCTCCTACAACATGGAAGTCTAAAAAAAGAAAAGAATTTAACAAATGAAATAAATAAATAAATAGAATTCAACATAAATAACTGAAATGCATAAGAACTTACCATCATCCGTCTGTCCACGCCGGCAGGCTGATAACCATGCGCACGGGTATCATGGTTAGCTCGATTGTCGATGTAAACCCGTGTGATATCCCTATACTATCTGATGTACTCATCACTGGGGTACGAAAATGCCTCAAATTCAACAGCAGGATCATCCCTAACACGAACTCGCCACTGCATCCAGGCATCGATATGGATAGCATGCTGTGTAACCCAGGATGTGTTGTCATTCCCTCTCAACTGGATCCGGTGCAGGTCCAAATGAGTATCAATTGCATCTGGAACCATCTGAGCCCGTGCGAACTATCGCATCACATGCCCGGAATAGTAGTACTCGACTATCTCATAACATATGAGCGGGACCTCTGCCCGCCACAAGTCAGATGGAACCAGAGGGCAGTCATAATAAGGGAGCCACATAAATTGTCATGTCAAAATTCAAAATCAATGAGAAATGTAAGTACGATAAAATAACACAATTAATTACAAATAATACTAGCTATCGTAAAGCTAACCTGGTCAGATGGCATAAAATCCAACTGGTCTCTGTATGTAACCAGAGTGTGCGTAGGCAGCTAGGTACAGTCAAATGTTGTGCACCATATTGTGCCAAGAGCAGCAAGAGGGTCGTCCATAATCTCCGTCATCAGCTGAGGTCGCAATGTAGGTATACGCGACCACGCCCAAATCTGCACTAAAACTAAGGCCCCTCCAATCTGTCGTGCACCTCCCAAAGCTGCCATGCACAGCTACCTATACAGAAACCCAAGAACGCAACTACCCCAGCTATATGTCCTAATAGCATCAAAATCCTCTAACAAACTGAGGTAGCGCACGTGAACCAAATTCCCGGAGAAGTCGGGAAGCATGTGTCCTCCAATAAGTAAGAAAATAAATCCACAAGCGCGCAGGATTAGATCGTCGTCGGTCTCTGAACCGGTGAACGCTCTCAGGATCCATGCTTCTAATGGCTCCTTCTTCACTTTGTATCCGGAAAAGTGACTGAGAGACAACCGCACACCAAGAAGTCTCTCGATAACGTCAATCCAGTATTGTTTAGAGTGTAGACTCCAGCTAGGCCTAGTAACGACCGTGCCGTCTATCCCTAAACCCCACAGTGCCTGTACATCTTGGAGTGTAATTGAGACTTCACCGCACGTTAGATGAAATGTGTGGGTTTCTGGTCTCCACCGCTCGACCAATGCGGTGATAAGTGTGTGGTCCAATCCAATGTGACCACACCTAAAGACTCCCTCCAACCCGGTTCTGTCAATAATCTCAACCAATCTACGGGGAGCCGCACTATAGCACTGGAATAGGTTGCGGCCAAAACGTCTACACTAAAGGTCAGTATAACACGTCTCCCAATCCCCACTCTAGATCAAACCGGATCTGTGCTCGTGCTGTCTGGATAAGACTTCAATGACAACGGGCCCCGGATGCACATATGCTGGCACTTCTTCCATCTACATTAATTATATTTTTCAGATAGTGTCAATATCTATATGTTAAAATTAAAAAGTTTTAAACATATTCTAATTGCAAGAATATTAAGATTTAATTGTTATTACGTTTAATGGTTGTAAAGTTTATAGTTTTACTTTTTCATATTTTCCAAATATCAGGTATATTAAAAAAATTAAAAATACCGAATTACAAATTCTCATATTTTCTAACATGCAAATTAATTATCTAAATAATTAAAAAAAAAATTTGTATTAATCATAAAGTAAGAAATTAAACCTAATTATCCAAATAAATTCATGAAAAAAATCCTAAACCCTAATATCACTTTTTTAATGAAAAAAAAATTAGATACATAACATTATCAAATTCGTACACATTTATTAATAACTAAAATTTTAAACATAAATCCAAACCACACTTTCACAAAAAAAAATAATCCCAAAACATAATGTAAAATTTTTTATTTTAATAATAGATTTTTAAGTTTTGTATTATTTAAATTTTGTATTATTAAATTTTACAATTTTTAATTTGCAAAAAAAAAAAGTTTCCATAATTATCCAAATAAATTCATGAAAAAAACATAAACCCTAATGTAACTTACCAAATGCAAAAAAACAATTACATACATAAAATTATCAAATTTGTACAAATTTATTAATAACTACAATTTGAAACATAAATCCAAAAATTAAATAAATGTAAAATTTTAGATTTTAATAATACATTTTTAAGTTTTGTATTATTTAAATTGTATAATTTTTAAGTTACAACAAAAAGATTTGTTTTTATATTTTCTACTGTTTAAAAAAAATGTTAAAAATATCGAATTACATATTCCCATACTTTCTACTCAATAATTTATACGAAATATGAAAAATAATAATCTAAATAATTTCTAATAATCATAAAGTAAGGTAATAAAGTAAACATAATTATCCACATAAATTCATGAAATAATATTTCACCCTAATATCACTTTTTAAATTAAAAAATAATTATATACATAAAATTATCACATTTGTACAAATACATTAATAACAAACATTTTAAACATAAATGTAAAACCCAATTCCAAAAAAAAAAATTAATTCAAGTTAATAAATAAAAATCATAAAAAACATTAACAAACAACAAATAACGAAATAATTACACTTAATATGTAATAAATAAAAAAATTCTAAATAACTAAAAACTTACCGAAAATTTAAAATGCAGCTTTAGTAGCCTTCGTACTCCAAATTCTTAATAGCCTTCGTACTCCAAAGAAAGTCTCCAAGATTTACTAATTTTAACTGTAAATTTCAAAATAAAATACATTTATTAGATGAAGAGAAATCAACATTTTAGCGTAAAATACCTAGCAGTTGGCGGAGGCAGCAACAAAAAATTTTCTGAAGGAGAAGGATGAAAAAAGGAAGAAGAATGAGATGAAAGTGGTTGAAAAAATGAAGAAAGAATGAAGGAGGAAGTTGCTGGAAAAACAGTAAGAGGGAAGGAGAAGAAAGAGAGAAATTTTACTAAAATAAGGAGGAAAGGAGGAGAGAGAGGAAATAAGGGAGGTGGTTAAATAAGCTAGGGAAAAAAAAGGGGGAGGGGAGGGGAGGGAGGAAGGGGGGTGTCGGCGGCCGCGAGCTAGGATTTTTTTTATAACATGATAACGCACAGTCACTGTGCGTTATTAGCTTAATAACGCATAATGCCTGTGCGTTATTAAGCTTGATAACGCACAGTCATTGTGCATTATCTACAGCTCAGCGCCATTTGAGATCTACGTCAGATTTTTATGCGATTAACGCGGTGATTAGGGATAACGCACAACGATTGTGCGTTATCATCTGTGATAACGCATAGTCACTATGCGTTATGGGCAGAACTGGAAAAAAAAAAGGCCCACTTCAATAAAAAAAAATTTTAAACTGGGCCCGGCCCAGAAAAAACCCTACTTTTAGTGATCACCAATTAATAATTAGTTGTCTATTCGTTATCATATTAAAATGTCTCCTAATTAGATAGTACATTCATTTCACCTTAATTTGCAACTTATTTCATCATATATATTAAGGAAAAAAAAAAGAGAAAAGTAGTTCATCCTTCATCCGGTTAGATACAATATGTTTTGCAAACCATAACAATTTTGAAGTTTAATTAAAATGTTTTGAGATAAGAGAGAAAACCATAACTGGGTATAAGGGTGACTTACATTTACCAACATAAATTTTCAAATTCAAATGTGGGATATTCAGTCTATTTCATATTATTTGTCATTTAAATATACTTTTTCTATTTTAAAATATTTGTTACTATAGTAAATTAAGAGAGTATTAAATGACATTTTTTTCATATATATCCTTATTTTATTGAAATAAAACAATTGTTTAAAACTCTCATTAGAAGTGTCATTAATGAAAGTTAGAGTAGTTTAGTCCATTTTCCTTTAATTTAGACAATTTAATTATTTTCTTAATTCTTGTATTATGTTTTAAGGCGATAAATAAGTATGAAACCCACCGAAGAAGTAATAAACTAATTTCTTCTTTGGTGCAATAATGTTAATGTCCATGTCAATAATGTTGAAGAACCAATTGAAGCTTGATTAAGCAATATGTCCATGTCAAGAAGTTGATGAACTCATAGAAGTCAGAGACCTATCTACATTTTTCAGGCCTAATTAAGATCAATCAAACCCCTCCCGTTTACTTTGTGATCTACAACTTGGCCAAGTTTTTCCCTAGTTTTCCTTGTCACATCATTTTTAGTTGTTTTCTCATCTCATCGGGAAAGATTTTTATAATGAATTAGGTAAAATTGATTATTTATGAAATGAACAGAATATTTCGCAAGTGAAATTTTATATTGAGTTTCAAAATATTTTGAGTAAACCTCGAGTTCTAATTATTTCTTTGGTTCCAATTTATTAGTTATCCTAGCATATTGCACATTTATTAAAAAATTATTATTAAGTTGTCCTTGAAAGATGAATAAGTTAAACTATTCTTACATTGAAATATAAATTTATTTGAATTATATTTATACATTTATTAAATTATTCATCATAACAATAATAAATAGAAATAATATATATGTGAAAATTTTTATTTAATTAATATTCTCTTGATAATTTATGAAAGCGAAAGATATTTTGAATTATGAAGAGATGTTAAAATCAACTTTTCAAAACTATATAGCTAGTCTTTTATTTTTATTTTTTTTGGTGGAAAAACTATAGCTAGGTGAAGGGCTGATATTACAATGGTCCTCATCCTCATGCTATGAACTGCATCCATAAATGTTGATGGTATCAGCATTCAGTACACTATGCGATGCTTTTTGACTAGCTTTAGCCCTTTTAAACTGTAGATTTGAAACTAAAACGAGGGTTCAATTCCAAGAGTACTGAAAAGCAAACAAAATGGAATTTTCCTCTAACAATGAGTTTTCAATTTACACATGTAACAACCGAAAATGAATTCAATGTTTGATCAAATTCCAACCCAAGTGGTGGACATAACACAAAACAATAACACTACGTCCATTTCATATTAGTATATGATTGGAGTACTTGTTATTTTACACAAATTAAGAAAAATTTAAAATTGATGTATTTTTTAGAGTAAAATATCTTTAATGCTTTTGTACTGACTTAATAAGTTCCATGGTTTAAAACTTTATCTTCTCTCTTCTCTCCATATTTTAAGTTTTATCAAATGTGAATAGACTTTAGATTTTAGAAATTACTACTAGGTAGTTATTCATTAACTTAATATGCTTATTTTTTAACAAAAAAGTCATAAAGATAAATTATATTATAATATGAAACTCAAATATAGAAAAGGAGCTAATATATGAAATTAATAATACAAAGATTCTGTTTAAGGCGTGTCATGAAGCAAATGCTAATACAGATAACTAAAACATACGCTAATACAGAGTATAATATAGCGTAGTTTAAGTATAATAAATTTTATAAAATTTAAAATCTAATAGAAATGCTAGGACTTAAAAAAAATCTTAAAACGGTTAAGTTAATACATAAACATTATCGAGTGCCCTTAAAACATGTATCAATAGATAAAACCCTAACATAAACCAGAGAAACATTCTCTTAAATTCACAAAATCTATATCTTAGTTCAAATAAAATTATTCTAGAAAAATCAAACGCAAACGGCTAAAGTCATACAAATATGATTCATAGTTGATGACAAAAGCTTTACCTATTACTCACACTAAAAAGTTAACACAAGCTCCATATATATATATATATATAACTTGTAGTACAAAATTAGTAAATGTACTTTGATAATAAAGTAAAGGGCACTAAACTATATATATTAATCGTTTTCAGAAAATTTCCAGAAAAAAAATTTGTTTTTAGAAAATGTTTGAATATTAATCAAATTGATAACCCATAAGAACTATGAAAATATTATTCAGCAAAAAAACGACGAAAATATTGGGGTATTTTATGAGTTTTTTCTATTTATATCATTCCATAAAAAATAGAATTCAACACACTTTAATTATTTTTTCAAAAAAAAAATTGAAGAAATATTAATGAAAATGTGATATTAATGAAGGAAATTTTATTTTTATAAAGAATTACATGAATATTTGTATTTTATTAAATAGTGAAATTTAATTTGTATTTGTGATAAGTAAAAGTAAAATAATGGATGAACTATTACAAAAGTAACAAAATCCCAAAGAAACTCAAAAAAAAAATTACATTTCAGTTCAAATTTTTAAAAATTATTTTTTTTACCTTTCGCGGAACATTACACATAATTCATAATGAATCATATTACTTTCGTTATTTTATTAATATATATATATATATATCAATTGTCTTGTAGTATAAGTAAATGTAAAATAAGTCATACTCGAATATCATAAATATTTATATGAATTGAATATATTATAAAATTAAAATATATGTATTTCTTACCTCAATTGGTTTTAAGTATCCGTACTAGTAGTATGAAGTCTTTCATCTGCAAAATTTAATAAAAAAATTCATTCTTTTTTAAATTAAAAATCAATATCCAAATAAAGGCTGTTGCTCGTTGGATCAACTGGTCCTCCGTGAGATTGACATATCTAATAAAGACTTGCCTTCTGAAGAAGTGGCAACTACAGGTGTACTTCCCTCCCTGTAATGAGATGTGATTCGTCAAAACTGGTTTTTTGCAATTGAGTTTTGCTATTGGCTTTCTTTTAATATCAAGAATTGGATAAACGTATAATATAGCCCACAGAAGAATCACTTACTTGCCATGTGAAGGCAAGATGTGTCAGTTCATGGGAAAATGATCTGTTTTTTCTTCTTATATGGAAAAATATTAACAGAGCCCATTAAAGAGGGTTTCACCAAACCACGTTTTGATAATTGACTACATATAATAATTCATATACTCCACTTAATTGTAGAGCACAGTTAGCTGTTGAGCCAACATTTAATGCAAATGGTAGAAAGGAAAAGAATGGGCTTTGAAAACTTTTAGTATAAAATGCATGCAGTGGAAAATCTATCGGTACCGATCAGAGGGACACAAAATTCAAAACATTCTTTTGAATTAAGACAAGATGGAACTAAGTGGTGCAATGAGAGTAGGAGTTTTAGCATTGCTTTCTTTTCATGTTCTAGTCGGGAATGTAGTTTTTGCTAGAGATTTGAAAGATGATGATGATCAGAAGTTTCTGATTGGTAAGGGAGGTGGGATTGGTGGAGGTAGTGGATTTGGAGGTGGAGCGGGTGCAGGAGGTGGGGGTGGACTTGGTGGTGGTGTAGGTGGTGGTGCTGGAGGAGGATTTGGTGGTGGGAGCGGACTTGGTGGTGGTGGTGGTACTGGAGGAGGATTTGGTGGTGGTGCTGGTGGCGGAGGTGGACTTGGTGGTGGTATAGGAGGTGGTGCCGGTAGTGGGGGCGGACTTGGTGGTGGTGCTGGTGCTGGTGGTGGTGCTGGAGGAGGATTTGGTGGTGGTGTTGGTAGCGGAGGTGGACTTGGTGGTGGTGTAGGAGGTGGTGCAGGTGCTGGAGGAGGATTTGGTGGTGGTGCTGGTGGTGGGGGTGGATTAGGGGGAGGGGGAGGTCTTGGTGGAGGAGCTGGTGGTGGCTTAGGAGGAGGAGTTGGTGGTGGAGTTGGTAGTGGCTTTGGAAAGAGTGGTGGAGTTGGTGGTGGTATAGGTGGCGGTGCTGGAAAAGGTGGTGGAGTTGGAGGAGAAGGTGGTGGGGGTTTCGGTAAAGGTGGTGGAATCGGTGGAGGAATTGGAAAAGGTGGTGGTATAGGAGGTGGTGCCGGAGGAGGAATTGGTGGAGGTTTTGGAAAAGGTGGTGGTGTTGGTGGAGGTTTTGGTAAAGGTGGTGGAATTGGTGGAGGAATTGGAAAAGGTGGTGGTGTAGGAGGTGGTGCCGGAGGAGGAGCTGGTGGGGGCTTTGGCAAAGGTGGTGGAGTTGGTGGAGGAATTGGAAAAGGTGGTGGCATTGGAGGAGGAGCTGGCGGGGGTTTTGGTAAAGGCGGTGGAATTGGTGGAGGAATTGGAAAAGGTGGTGGTGTAGGAGGTGGACTTGGAGGTGGTGCTGGAGGAGGAGTCGGCGGTGGTTTTGGAAAAGGTGGCGGCATTAGTGGCGGAATTGGAAAAGGTGGTGGTGTTGGAGGAGGAGCAGGTGGAGGTTTTGGCAAAGGTGGTGGAGTTGGCGGCGGAGTCGGTGGTGGCACAGGAGGAGGGTTTGGAAAAGGTGGTGGTGTAGGTGGAGGATTTGGTAAAGGAGGTGGCATTGGTGGCGGATTTGGGAAGGGTGGTGGAATCGGAGGCATAGGTGGAGGTGCAGGCGGTGGATTTGGAGGTGGATTTGGCGGAGGTGCAGGTGGTGGTGGATTCGGTGGAGGTGGTGGTAGAATTGGACACCACTAGACAATTCTACCACTAGTTTTCTTTTGTGTAATCTTGCATGGATATTCCATGCAAGCAATAGATATGCTTATAAATCAAAATATTTTAATGTATTTCTCTTAACGTACCACTAGCAATATGGTACCCAAATTCTGCAATTCCAATTACTAGTGTTATATATTGAATTCACTTATCTCTATCATCTCTCAACTTCTAGCTTCATGCATTCATCAATAAATTAATTTAACGCGAATATGTAATCGATTCTTCTAATTCTCTAAAAGATTGAATCCAATTAAAAAAGAACACAAAAATATATATGTATATAACTTAAATATAACCAAAATTAAAACTTCTGAACCCTGAGATTTTTTTAAAGACAAACTTTGTAATATGTATTCTTTTACTGTGAAATTCTATTTATAATAAATTGGAACCTGCAGAAGATGTAAACTTGTCCTATTATGGTCATGATGTGATGTCCTGCTGGTTCTCGTCTTCTTTGGTTGGATCATAAGTTTTGAATATATATATATATATATATGCACCAAAGCTTCAAAGTTTGTCTCGTCTGTCGTAAGAAATCTATAAAATTTGATTTCTCTTTTGTGAATAAGAAAACTAAAGTCCTCATGAATGGAAAAAATACAGAAGCATAAAGCGTAAAAGCACGGCCTAATAAATTGATATGGAGCCAATTAACTAGTTCAAAGTATCAAATTTCTTGTTTTGTTCAGTTATTTTTTAATTTTTTACCATTAAACTTTATTGTTTACTCTTTTTGTCATTCAACATTTCCACTTTATCACTTCTCAAATTGTAACTTGATTTGATTTGATACACTTAACACATACAAAATTTTTTTTGAAAGATTACTTTATCCTTGATCTGTGTCTCACATGTTCAAATTTCGTCAAATATGATTCTACCATATGAGTTGATACGCTCTAGTAATTTTCACATTGTAGCACTTAAATTGTAACATTTGATAAATATGCCATGAAATAGTGACCCTTATGTCAAAATGTCAATTTGTTTTTTAGCATTTAAGAATATATGCACTTAAATTGTAACATTTGATAAATATGCCATGAAATAGTGACCCTTATGTCAAAATGTCAATTTGTTTTTTAGCATTTAAGAATATATGCCACAGTACTTGTGGCATTTTTTTCAATTATCACAAAAGGTGCCATATAATCATGACATTATGAAATAATGTCACAAAATATGGCATAGATATAAAATGCCACAAAATTATAGTAATATATAATATTGTCAAAATATATGCCACCAATATATAACACAAACTCAAATACTACAAATATGGCACAAGCTAAAATGCCAAGAATAATGCCATCAAAATCACAAGCTCAAATACCTCTAATTTGTGACATATACATAATATGTGTGCCCTCAATAATAAAATGTATAACTAAATTATATATATATAAATTACAATTCAATGCACTATCAAAAAACAACGTTTTACCGACTGCCAATTCGATTAGTAATCGGTCGGTTAATCGTATTTATCAATCGAATATTGATAGGTCAATAAAATTTGGTCGGAATTTTTACCAATTGAAAAAAAAAAGATGGTTGACTTATTGATCAAAAGTTCTGTCCCTAATTTATTTTTCCAAATAAAAAATAATAAAATTGGAACATGTGACCTTCGAGTTGTAGTCATAGTTCTTAACCAATTGCTATGTTTAAATTTTTATTCAAACTTGTTCAATAATGTATATAATTTGAAAAAATAAACTGTAAAAATTAAAAAAAAAATTTCAAATTATTGAACCAATTACTTAAATTCAGTCGGTAACTTTTGAATATTAACAACCAATTATCTTTCCCTCGGTAACTATAAGTTTATATTACAAAATTATTCATACAAGATAAAACGTCGAAAAAGTTAAAAATATTATTTTATAAAATGCTTATTTTTAACAAGATATTGAAGTTTAACTAATTAAAAAATTTACTAAGATTCATATATTATTTAAAATTTATGAAAAAAAATCTTGTAGATAAAAACAATATATTAAAAAAGGAAAAGAATGTAATGATATTTTTCATATTTGTACGTCTTTCAATTTGTGTGACAAATTTATAATACTTTCAATTCCTTGATATCTCACAAAATTTATAAAAACATTTGCAAATAACTTTATCAATGGTAGTTTTGTCAAAAATATTTTTTACATTTACGCATCTATAACATTATTATATAATTGAAATAAAAAAGAAAAATGTTAATTTATAAGTTATCCAAAAGATAGAAAATTTTAGACCTAAAGTTCTTTATTGAAAATCTCCCTAATATAAAAAAATTAATATTTATCAACAAAATTATTTTTTATTATTTTGTAAAAGCAACTTATTTACATAAATACACTAATAATCAATCAATTCACTTTAGCTTAATTATTAATATACAATATATAAATAAATTTAATAATAAATTATCACAAAAGTATATGTGTTCCATTAGTTGAAATATCTATTGTGATATGAGGCAAGTCTTTAAATTCCAGGATGCAATTAATAAATTGTAGCAAATGTGGGCTCAGATTGGGTCATTATATTCTCCTCTTATCATTCATTGTGATAATTTGTCTCCACTTCATATGGTAGCCAATCCAGTTTTCCATGCTCCTCATATTAAAATTGATTATAATTTTTAGGAGAATTAGTTGTCCGTGGTGTTCTTGGTGTTAAATACTTGCCTTTTAATGAGCAAGTCGCTGATATTTTTACTAAATTCTCTTCCTCGAGATCTCTTTTTTGCTCTTGTTTCTAAGCTTTAACTCTCCAGAGGACCGTTTCGCTTGTGGGGGAGTAAAGGATGATCAATGATTATGGTTGCATGAATAATTTGTAATTAATTGTATGATATGTAATTGTGCATATTGATAGGCATAGATAGATTGATTAGATATTAGAATTGATACTTTCGATAGTTCCAGATATATTCTATATATATATATGAGATTTGTGCATACTGAATCAAACACAAGGACTAAGTCCTCTTTCGAAACTATTCTGCATTTCTTCTTACTACCACTTCTTCTTTTTCTATTTCTTTCAGAAAAACAGTCTGGGGCACAACTAAGCTCCTTCTCATTTTGAGGTATACTTGATTGGTCAAAATTAATTACTGCTTAAAATAACAGTAAAAGAAACAATATGAAATACAAGAAACTGTTATAAAATTATTATGTTCGAGGATGTTTCTTTATTTCCTTTAAGTAATGGATGAAACCTGCTCCAAAAGTATATATGTATATTCCTTCACATATTGATCAAATTGTCCGTCATCTGGCAGTTAGAATGACTTGCATGCCTGTTGTTATTTAAAAGTCTGTGTGTCAATTTTTTGCATTTGATTGTTCGTAATTTGGTTACAGGTCATTAATAAAGGCTAAGCTAGAGAGTGGAACCACTCTCATAGTATTGATCGCTATTCTTATTCTGGGAAGGGACTTGACATTGAATGTGCAAGGTAAAGATCTTCTGAATCTCTTGGTGCTATCTAATTGTGAGTTTAAAAGTAAAGAATATATCTTTTCTCTGCAGGCTCCTGAGATAGGGTTGTTAGCTCCACAGATTTAGTGGTTTACTTTGACATAATACCAGAGGTGATTTCTGGTTGTGAAGTTCTGTTCGACCTTTGTGCTTATTATGATGTTTTTGGTGTAAGGTTTGTGTTCTAGTTATTCATTAATGCGACATGCTTTTTGCAAGGCTCAACGGAAATTGCGCTGCTGCTGCTTCTTCTTCTTCTTCTTCTTGAAATTCTTAAATAAGATAACACTTAAACATAAACTAAAACAAGAATATAAGAGACAAGAGAAACAAATGTAGAAGTACTTCTTATTATTCAATTGTCTTATATTTTACATCCTCAAATGATCTCTATTTATACGCAACTAGATTCATCGCATAAAGAAGAATTAGAATAAACATTACATATTCCTATAAGTTTAGGGTAGGATATTCTTATCCTTTTGAGGTGTAGATGGACATCCGCATAGTTTCATAATTTGATAACACTCCCTTTAGATGTCTATAATATAAAAAACATGCCTCTTTAAAAACGTTACTAGAGAAAATCCAGAGGGAAAAAAACTTCTAGTAAAAGAAAAAAGAGTATATAATTCTTTATGTCTTTCTCTCCATATTTTGTACATCATTGAATTGATGCATATCAAATTTTAATTCTCAAATATAGTAATCGGTTATGTCTTAGTGAATAGATCTTCTAAAAATCATCATATTTAATCAAAATCATTTTACATCAATTTTACCATATTCTTAATAAGAAAACATTATGAAATTTACTTTTTCATATTTCCTTTAATATATCCTTGAACTTATCTCAAAATGATCGGAATCTCTTGGATTCATCCAACTATCTCAGATATCAATTACTAGTATCACACACTTTCTAAACTAACTTTAAAATAAAATAAAAGTGACAATTATAAATTTCTATTCTGTACAAAATCCTTCATAATATAATGTGTAAATCTCAATCATCGTTAGTTGTAGAATCCATCTCAATTAGAGTTGAATTGTCCTAATAATCCAACATAAATATATAGTTGTGAGGAGATTCACAAGGACAAAGTTTCTGACAAAATTCTTCAATAATCTTTATCACTTCTCAAATGTCCAAACGACTATTTTTGTACATCAAGGTTGATTCTTTCATAACCTTTCATCACATTGTTTGCATTCAATAATTATTCGTTTCAGGAAACTCTTCAAGAGAACCATATAGATCACTATTTTATTATAAGATATTTCTCTTTAAAACTAAAAAGGATAATCACGTTTCAAGCGTACTATAAAAATTAATAGCTTTAAAGCTTCCATTTTGAAACCTTTAGAGTCACTTTCCAAAATGAATAGTTTATAAATTTTATACTTGATTATCTCTAGTGGAGTCCTCATAAATTATTAGATAGTTATTTTATAATTAACAGCAAATTGATAAGCTTGTGAACTTCTAGCTCACTAATGTATATATACGGGACAAGTGATATATCACAGTCCTCTTATTTGTAATGTTATTCTGTTGCTATAATCATTGTCTCCCCATAATATGAAAGACACTAATTTATCAAAATGATAATTACAAAATTATACAATAAGGACATCTCTTATTAATAAAATGAGAATTATGTCTGTAACAAGTATAACCAAGTCTTATACAAGTTTCCATACATAGGCATTTCGATATTTTAACATCATCTTTCAAAATACAATGATGTCATATTCTTAGAATTATTATTTATATATTACTCAAACAGTGATGTCGTACTCTGATCATGCAAAAACTATATTATAATCTTGAATATTAAATATTGAATTTAGAATCTTCAGACTTTTATTTTAGATCTCATTTATATTCATATTATGCGCATAAATATCATCGGCGTATTATATTATTTTGCAATTCCAATATTATAATTTATAATAATGACATATTGAGATCTCGTTATCACAACTTTGAAGTACCTGAATTTCTTCTAGAAATAATTAATGTCATGTTTAGAAAAAAATTTTGCTAGAATTTTTCTTCTTCGTTTTAATATATGTAGCCATCTTAATTATCTACTCCTTTCGTATGTGAGGAGTCCATCATACATAATAGAACCGACTTATCTACCACTATTTCAGTTGTGTCTCAAAGTCATTTGTTGTGGTAGTTTGTCTTTCAGGGATATCAAGTGTAATAGGAGCATACTTGCAACCTCATATTGGTGAGTAAATATTTAGCTAGATAAATTATATTTTGAAGTTCAAGTATTAGATTTTCTTATGAGGATCAAGATGAGAGAAAAGAGAATATTATATTTATCCGATTTTATTGTTATGTCATCTCCTCTATATGTTGGGGAACATATTTAAAATCATCAAAATACAAATCTTCTTCCTTGAGATTTGCTCCCAACATCTTTATTTATAACCTCTCTTAAATTCCCATCTCATTACTTTATGGTGGAACAAGGAAATATATATAATAATATTTAATCTAGAGATGAAAAATATTTCGTACTGACCACAAATCAATTATAAAGAGGAGAACTTATATAATTTATTGGCAGAATACGAACAAGTGCTCCTAAGAATTTACTTCAATTATTCAAAGCATCCATGATTCACCTAAACCATTTGGTGCATGAACATATTCTTCAGTTTGTTCATATAATACTACTAGTATTATTAGGACAAATGGTGTTTGTGGGAGAATATTGAGTATGAGCTCATAATCAAAGAGACGCAACAAAAAGGTTTCATGTCAACTAGATTGTCAATGCGCATTTACTAATATTTCTTTATATTTATCTCAAGCACATTCAACCTCAAATAATACTAGTAACATTCATATAAATATATCACCTTGAAAACAAGTAGTATATGGAATTCATTGGATTAGGAAACTTCTAGTCCCATGATTTTTTCTAAAAATTCAAAATGAATTTTTGTATTTTAATTAGTGATGTGGATTGTACAACCGGTCATGCCAACATATAAATTATTTGAACAAGTAAACTAATATTTGCATTCAGTAAAATTCAGGTTACTTAATATGTATCTCGAATACATAAACTTTGAATGAGTTATAGAAAGAAACAATAGTTTCTATTAAACATTTTGTTCAATTAGAACAAAATTAGCAGTATAAACTCATTTCATCCGTTATCTCAAAATCATCTTCATTATGAAAAATATCATCACAAAAAAAACTTTTACGATGCTTTAATGGATATGATTCATATTTTACACTAAATACTTCAAGTAATAATAACTCTTCTAGAGTTGCAATTAACTAGCTCTTCTGGAGCTTACACACTAGTTCTTCTAGAACTAGAATACCATTTCCACTTTGATAGTTATGTTCAAACAATATGTATTTTCCACTCATGAAAAGAAATGAAATTAATAATAAATAATAAGGAAATTTAAATTACATAATATCTAAACTTAAAACGTTAAAAATTTACAACCTGATTAGAAAATATAATAATAATAACGATAATAATAATAATAATTCAATTCTTCTTATAATTTCTATCATTAATCAAAATGCCAAATATTCTCTTCTAGACATTTAGCGAAAATAGCTACATCTGTATTACCATATTAAAGTAAATCATCAATATTGTAGAGATTATTTTTATAAAATCCAAATCACAACCAAATCACTTTTACAAATAAATTAAAAGGCCTAATAACATTCGCTTCAGAGAAGATATAGAATTGTTAAAGTATCACAATACTTTACCCTTGACTCATCTTCTTATTCAAATTTAAATACACATGAGATCAATTCAAAATAATTTTGAAATATTTTCCTCGATATAACTACTTCTGGAGCATATGTGAGGTATGAGAGATGAAGAATTTTTCCTATATTACATCACTAATAACATTTTCTTTCATATAATTTTGATTGATGATGAGGAATTTCAAAGGTCACAAAATCATTTATACTGATATAGTATATATTCTGTAACCATGAGTATACTCATTATAACTACTTTGTATAACAATCATCTATTGGTAATTGTACATAATTTTTCTCAAAATATATCACCAAAAGTCAAGTAGATTTTATGTTTTTATTATTTTCTTTTCTAGTGGTATCTTCAGAAATCACCATATCCAACTAAAATATTTAATATTCAATACATCATTTTTTCACATTATATGAAGAGTTACAAACACAAATTTCACAAAAATTCATTATGAAATAGAGATTTAGTTAGGGAGAACTTAACATTTAAATCATTCAAAATATATAGATTCTAGTGACAAACTTGAAAGACATAAAAAGTCTTCATATAGATTTCTAAAATATCTACTTCTAATAATCTTTGGTAGAAACTCGTGCTGATAACGTGTTATAAAATGGTTGAAATTCTTAAACAAAATAATAACTAAACATAAACTAAAAGAAGATTGTAAGAGACAAGAGAAACATATGTAGAAGTAGTTCTTATTATTCAATAGTCATATATTTTACATCCTCAAATAGTCTCTCACTACAAGAATTGACATATAGTGACAACTTTTTCGTAATATTTTACTGTTTAGTCATAAATAAGAGGTTTATTGTAACAAAACATTCGTTGTCACTACTGTGTACAATAATTGTGACACTTTTTTGTTTGTCACAACTATAACGATAATTGTGATAATCTAATGTCTTTCACAATTAATATATTACTAGTGACATAATTTTACGTTGTCAGTAAATATTTGTCACTAATAATGTATTCAATTTGGCAGTAGTGTCATGTACTAAGAATCTAACTTATTTGTGACAAACTATATTTTAGTAACTACAATTTTCATTTATTATGACGAAATTGTTCATTGTCACTCAATTTTATAACTTTAACGTTGAAAATTTGTGTTACTAAAAGTATAAATATTTAGTGTCTTATAAATGTTGTCAAAAAATAAAAAAACCACTACATCAAAATTACTCACCATATTTGTGACGATAAATTTCATGACAAAATAATTTATTTTCTGTTAAAAAACTTTTTTGTCATTATAAAATCAAACAAGCGATGAACAATATATCGTCACAAAATGGTATGAATATTTTGTTACAACTTCACATATTTTAGTAATTAAAAGTTACTTTTCATCCTTTCAAATTTATATAGTTTAGTGATCAAATTCATAAAGTTTAATGGGAAGATCTTATGTTCAAATTTTACTAAGTGGCGGGATCCTATAATTTTTTATTAGTGAATTATATATAGTTTAGTAGGACTATTTAATATATAAGGGTTTTTTTCACTAAAATATTTCTTATCATGACAGCTAATTAGTTTGAAGGATTCGGATCGTCTTTAACATCTTTTTCGACATTCTTCCTCTAACATTCCTTATATAGTATATTTTATTAATAAAACCTATCAAATAAGAAATAAATTTTAAATAAAAAAATTATAAAATGAAATATTACCGGAGAGATTATAAGAAATTCATGACCTTAGTTTTAAGTAATTGAATTATGACAATTAATCAAATTAATAATATGAGTACTATATCAAAACTATGCTAAAGATTTATAAATTAAGGGAGGACAATATTCTTAGTGAAGATAAGGATAATATTTTACATTTTCTTTTAATTAGTACGTAGTCATTCTAACCAACATTTCTTCCTTTTAAGAAAAAAATATTTATACTATAATATAACTATATTTGTATATGTTTCCAAAAAAAAAATTATATTTGTATATGAAATATAATATTTTTCACTTAAATAAATACATTACTCCTTTCATTTTTTAGTTGTCACATTTTAGATATTATATTGTTTAATAGAATACAAAATTTTAGATATCTTTCTTTTTTGTGTGAATTAAAATGCTCTTAAAATTTTCTCTCTCCTCATTATTATGTCTAAAAGTTTCCATGTGAGAAGAGTTAAAAGAGGTTAGAATTTATTTTTAATTGGGGGATATAATAAAAAAAAGTTTATTAAATGTTACATCATTTTCACAATGTGAAAAGTAAAATAAATATGTGAATCGATAGAATGTGACAAGTAAAAAAACAAAAGTACTTTTTCGGGCAAAAAGGGGTCCAATTTTTTTTTTTTTTTTTGAGAGAAATGGGACCCAACTTTATTGAATCAGATTATTTTATTACGAATTTATTCAAAACCAAACTCCTACTAATATTTATAATAATTCTAGCTTCGTACAATAAATATAATAAATATAATAGTGAATTAAATATAACAAAATTATTTATCTTCCACTATCACCCTAATCAAACAAAGGGAAGTACATGTGATTTACTTCCTTTCCACCCCTATCAAATAGTTTAAAAATAAATAGTTATACTTCTCCCAGTATAACTAAACTATGCCATTCCCTCTCCTCGTCTCGCTCCATGAATCAAACTAGGCTTAGTATTTATTATTAATTTTTATTGGCATTTTATATATTATATATTTTTTTTGGATGGGGCATTTATATATTATTTGTATTTTCTTCTTATGAATAAGTTTTATATAAGATTTTGGAATTTTTTTTGGAGTAAGAGTTTAGAATTGGAAAGCTCATATATTGAAACAATATTTTTTTTATGGAAAGAAAATTGTGTAAATGAGTCGTATAGGTCTAATAAGAATTTTGAAGATTTTTAAATCAAATTAGGAAATTGAAAGAAAAGTTAAATTAAGAAATTAGTTTAACAAAAAAAATTAAATTAGGAAATTTTACTATTTGACCGAATTGTGATTTGTGATTGTAATCACTTTTCCATTACAAATCACAATATGTTCCATGATTAGAGTCAAAGACATATTCATTTAGAAATATGATCAATTTGCCTCCATGTATAAAGGAAAGAAGAACATTGTAAATATTAATTGTCCGTGAGTGTCTCCGAATATTAATTATGTAAGAAAATCTCAATTGGTTGCAATATTAGTTTTATATTATTCAATTCGACTTAGTTAACTATTATAATTTAGATAATAAAAAAAATTGTTGTAATTTTTTTTTAAAAAAGAGTTAACCACTGTCATTTTAGGCCTTTGGGCTTTAGTCTCCAAATCTTCTTTCCTATTTTTCCAGCCCATTAATTTCTTTCCTTATGGTGTTATTATTGGGCCACAATAGAAATATTAAGTTGTTGAATTGGTCAGAAATGCCGGGCCAGTCTGGTCTTGCCTGTTGTGACTCGATCTATATCAACCCTCTCCTCTCCTCGGTTCACACAACACATGACCGATTCTCTTTTCTCTTTCGCTTCCTCTGCTGTATGTTGCGTCTCTGTCTCTTCTTCTTCCTTTCTTAGTTTTTGGGCTAGCTGTAAGAGCTGCCTCTTCGGCTTCTGCACCGCTGCTTGTTTGTACCAATCATTGGTCTCTTATAATTGGTTCTTGATTGTTGTATGCTTGAGGGAAATAGAAAGGGTGAGAGAGAGAGAGAGAGAGAGAGAGAGAGAGAGAGGAACCGATGATATTATGGCCCTTAGACTAAGGGAATACCTCCATCTTCACCGATCTCGTCGTGTTCTTCGCCAGTGCCTTGATGCAGCTTGCCGCTCTTCGCCGCTGGCCGGCGCCGCAGACATCCCGACATGGCGTTTCTCCGCTGGAGGTACCTACATCACAGCAGCAGGTAAGGGTGCATTTATCTTTATTATTTTCTGCTCTTGACTGTTTGTTTTGGCTGCCATTTGGTCTTGCCATTCTAGGCATGAACCGATTCACAAAAAGAAGATGAAAAAATTATTGTAATAGACAGGGTTTATTTTTCGATGCTTTTAGTTTTTATTTGTAATAGTAAATAGATTGATTTGTAATAGTAATTAGTTTTCCCAGCAAGTGATATCAGAGCCACGGTTTGACTCGTTGGCACTGGCAACCATTAGAAGATTCCGGATATGAGGGAACTGTTGAGTTCCTCAGATCTGGCCAGTGAAGTTTTCTTTCACTTTCTCTTTTCTTTCAGTTATTCTTTACTTTTTTTTTGTGTTTCAGCTTGTCGCCATTTTATTTTCTATTTTTCTTTTTCTGGCTTGCCACCGGTTTTTGCTTGTGTTTCTATTGTGATTCTCGATTCGCTGACGTCTGTTTCTGTTTCTCTGTTGCTTTGGCTTGCCGTCGATTGTAATTACTATTACTGCGTTTTTACTGAATTGTGTTACTGTTCAGTTTTTTTGTTTACCATTCTTGTTTATATCTGCTTATGTTATTTTGCTGCTGCTGTTCTGTTTTTGTTTTAGGTTTTTTCATTCAATTTTTTTTTCTTTTTCAAAAAAAAAAAATTATAAACCCAAGCCTGGCTTGAATCCGTGAGATTTCAAGTTTCTGTGTCTTGGCGCAGGTTTTCTATTTTTAAAAAGTTTTTATTTTGCCCCCTCTATTCTTTGTCTTTTTCTGTTTTTGGTAAGGCAGTTTTGTTTTTGCCGTGTTTCTTGTTATTTCAGTTATATTGTTTGTTTCTTGGGTTTCGTGTTTCGCGTTGTTGCGCCATTTTTTTTAAATAAAAAAAATCAAACAATCAAACAAACGAAAACAAACCAAATCCATTTTTCTTTGACATTATATTTTTCTATTTTTCGAAAAATCGGATCATCTTTATTCTTTTTTAAAACCTTTTCAGATCTTTCATTTTTCCAAGTCATTTAATTACACTATTTGCCTTCGAAACATGTCAGTTCCAAAAATTGAAACTGATAAGTTTGATGGCAAATCTGATTTTGTAATGTGGCGAAGGAAAATGAAAGCAGTTTTGGTACAAAATAAAATTGTACGCTATCTGTAGCCCTAAAGAGTATCTGAAATCTTGGAAGGGTGAATTCTTTTAGAAAAACTAGGTGATGCTCACAGTTGCCTCACCTTGCATTTAACTGACAATGTTTTACGAGAAATTGATGAAAAAGACAATGCTTTTGAAATTTGGACTAAACTGGAAAAACTATATGTTAGCCCTAAGGGCATTAATACTTGTGTTTTGATTATGATTAACATATGCTTGTGTGAGTATGTTAGCTAACCCTTCATAGAACAAAAGAAGAACATGTGAACTCTCAAAGTCTCAAGCAAAAGATCTTGTTGATGAGGGCAAAATAGAGAAGAAGAGATCAAGCCATGCCAAGATCAAATCATTGAAGACATTGAAGGCATTGTCTTTGTTAGAGTGAACTAGGTACTATCTTGTAAACTCCCTAGTCTTAGTCTTTGATTAATTGATCATATATGAAGCTCTTCTTATAATTTTCTAAGATATAATCTTTTGTTAAAATTTAAGTATTCTTGACTGAATATGTTTTGGAAAGTTTTTCTTCTCTTTAAAATGATTGTCAAGAATACATGCTTTTGAAACAAGGAAGAAAGTTTTTGTTTAAAAAGAAACTTGGCTGAGGAAACAAAAATTCGGAAGTCTGGTTTTAAAAACGGACGTCCGGTTTTTCCAAAGTAAAAATTCAGCAGTCCGTTTTTCAGAAAAACAAGTCCGAATCTTTCTCTCTAAGAATTCGGTCATCCGGTTTTAAAACCGGTCGTCCGATTTTTCTCTAAATCAAAAATTCGGCAGTCCGTTTTCTAGCTTGATCAAGTCCGAATCTTTCTGTTTTAAAGAACCGGAAGTCCGTTTTCAGGAACCGGTCGTCCGGTTTTTGCTGTCAGTGTAAAAAATATTACCGTTGCACAGAAGCAACGGTCATTTCTGAAAAGCTACAGCCTATTTTCCTTAGGCAACGGTCTTGAGCTTCAAAACCCTATATATACACTCATTTATCAGCCATAAATAAAACAAGTTTGGGAATTAATTGAGAACATTTAATACATTTCAAGAGCTTCAAAAATACATTTTATTACAAATCATTTTCAATCCCAAACAAAAATCTTCTTGAGCTTCATTGTTGATCATCCATCAAAGAAGAAGAAAAGAGGTGCTTGTAGAAGTATTCCATTGAGTTGTAATCTTCCTCTTCTCAAGCCAATTTGGTAACATTGTTCCTTACTCTTCTCATTCTTTTATTGTGATCAAAGGTTTGTGGAAAACCCTTTGGGTGATCCTTTGATAAACTTGTTGTGTTGTTGTGATTGAGGTTGTAGTGTAAAACCCTTGAAGGGTGAACCTCATTGTGTAGTTGTGTAACCAACTTTGAAGTTAGTGGATTTGTGAAATCCTTGGGTTGAGTCTCAAGGTAGTGGATGTAGCTCTTGGAGAGAGTGAACCACTATAAATTGTTGTGCATGCTCTTTAATTCTTTGCTCATTTCTTAATTGCCAATTCTATTAGATTGTGCTTTGTATGGATTCTTATTAAAAAGAGTTTTAGAAATCTTTCACAAACAAATTGGAGGTTTATCTTTCTAATCAAACAAAAGAATTTTTAAATTAGCCAAAAACTTTATTCACCCCCCTCTAAGGTTTTTCAATTGGTATCAGAGCAGGGCTTCTCTAAAAAAGGACTAACACCCTTGAAGCAAAAGATCTTTATTTCACTATGGCTAATATTTCTAATTTACCATATGTAGAAGGCTCTTCTACAAATAGACCTCCTCTTTTAGATGGTACAAATTATACTTTTTGGAAATCTAGAATCAAAATATATATTTTCTCTATTAACTTTAATCTTTGGAGCATTGTAGAGAATGGACCTTATGTTCCTATAAAGGATGGAATTGTCAAGAAGGTCGAAGATTATGATGAGCTTGACTCAAGGAAGATGACTCTAAACTTTCAAGCTATGAACATATTGAGTTGTACCTTGGATGCTAATGAATACAATAGAGTGAGCGGATGCGACTCGGCCCATGAAATGTGGAAGTTACTTAAAGTAACTCACGAAGGCACCAATCAAGTGAAGGAATCTAAATTGGCTATGTTGGTGAGAGATTATGAGCTATTCATGATGAAACAATATGAAAGCATTAGTGACATGTTCACAAGGTTCACCAACATCACAAATGGCTTAAAGGCATATGGAAAAGAGTACACAAGGGGAGAAGTAAATAGAAAGATTCTTGATTCACTCCCAAAAGCACGGCAACCAAAAACTCTTGCCATTGAGGAATCAAAAGAGTTAAGTCAACTTCCTATTGAAGAACTCATAGGATCTCTCCTCACCTATGAGATGAAAATAAAAAGATTAGATGAAATGGAAGATGAAGACAAAGGAAGAAAAGGCATAGCACTCAAAGTGAATGATGATGATCATACATGCTCGTCAAACAATGAAGATGAGATTGAGGATATGGCCCTAGTGATGAGGAAATTTAAAAGATTTTACAAAGAAGACTTCAACAGAGGAAAGAATCCTCCATTCAAGAAAGGAGGACAAAGTTTATTAATCTTCAAGGCTAGATGTTTTGAATGCAATAGCACCGATCATCTTGTAGCCGATTGTCCCAAGGCCCTTAAAAATGAAAAGAAAGCTTTAGAAGCCAAGCTTGAGGCATTGAAGAAGAAGAAGAAAGGCAAAGGCCTAATTGGAACTTGGGATCAAGACTCAAGTGAAAATGAAGAAGAAGAAAATGCCAACATATGCTTCATGGCACTAGAAAATGAGGTACAATCTTCACTTCCTAACTCTTCTAATATCCTTGATGATGAGTGTGATATTGATCCTAGCATAATCCTTATTGAAATGTATGATGAATGCAAAAAGGTTACTAAACGCAACAAAGATTTAAAAAGCAAAACTCAATTTTTGTTAGATGAAAATTCAAGACTCATTTGTGAAAATAAAGCCATTCTTGAATCCTTGGAAGTCTTGAAGAAAGAAAAAGAGAGCTCAAATGATGACTTTCAAAAACTTGTTTTAGAAAACAAAAACCTTTGTGAAAAGATTTCCTTTCTTGAAAAATGTTTGATTGATTATGATGTCTTAAAGAAAAAGGTGAGTGATCTCACTCTATGTGTTGAAAAATTCACAAAAGGAAAAGAAAACTTTGAAAAACTTCTTGGCTCTCAAAGATTACCTTTTGATAAAAATAGTATTGGATATACTAATTCCAATATTTTCTCAACACAAACACGGTTTGTAAAGGCTTCATCATCTCACTCACACCTTTGTTGCACCTATTGTGAAAAGAGTGGTCATAAAGCCACAAAGTGTTTTATAAAGAAAAAGATTGAAAGATGAGTGAAAACCGTTTGGAAAATAAAAGAAAATCCAACTAACATTCATTGACCCAAAAAGATATGGGTACCAAAAGACTTTTCTACTTCTTTTTTGTAGGAACACAAGCCAAGGTCATCTAAGTGGTACTTGGATAGCGGATGCTTAAGACACATGACCAGATATGCATCCCTCATGAATGAGCTAAGAGAAACCGAAGATGGCTTTGTTACTCTTGGAAGGATCATCGGTATAGGTAACATTAGATATGATTCATCTTCTTTAATTAAGGAAGTTCTTTTAAATTGATGTTTTGAAGTTTAATTTATCTAGTATTAGTCAATTGTGTGATTATGGGTACAAAGTTGTTTTTGAAAGTGAATCTTCTTCTATCATAAACAAGCTTGTGAACAAAACTATTTTTGTTTCAAAAAAAACGTTAGCATATGTCTATGTCTTTTATCTTGAAGTTCTCATTTCTCAAAACTTATAATGTCTCTTGGTTCATGATGATGATGTATTTTTGTGGCATAGAAGGTTTGGTCATGATAGTATGGATTTATTAAACAAACTCTCTTCAAAAGAACTTGTTATGGGCTTACCAAAACTTCATTTTGAGAAAACTAGACTTTTTGTGATGCTTGCCAATTTGGAAAACAAATTAATACCTCTTTTAAACCATAGTAAATGATTTCAACTTCAAAACCTTTAGAACTCATTCACATGGATTTATTTGGACCAATGAGGACCACTAGTCTTGGTGGTAAGAGGTATGCCTTTATTATTGTGGATGATTTTTTTTTTCACTTGGACTTTGTTTTCAAGCCGAAAGGATGAAGCATTTCATGATTTGCAAATTGATTTCTATAAGAAGTGATAATGGGAGAGTATTCAACAACCAAGATTTTACAAAAATTTGTGATGATTTTGGTATTTTACAAAACTTTTTTCGGTAGCCAAAACTCCTCAACAAAATGGATTTGTGGAAAAGAAAAATAGACCTTTACAAGAAATGGCAAGGTCAATGCTTTATGAAAATTCCCTTCCTAAACTTTTTGGGCCGAGGCCGTTAACACCGCATGCTACATTTGAATCGTGTTATCTTGAGACCTTATTTAAAGAAAACTCCCTTTGAACTCATTTTTAATAAAACCCCCTCAATTGGTTATTTTAAAGTTTTTGGATGCAAATGCTTTATTTTAAACACCAAAGACAATCTTGGGAAGTTTGATCGAAAATTCGATGAGGGAATTTTTCTTGGTTATTCTTCAAACAAAAGGGCTTTTAGAATTTTCAACAAAAGAACCTTATGTGTTGGAGAGTCTATTCATATATATTTTGATGAAACTAACATTTTTGACAAGAAAGATGATGATGACATAGATAACTCTTTAAGCTACCAACCTTTGTACACTCAAGCAATGGAAGAACATGATTATGGAGGAAGAAGAGATTGAAGCAACACAAGAAAATGATCAAGAAGCTCAAAATCTTCCTCAAAATGTGATATATCCAAAGGATCACTCTAAGGTTTTTCAATTGGTATTATTTCTAATCTTAATTTGCTTTTGTTATGCTAAGTGATCTGTTTGTGGCACTTTTTCTTTGTTGATAGGCCCTTCTTGTTATGGACTTCATGATGACACTTTAATGTTGAAAGTCCCACTACTACCTCTTCTATGATCCCTTGCTACTTTTCTCCTACATTTTTTTTATTTATGACAAAAGGGGGAGAAAATAGTGCAAGATGTAAGGGGGAGAAATTTTGTTAATATGTTGTTTATAGATGATGCCTATAAATTGTTTACAATGATTATTGATGCAAGAGGGAGTTATCTCATTTTCTTGGTGATTGTTATGCTTTGCACTTTTCCATATTTTGATGCATCACCATATTACTCTTGCTCTTTTGTTCTTCTTGCATATGTGTTTGTCATAATAAAAAAGGGGGAGATTGTTAGCCCTAAGGGCATTAATACTTGTGTTTTGATTATGATTAACATATGCTTGTGTGAGTATGTTAGCTAACCCTTCATAGAACAAAAGAAGAACATGTGAAGTCTCAAAGTCTCAAGCAAAAGATCTTGTTGATGAGGGCAAAATAGAGAAAAAGAGATCAAGCCATGCCAAGATCAAATCATTGAAGACATTGAAGGCATTGTCTTTGTTAGAGTGAACTAGGTACTATCTTGTAAACTCCCTAGTCTTAGTCTTTGATTAATTGATCATATATGAAGCTCTTCTTATAATTTTCTAAGATATAATCTTTTGTTAAAATCTAAGTATTCTTGACTGAAGATGTTTTGGAAAGTTTTTCTTCTCTTTAAAATGATTGTCAAGAATACATGCTTTTGAAACAAGGAAGAAAGTTTTTGTTTAAAAAAGAAACTTGGCTGAGGAAACAAAAATTCGGAAGTCGGTTTTAAAAAGCGGACGTCGGTTTTTCCAAAGTAAAAATTCAGCGATCCGTTTTTCGGAAAAAACAAGTCCGAATCTTTCTCTCTAAGAATTCGGTCATCCGGTTTTAAAACCGGTCGTCCGATTTTTCTCTAAATCAAAAATTCGGCAGTCCGTTTTCTAGCTTGATCAAGTCCGAATCTTTCTGTTTTAAAGAACCGGAAGTCCGTTTTCAGGAACCGGTCGTCCGGTTTTTGCTGTCAGTGTAAAAAATATTACCGTTGCACAGAAGTAACGGTCATTTCTGAAAAGCTACAGCCTATTTTCCTTAGGCAACGGTCTTGAGCTTCAAAACCCTATATATACACTCAATTATCAGCCATAAATAAAACAAGTTTGGGAATTATTCATTGAGAACATTTAATACATTTCAAGAGCTTCAAAAATACATTTTATTACAAATCATTTTCAATCCCAAACAAAAATCTTCTTGAGCTTCATTGTTGATCATCCATCAAAGAAGAAGAAAAGAGGTGCTTGTAGAAGTATTCCATTGAGTTGTAATCTTCCTCTTCTCAAGCCAATTTGGTAACATTGTTCCTTACTCTTCTCATTCTTTTATTGTGATCAAAGGTTTGTGGAAAACCCTTTGGGTGATCCTTTGATAAACTTGTTGTGTTGTTGTGATTGAGGTTATAGTGTAAAACCCTTGAAGGGTGAACCTCATTGTGTAGTTGTGTAACCAACTTTGAAGTTAGTGGATTTGTGAAATCCTTGGGTTGAGTCTCAAGGTAGTGGATGTAGCTCTTGGAGAGAGTGAACCACTATAAATTGTTGTGCATGCTCTTTAATTCTTTGCTCATTTCTTAATTGCCAATTCTATTAGATTGTGCTTTGTATGGATTCTTATTAAAAAGAGTTTTAGAAATCTTTCACAAACAAATTGGAGGTTTATCTTTCTAATCAAACAAAAGAATTCTTAAATTAGCCAAAAACCTTATTCACCCTCTCTCTAAGGTTTTTCACTATATTTGGGAAAATCACTTTCAAATAAAATTTATTTAAAATAGCAGCTTTTCGATTTTAAAAT
The DNA here is from genome assembly GCA_028651295.1 of Catharanthus roseus. NCBI lineage: Eukaryota > Viridiplantae > Streptophyta > Magnoliopsida > Gentianales > Apocynaceae > Catharanthus > Catharanthus roseus. Next base: position 2,515,569 of record JAPQWS010000032.1, on the reverse strand, counting down.
GAACGTGTCAAAAACATTTTCAGAAAATATGGATGTTTTAAATAAAATCGTTTTGGAACTTCAAAACGTTGGAGAGAACATCTCTGATGAAAATATTGCAGCCATTTAATTAAATGTCTTACCTGAATCTTTCAACGATTTCAAATATGCTATTAAATATGGCAGAGATGGTTATCTCTTTTCGATGTTAAAAATGTTTTGAAATCTAAAGATTTGGAGTTACAAAAAGAGAATAAATCATATGGTGAAAACTTTTTTGTACGAGGAAGAGTTGAACGAAGGGAACCTCCTAGTCACCGCATTAAAAGTAAAGGGCGATCCAAATCTCTAGAGAAGAACAAAATAAAGTGTTTTTATTGTGGTAAAGAGGGTCATATAAAAAACAAGTGTTTTAAACGGATTAAAGATGAAAAATAACGTAAACATGGTAAATGAAGTAATAAAATCGACAAAACCCACGATTTTTATTTATATGGTAATTCTATGTTTTCTGAGGTTTTGTGTGCTTCTCTTTCCCCTTCATGTTCTAAATTGTTGATCATTAGGTTCTTGATTCTGGTTGCTCTTTTCACATGACACCCAACAAACTATGGTTTTCTGATTTCAAACCCTTAAATCGAGGAAAGGTTTTCATGGGAAACAATCAAGTTTGTGATATGAAAGGCATCAGTAATATTTTCATTAAAATGCATGATGGTGTGACTAGGAAACTCACTAAAGTGAGATACGTACCCGACTTACGTCAAAATCTTATCTCCCTTAGTTATTTAGACTCTTTGGGTCTTTCTTTTAAATCCAAAAATGGTATTTTACATGTTTGCAAAGGGAACCTAGTCATGTTAAAAGGTTTTAAAAGAGAAACTTTATACATCCTTATTGGTAAAATCGTTTGTAACTCCATTGCATTGATTTCAAAAACTGTTCCCGAGAAAACTATGTTGTGGCATCGGAGGATCCGCCACATTAGTGAGAAGGGACTTTATTATTTACAAAAACAAAATCTTTTATGTGGCGACAAAATTGATTCTTTGGTTTTTTGTGACCACTGCGTTTTGGGAAAACAACACAAAATCAATTTTTCAACCAGCACATACAAGTCTTCTGCAATACTTGATTATTTGCATTGTAATCTATGGGGACCTGAAAAGGTTCCAACTTATGGTGGTAATGTTTATTTCTTTTCAATTGTTGATGATTTTTCAAGGCATGTTTGGGTTTTCCTTTTAAAAACTAAAGATAAAACTTTTGAAAAGTTTTTTGAATGGAAACGTTTTGCCGAAAATCATTCTAGAAATAAACTAAAAACTACCAGGACCGATAACAGTCTGGAATTTTGTAACCGTAAGTTTTCTAATTTGTGTGCATCGCATGGCATCCTACACCATAGAACGGTTAGATATAACCCACAGCAAAATAGAGTTGCCGAAAGGATGAACCATACGATTATGGATAAGGTTAGATGTCTTCTTGTTTCTTCTGGTGTCCCAAAACCTTTCTGGGGAAAAGCTGTTAGTACGGCTATCTACCTCATTAATAGATCCCCTCTATAGCTATAAATATTAGGACTCTTATAGAACTCTAGTGTAGTAAACCTCCTAAGCTTTCCAACTTGAGAGTTTTCGGGTGTGCGGCCTTTGCACATCAGAAGGAGGGAAAACTAGATCCAAGGTCTAGAAAGAGAGTGTTCATAGGATATCCTAGTGGGGTGAAGGGTTATAGAGTATGGTTAAAAGGTGAATCGGGGGTGAGGGTAGTTATCAGTAGGGATGTTATCATCAATGAGCTAGAAGCCCTGTCTTAAGGATAAACCCATCTCCGATAGTCCACCGAGTGTTCCCACTCCTAGTAGTATTCCTATAGAGGTGGAGGTCACCTCTGAACCTTCCTTAAAATCACCCCAGGAACCTGAAACCAATCCAGAACTTTCTACTTTATCCAGTAGCACACCTGATCCTTCTAGTATTACTAAAACCCTTGGTCCTGTTTTAGAAGGTTCTGATGAGGAGGAAGAACACCCTGAGGCACAAGCTCAAGCCTTTAGGGATTATCAACTTGCGAGAGATAGAGTTTGTAGGGTACCTAAAGATCATCCTCGGTATGGTTACTCCTACATTGTTTCATATGCCTTTGTTGTTGCATCTTATGTGGAGGAAAAAGAACCATTATGTTTTTCTGATGTTTTGAAAAGCCCTAATCGCGTTTTATGGTTATGTGCTATGGATAAGGAAATATCTTCTTTAGACAAAAACAAAACCTGGATTCTTGTTCCAAAACTCTCAAAACAAAAATTTGTTGATTGCAAATGGATTTTCAAAATAAAAAAACTCGAGTCTTCTTATGAAAATCCAAGGTTCAAGGCCAGACTAGTTGCAAAAGGTTTTTTACAAGTTGAGGGCATCGATTTCAATAAAATTTCTTCTCCTGTTGTTAAATACAAAACAATTAGGACTATTCTTGCTCTTGTTGCTTTCTATGATCTTAATCTTGAACAACTTGATGTTAAAACCACTTTCTTACATGGTGATCTCGAAGAGACTATATATATGCGACAATCACCAGGTTTTGAGGTTAAGGGTAAAGAACAAATGGTGTGTCTTTTGAAAAAGTCCTTACACGGGCTTAAACAATCACCCAGACAATGGTACAAGAGGTTTAATCTTTTTATGATAAAAATTGGTTTTACTAAAAGCAACTATGATAGTTTTCTTTACTTTTCTGGTAATAATGTTGATTCTCCTATTTATTTATTGCTTTATGTGGATGATATGCTAATTGCTTGCAAGCATAAAGCTAAAATTGACGATCTAAGATCCTTGTTAAAATCTAAATTCGATATGAAGGATTTAGGTATTGCATCCAAAATTCGTGGGATGAGTATTTCAAGAGATAGATCTGATCATTCACTTTTTCTATCTCAAAAGCCTTTCATTTAGAAAATTGTATCCAAATTTTCAATGCACCTGTGTAAGCCGTTATAACTCCACTTGCAAGCCATTTCAAACTTTCTAACAAAACTTGTCCTAAAATCGAAAGTGAGAAAAGAGATATGGCTAATATCCCTTACAGAATGGCTATAGGCTCAGTCATGCACTCAATGATATCTACCCGTCCAGACATTGCTTTTTCTATAAGCATTCTCAGCAGATTTATGTCTAACTATGGGAGAGATTACTGGGCTGCTCTCAAGTGGCTCCTACATTATCTTAACGGAACCTTAGATCGAGGCTCACATGATCATAACTGGTCTGATTTTGAACTAATTGGATTTGTTGATTTTGATTTTGCAGGTGATAAGGATGGTAGAAAATCTACCACATTCTATTTCTTTACCATAGCGGGTAATTGTGTCTCGTGGAAATCTCAATTGCAGCCGGTAGTTGCCTTATCAACTACTGAGGCTGAATACATCGCAGCAACAGAAGCAATTAAAGAAGTCATCTGGCTTCATGGGTTATTGAATGAATTACAAGTTTTACATTCAAAAGCTATTATTTATACTGATAGTCAGAGTTGTTTGCATTTATGTAAAAATCCGGTCTATCAGGAACGGAGAAAATATATAGATATCAAATATCACTTTACTAGGGAAAAAGTCTCTAGTGGTATAGTTAACATAGACAAGATTAGTACTGATAATAATCCTACAGATTTTGGTACTAAAATTGTAAACACTGATAAATTTATGTTTTGCAGGGAGTTTCTTCACTTGGACACAGTCTGATTCTTGGTAAGTTAAAACAACGGTTGGAAAAATATTGTTCGAGGTGGAGATTGTAGGCCTTTGGGCCTTAGTCTCCTAATATTTTTCCCCATTTTTCCAGCCCATTAATTTCTTTTCCTATGATGTTACTATTGGGCCATAACAAAAAAATTAGGTTGTTGAATTGGTCAGAGATGTCGGGCCGGGCCAGGGCGGACCAGCCCGGGCTTGCCCGTTGTGACTCGATCTATATCAACCCTCTCCTCTCCTTGGTTCACACAACACATGACCGATTCTCTTTTCTCTTTCTCTTCCTCTGCTACCCGTTGCGTCTCTGTCTTTTCTTCTTCCTTTCTCGATTTTTGCGGCTAGCTGTAACCACTGCCTCTTCGCCTCTTCGGTTTCTGTGCCGCTACTTGCTAGTATCGATCGTCGATCTCTTGCAATCGGTTATTGATTGCTGTTTGCTTGAGGGAGATAGAAAGGGTGAGAGAGAGAGAGAGAGAGATAAAGAGAGGAACCGATGATATTGTGGCCCTTAGACTGAGAAAAAACCTCCATCTTCACCGATATCGTAGTGTTCTTCGGCTGCGCCTCGACGCAACTTGCCGCTCTTCGCCGCTGCTCAGCGCCGCAGACATCCCGACATGGTGGTTCTCCGCTAGCGGTACCCACATCACCGCGGCAGGTAAGGGTGCATTTATCTTTATTATTTTCTTCTCTTGACTATTTGTTTTGGCTGCCATTTGGTCTTGCCATTCTCGGCTTGAACCAATTCATAGGAAGAAGAGGAAGAAATTATTGTAATAGACAGGGTTTATTTTTCCGTTGTTTTTAATTTTTATTTGTAATAGTAAATAGATTGATTTGTAATAGTAATTAGTTTTCCTAATAGTCATATTATGGATATTACGGAAAGAAATATATACATATATTCTACTACTTTAATTTCCCACCAGAATTTTTTCTCCTAAAAATTTCTCTCCAATGATTTTTTTAGTTCCCTCCAGATTTTAACCCCTAAATATTGCACAGTTATTTAACTATCTATATTAAGTCTTCTTCCTAAAAGATTTTAACTGTCTCCTTCTACATCCCTTCTCTAGCTTTCTCTATTTCTATGACATAAGAGGAGTAACTTTTCAAGTGTGCCTCTATTAACAAGAAGTCAAATTTGTATCAAACAACTATCAGCAAGTATTTTTATGGAGTTTTTTTTTTTTTTTTATTTCAAATTAATATGCAATTTAATATTTTTTTGGTTCATCATTATAAAAATTAAAATAAAGTCTATCTTGAACTCTCATGTCTCCTCCAAAATGATCGATGGAAAAAGAATCTATTTTTCCAAGGTTTGACATTTTGATGTAAAATCTTTCTGTACGATTTGGGAACCAAAATTGGTCCATTTTTATATATTACTAATATTTTTTTGGTTTATTTTGCAGGAAACAAATGCATGAAGGACTTCATTTGGCATTTTTTAAGAGTAGTTTAGAATTATGAATCTTGTAATTTTATATTTGGATATTAAAATTTTCAGTGCATTGAATATTTGGGTTTTACACCATATGATGTTTATTTACTTTTTGAATTCTAATTGCGTTTGTGATTTTGTGTATATATATATATATGATTTTCAAATTTGTGATAAAAATTTGGTTATATATAATCATCACAAATGTAACAAATTTAATAAATCAAGCAATTAATAAATTAACTTCATAATTTATTTGTGACAATTATGTACACATTAGTGAAAAAAATTTGTGTAACAAATAATTTTAATTCTGGCAAATTTTAGTTTTAATTAGTGATAAAATTGTCATAACAAACAATTTTTATATTTGTGACCAAATCCTTTAGACAATAGTCACTAATCTAAATATCTTTTGTCGCTAATAGAAATTGTGCTATTGAATAAAAAATTCTTTGTGACAATTATAAACATTCTAGTGACAATATTTTTATAATAAATAATTTTCATTATAGAAACTAGATTGACACTTAGTGCAAAAATTAATTACTCACAGTATAAGTGATAAAACTTTTTCACTATTTTCAGTTATTTTAGTGTCAATAATATTGTCATAAATAAATATAAACTTGTCACGACTGTGGTTGTCACAAATAAGTATTTTTTGAGTCGTAACAGTTGTCATAAATATATAATTATTGTGACCACATAAATTTGTCACTTTTCTTAAAATTTTTTATATCGAAAATTTTGACACAGTAGTTTTAATAAATATGACAAAGTTGTCACAATTTTAACAGAGGTATTTGTGACAGCAAGTGACGACCTCAAAATTTTGTTACAAATAATAACAGTGACAAAATTTACTGTTTATAGTGACGACTTTTGTTTTAACTAAAAATGCAATTTCTTTTAGTGTCCATTTATAAGCGACTAGATTTATCGTATAAAGAAGAATTAGAAGATAGAGACTTAACAAATAGGAAGATAAACATTACATATTCCTATAAGTTTAGGGTAGAATATTCTTATCCTTTTGAGGTGTAGATGGACATCCACGTAATTTCATAACATATTATTATTTTGTACTGATAATTATCATTTTTATCAACTTGGTATTTGATTATGCCTAATTAATAATTTAGACATATACCGCATTTCGAGAGTTTTAAAACGATATTATTAATTATATTTTAAAAAAATGTTACCAAAGGTTCAACGACGAGACTTTTGTAGGCAAGACTTTCTATTTTTAAATAAAAAAGATTTCATGGGAAACGCCTTCAATAAGTTGGAGAGGTATGTGTTACCGATGGACTTGGTCTTCCGTAACGGACATTAAAAACCTAGACGGCTCCATTTCTATTAGTAAACCGTCGATAAAAAAAAAAAAAAAAACCAAAGAAATAGTGAGAATATGATTGACGGTAAAAGTAGTTTTTTTGTAGTGTCTGTTTACGTGAGATTAACACACGTGAATACAGATAGCTTATATTATATATGATAATTCAAATCGAATAAATCTTATAAAATCTAAAAAGTTTGATGAAAATTATTAAACTCTAAAGAAATCTATATCTTAAAATTTAAAAAGTTAATTCATATTATAATATGTATTTCGAGTATGAGTTAGACAAACACTTTCTTTGAGATAGTGCGATTTCTTATATGTGACAAATAAAAAAATAATAGAGAAACTATTTATAAAAACAAGATAGAATTCTAAAGGACAAAAAATTTGAATTCACAATATCTCACATCTTCTCTTATAAACTATTTTAGTTTTACAAAATGTAATAAAAATTTTTATTTTTTTCAAACTAAAAGCCAACTGAAATAAAGCCAATCTTGCAATGTGGATCAACTGGTCCTCCATGAGATTGACATATCTAATAAATTTAGCACATAAAAACAAAGCAAGTTTTTTAGATAAACTTACCTTTTTTCTTGTTTGTTTTCCCTTATGAAGAAGTGGTTGTGTACTTCGGTGTTGTAATGTGATGTTATTTGTCAAAAACTTATTTTTTTTCACCAGTTATCAACTAATTGAATCTCACTTAGTACGTAGGTAAAGGTATCTAAGTAAAAAAATCGCACTATTAAATCACACACCTCTAATAAAAAATAATTTATTTCAATTAACTATTTTTTTCTAGAATGTTTCAATTGGCTATTGGTGTCGAGAATTGGGGTATATAGCCTACAGAAGCATAGGTTAGCTTAGTTGGCATGTGAAGACAGGATACATAAGTGTTAGCTTATTCTAGGAGATTATCTGGTTTTTTTCCTTCTCTATATGGAAAAATGAAACAAAGCCCATTACCTTAAAGAGTGTTTCACCAAACTACCTTTTGGTAATTAAGGACATACAATAATTCATATATATGCTACTTAATTCTAGAGTTAGAACAGTTAGAAATGACAACGATATAGTTTTTTCTCGATTCCGATAAATAACCTTTTAATTAAATTATATGTCCGATTATATGATTAATGATAATTTTATTAGAATTTGGTATTTATTAAATCAACTTATATCGAAACCGATAGATATTGATAATAAAGTTTTATCGATAGAAAAAATCGATACCGATTGTAATCAATTTTTACGTTTAATACGTTTCAGAATTCATACACTATCATTTGATTTTTTGTTATTTTTTGGTAGTTATTTCTCTACTCTCATTTAGATTTTTGTTGTTTAAACAATTAAATGTTATTTGTGACTTTTTTAAATTTTTTGAAGAATTTTTGCAGGTTAATTTTGTTTTTAAAAATAAAAATAAAAAAGTTTAATCCTTAATCAGTTACCAAATAGTTTTGGTATTGATAATAAGAAAAGTTACCGATCGATAAATGATATGAAATTATTAATCGATTGAATAATTGGTAACGATAACCTCGAATTGGTCTGTTACTATACTATTGTCATTCCTAAGTAAATTTAGCTTTGAGCTAACAGTAATGCAAATAGCAAAAAGGCTAGAATGGGGTTTGAAAAGTTCAATGTGTACTTGTTAGATTTGGCTTTGAAATTTTTGCATTCGGTCTTGAAATTCTTGCGTTGAATTGAAAAAGTAGAATGGTTTTATGAGAGAAGATTGGATCTCAAAATTGAGATTTAAGATGTGAGATGGCCCCATTTGGTTGTCATGAATTCTCTCTCTCTCTCTCTAAAAAAAGTAGTTTGATTCCCATTTATTAAATTTTGGTGTTTGGAAGATTACTTATATTTTTTTTTAAAAGAATATGATTCCTTAAAACAAGGAATATAATGGTAGAATCCCACGAAAAAGAATACCTATATGGAGGTGATATTCTGTTTACTTTCTATAGGATTTTGAAACTACCATTACCTAAAATTTAGAAAGACTTAAATAAAAGGTAGGGTGATTTAAAACTACTATTAGCCTAAAACATTTTCGTTCTTCTCTCTCTTTTTTTTTAAATTATGAATAATTTAATTATTCAGAGTGATTAAATCTGTGAATTCCATTATTTATGTCTTTATTTTTATAAAAGTTTAAGTTTTTTTATACACGTCTTCTCTGATTAAAAATATTTTATATTAAATAGTACTAGAATCGATTTATTTACCTAATTGATATATTTTTAAAATTTCTATGGTATGAAATAGAATCATGATTTGAATTAATAAAATTAATTAAGATTTTAATTCATTTATTAAACATATAATGAAAATTTTATTAACGTAACATTAACTCTTGATTCAGATTAAATGTACAAAAAGGGTATTTTAGAAAATTTATTATAAGGCCATCTTCAATCCAAAACTTTAAAATATAATAAATTTCACGCTAAAATATAGTATTTATGATACTTTTACTTCAACCCAATTACTCTATTTTTCACCTCCAAAAGGAATATTCCACTTAATTTTCTTATCCTTCTATTTTTTATTATTGTAATTATTTTTACATAATAAAATTGATTCATTTTTATAAGCATGTTATTAATATTTAAAATGAATAATATAAATAATAAAAATTTAATTAAATCATAATATATTATAAAATACTAAATTTTATTAAATATTACTAATAAAACGTCAAAACATAAAAACAAAACATAAAAAGATTATAAGACATATATTGTTTAGATCAATTTATTTACAAATTTTAAAATTATAATTGTTGAGAATCCCACATCGGCTAATTAAAGAAAATAATTACAACTTATAAATATTTGGGCAACAAATTCTAACATGGTATCAGAGCCAGTTGTTTGACTGCCTGAGTTGGACCACCCGCATGTCCAATCCTGCAAGGGGGTGTCGGCTAATTAAAGAACTCTTGAGGTATCTTTTGGGGTGAGAAATTAAAATACTTATAGTAATCAATTGACAAGATCTAATTTTATTATATTGTAAAAATTTAACATCTTTAATATTTATAAAGATGAGAAATCAATTTAATTAAATTAAGTATAAAATGCATGCATTGAAAAATCGATCGATACAGAAAATTCAAAACATTTTTTGAATTATTATTAAGATAAGATTATAATAATTAGTGGTGCAATGAGAGTGGGAGTTTTAGCAATATTTTTTGTTTTCATGTTCTTGTCGGGAGTATAGTTCTTGTTAGAGATTTGAAACATGATGATCATGATCAGAAGTTTCTGATTTGTAAGGGAGGTGGCCGGCGGTTTGGTGGAGCTGGACTTGGTGATGGTGAACTTGAAGGTGGAAATGGTAATAATATTGGAAGGGGTGTAGTTGGTGTAGGAAACGGATAGGGTAGTTGTGCGTCTGGTGTTGGGAGGGGATTTGGTGGTTGAGGTGGAAAAGTTGGGATCGGGAGTGGGATAGGTATTGGTTGAGGTCCAAGAGGTGGTGAAGGTAGAGGTGGGATCGAAGGTGGTATAGTAGGAGATATGATGATCACAAGTTTCTCACCGGAAAGGGAGGTGGGATTGGCAGCGGCAATAGATTTGGAGGTGGAGGCAGTGCTGGTGCTGGTGTAGGCGGTGGTGAAAATGGTGGGGGACGTTGTAGGATCTTAGGTGTTACTATTTGTCTTAAAACTAATTGGTGTTAGAAAAGATGTATACCTAACTTCATAATGCATTCAACACACAATGACCTATGGCATTCGATTGTGACTTGACCCTCCCCTCCCCCTAGCCGCCACCACGAGCAATTGATATACACCAACAATCTCTCCCTTTAGCAAATGCTCCTGTTGGGAATCTAACCATTAAACTTAGCTCTAATATCACTTGTAGGACCTTAAGCGTTATCACTTGCCCTAAAGTCAATTGGTGTTAGAAAAGACGTATCATATCCTAATCTTATAGTGCATTCAACATACAAGCGCCCACATTATTCGACTGTGACTTAACCTCCTTACCCTCCACCACGGGCAATTGATGTATGCCGACAGAGGTGGTCTTGATGGTAGTGGTAGTAGTGGTTCTAGAGGAGGATTTTGTGGTGGGGTAGGTGATAGGGTGGACTTGGAGGTGGACTTGGTAGTGGTGTAGGTGGCACTACAAGAAAAAGGGGCTATGGTGACATATTATTAAGGCATATAAAAAACTATGTCTCAATATATAATTTTCCCTACACTTTCTTAAACGCGTTAAATACATCTATCAAGACGTTTATAAACATTTGTAATATTATATAAATGCCCTTAAAAATTTTGGGTTCTGAATTAGAACTAGTCCTCAAGCAAAAATAAAGAATAAAAAGAAAAACTAACTAGCCACTTTCGTAGGACTCACGATTGCACTTAGCATGTGCAACAAGCCCTTTAAACCCCTAAGTTACCCCTAGTGGACGAGTATAGTCTCGTGAGGGTTTGCAAACGACGTACCCACAAAGTCAAAATAAACAACAAACTTTAGAAAATATATATAATAATCCCAATTAAGTACCCTCCATCAATATCTCAAACTTATCAAGACAAATACTCTTCCTCTTATTTTCAAGCTCAAGTAAACAAACAAATATTCAATTATCTCCCATAACTAATGCAAAACTTGTGTAATGTGTGATCGTGGTCATCAGAGAGTATGAAATAAATACTAAATAAAATTTTCAAATTACATATAGAGAACAAATCTCAGCAAGAGTTCATTCCATAGGCTCACTCTTCGTACCTTCTCTCCACTAATCAAGGATTCTCAACTCAACTCAGATCAGGTAGGACTTTAAAGCTTGTAATGTAAGGTTAGGGCATTGGTTATCAAGCGAAGGTAAGGAATTCAAAATCAAAGAAAAGAGAGCTTACAAAGAAGATGGATACTTTAAAATTTCGACAAACTTTCTAACTTTGTTTTTGCTCCTTCAAGTAACACATTCACCAACTACCGTCTTCTTTTTCTCAAAATTTCATCATTAAGGTCCTTCCTTTTCTTATATTCACAAATTCGGGCCTCTTGAATTTTTTTCTTTGCACCTTATAACTTGTAACAATCATGTATCGACTTTTATTTCTTTGTCTTTTTCCTTTTTTTTTTCAGCTCAATACATTTTTTTTCAACACCACAAATCATATATATATTTATATTTTCTTCTCCCTTTTTTCAAAATAACTTCTTCTCTTTCCATAACATAAAAAAATAATAACCCATCATTGAAGCACAAGTTAGAAGTTTGCATTAAGCTGTCTACAAGATTAAGGGTTAATATTTAAGTGGTTTAAAGAAAGATATAACATTTAGGCTCAAAAGGGTACGAAGGTAAAAATTTATGAAATTTGGTAAGCATGAAAGGCACAAACGATTCAAAGAAGACCTATGACCGTCGTCTCTGAGTCAAATAAGGAAAACCTTTCTATTTCGCCTCAAGAGGTACTCAAGTAAGTTCTAGAATGTACGGAAGAGATTCATCAACTTTATGTCGCTCAAAAATAATGTAAAGGATTTATTAAATACTAACAATGACCCATGTGTTCAAGTGTAAGTCATGCAAAAGTTATAACAAATATAGAACATAAGTCCGTCACCCTAATTAAAAACAAGAAAATAAATACTTTTCTCAACTCATTTAAGACATTTTTAAAGGAACTCAAAAAGAATTATTCTTTATGTGAAATCATATTTTTGGTTTCTTTTTTTTTCAAAATAATGTAGAAAAATAAATTTAAAAAAATAAAAAATATATAAAAAAATTTGAACAAGAAATACGAGAGAAAAAAAAACAACGAAAATACTAAAAAAATAGTAGATATCAGAATAAAAGCATCTTCTCCCCCACACCTAGACCTTACATTGTCCACAATGTAATAAAATAATGCCAAGAGTAGAGAAGAGACAAAGAAAAGAGCAACACAACCTGGTAGAAGAAGCAATATTAATGCTTGTCTGCAGGAGTAGTAAACAATCTCTGTAATCTCCATGGTTATGATAAGTTGTTTGATTACCCTACAAAACAAACGTTTCATACATTTCTACCAATCAAGTGGAATAAAAAATTAAAAAATAAAAATAAAATAAATAAATAAAATAAAATTTGGGTTGCCTCCCAAAAGCGCTAATTTTAAAGTTTTCAGCCAGACTCCCTAATTCTTTTGCATTCAGCCAGGATCTATTTCTCTCATATTAAGCTCATGATTCACAATCAAAGAAGAGTTTTCAGGTGGAGCAATGCAGGCAAGATTAGAATTAACATTTTCAGTGCAGATAAGGTTTTCTTTCTCAATAAAAGTATAATCTCTTGAACACATTAAAGGTAGAGTTTCTTCAATTAATTCATCATTTACATCTACCAAACAGCAATCAGAATTATCTTCTATAGAAGGTTGTGAAGAAGTTTTAAAAATATTTAATCTAACCCTCATATTCATTACAGAGACATCCATAACTCCAGTTCTACAATTAATAGTAGCATCAGCAGTAGCCAAAAAAGGACGACCTAGAATAATGGGGATATAATTCTGAGAAGATCTACCAGGTTCCATATCTAAGACTACAAAGTCTACAGGGAAGACACCTTTATCAATTTGAACTAGAACATCATCTATCCTCCCCCTAGGTACCTCGATTGATCTATCGGCTAATTGTAAGGTCATGTCAGTTGGTTGCAATTCCCCTAATCCTAACTCTTCATAAACAGAGTATGGAATCAAATTAATACTAGAACCTAAATCTAAGAGTGCCCTATCTATTTTATGATTACCAATAAGACATGAGATAGTAGGGACACCAGGATCTTTATATTTAGGTGGAGTGTTGTATTGCAAAACAGAGCTCACCTGTTCGATTAAGAAGATTTTCTTAGAAACACCTGGTTTTAGATTTTCTTTTAAAAGTACACATGTCTTTAAGAAATTTTTGCATAGGATGGGACTTGCTTAATAACCTCTAAAAGTGGAAGATTAATTTTAACTTGTTTGAGAGTTTCTAAAATATCTTCCCTTTTATTATCCTTTCTAAGATGTAGGGGTGGCAATAAAGCTTCTGGATAAGGAACCTTAGGCTTGTACGAAGTCATGGGAGATGGTTCTGGAGTTTTATATTTAGAAGAGGAAGCTAGTTCCTTTTCTACATTCTTTTCAATTTTAGTCTCTATATCAATCTCCTCAGTTTCGTTTTCATTTAATTCCTTATCTTTAATTGGTTCCCCTACTTTATTATCTACCTTCTTCCCACTCCTAAGGGTAATTACGACTTTAGCTTGCTCATGATAATTAGCTCTAGGATTCTCTATTGGATGACTAGGAAGCTTACCCTCATCTCTTCTACTTATTGTATTAGCTAGTTGCCCTATTTGAGTTTCTAACTTAGCAATAGATTGAGTGTGTGAATCTAGAATTTGTGTCATAGATTCTAAACCTTTCAAAGCAGATAAGACTTTTTCTTCAAACATAGAATTTCCACTTTGAGGAGGGTGAGGAGGTATATACCTTTGGGATTGAAAACCTGGGGGAGTAGTCATACCGCAGTTATCCTGTTTTGTTGATATTGTTGTTGGCCTAATTGAACTTCCCCTCCTTGTTGCCTCCAAGAGAAATTAGGATGATTTCTCCAGCCTGGATTGTACGTGTTTGAATATGGGTCATTCTGTCTGTGAAATCCTTGGGCTGCATTGACTTGCTCCTGCACAAATTCTGGAAATAGTGAAGCACTAGGACAGTCATGGATAACATGAGAAGGACTAGAGCAAATTGCACAAACACCTTGAACATTAGCAGAATTAGTAGGCAATGTATTTAAAGCTAACAATTGATCAAACTTTTTGGATAAGGCATCAACTTTCAAAGAAAGATCAACATTTTGAGAAACTTCATACATTCCTCTATTTCCTATTTGCCTAGATGTGCCTACGCGTGAGGAGGTGGCATGTTGTTGCGAATTATCACTCAAATTTTCAAATAAATCCCACGCCTCATCTGCAGTTTTATAAAGAAAAGTACCACCACAAGAGGAATCAACCATTTGGCGGTTTCTCTCATCTAGTCCTGAATAAAAACTTTGGATTTGCTGCCATTTAGGGACTTCATGGTGAGGGCAACTACGAAGAAGTTCTTTAAATCTCTCCCAACTCTCATGAAATTGTTCATTATTTTGTTGGGAAAAAGTAGTGATCTCTCTCCTAAATCTTGTAAGTTTACCCATAGGAAAATATTTTTTCAAAAATTCCCTAGACATCTCAGCCCATGTACCTATTCTCTCACGTGTATGTAACCAATGTTTAGCCTTATCCTTCAAAGAAAAAGGAAAAAGGCGTAATCTAATAGCATGATCACTTACATTAGGCAGTTTAAAAGTAGAGCAAATTTTTAAAAACTCATCAATATGCTTATAAGGATTTTCAGAATCAAGCCCATAAAAAGATGGTAACATTTGAATAGTAGAAGCTTTGATTTCAAAGTGATTAGCTTCAATTTCAGGTAGTCTATTACCTATTGGTGAATTATATGTGTTGGGAGTAAAATACTCCCTTAGTGCTCGCGGATGTTCAGCAATTTTAATGTCAAAAGTGTTAGTGATTTTTCCTTGTGCTCTAAGTGCCTTAAGTGTACGCTCTATCTCAGAATCAAATTCTTTCAAATCAACAGAGAGCGAACGACGACCATGCATTAATAAATAAATTCAAGAAAAGAAAAAAAATTACTACAAATAATAATGAAGAATAAATATCTCAATAAAAGAATATTAAAAAAATAATAAAAAAATAAATAAAAAGACAACTAAGAAAACAATAAAAAAAAATTTCTTTTTTTTTTAGAAATAAAAAAATAATAAAAATAAATAAAAAATATTAACAAATTTAGGAGATAATAACACAAGCAATTAATTCAACCTTTCCCCGGCAACGGCGCCAAAAACTTGATCGGGATTTTTATAATAAAGTTTTAAACCTAATACTTGCAAGTGCACAAGATCAATGTAATACGGAAGTATGAGGGTATCGAACCACAGAGAAAGGCTTAACTACCTAAATTATTATCTTCCTAAATTAATTTTATAAAAAGAAGAATCAAATTTTATTATTATTTATAAATTAATTAAAACTAATGAATAAAATAAATAAACTGAAACTAACGGGAGATTAACCAAAAGAAGTCGATTTAGAACCTTGAATCCACCACTAACCTATATAACAATGATTTAATTTTATTTAGGAGAAAAGATTAAACATTTATGTGGTGATCTAGGCTACAAGCTTCGATTCACTAGAGAAATATATTGTGCTTAAATGCATGACATAATCCATCTAACCATTAGCATGACTTATTCATTCCTATGACATAAATCATCTAAAATTAGCATGAACTATTCAATTCTAAAACCCACAATATACTTGCAAAAATCACATATCTCTCATACCCAAGACTACAAGAATTAATCATGGATAAAAATATCAATTAACCCAAATAATTATTCTACAAGAACAATCACAAAGAATTAATTGCATGAAACCGATAACATCCTAAGATATGTAATCACATAAATAATAGAATAAATCTCCCAAAAATAAAATAAACCAAAGTCACATGGCTAGGGTTTCATCAAGATTCTAAAAATAAATTTAGTTCATGGCTAAAGGGAAAGAATGAACCAATTTCTTGGAGTAGATCATGGCTTTCTTCTTCTCCAATTGAAAACTTGCCGCAGCTCTTCTCTTTTTCTCTTCTTCTTCTTGATCTTCCTCCCCCCACCTTTCTTGTGTGGCTCTTCTATATATAGACAAAAGAGAAGCAAAATCCTAATCCTTAAAGGATTCAAATACTAAAGTTCTAATCCTAAAAGGATTCTGCTAAAGTTTTAATCCTAATCCTTAAAGGATTCAAATACTGCAGCTTCCCTTTACCAAATTTAATATAGAATCTTTATTTTCCATTCTTTTTTAGAAATCTGCACAAATATAAATAAAATAAATTAAATATAATAATTATGACTAGTAAATAAATAAAATATTTTCAAAGGCTAATAATTAAAACTTAAGGTATTTATTTGTATTAAAAATCGACTCTATCAATTAGAAGACTAGGAAATTCATCCACGCCTTTTCTCTTTTGTGGGAGTTACTTTTTAAAATAGTTTGAGGAGAAAAAACATCTATCAGCCTCTTCATCACCAAAACCCTCCCTAATCGAAGCTTCCCTCGTCCTCACTCCACCGTTCTGCTCCACCAGTTATCGTACCAATAATCTACCGCACCACCCCCAGGGACTTCCCCTGCCTCTTCTCCAATCAAAAGTAAGAAGAACATAGTACGTCCTTCCTCTTATTGACATGCTTGCTTCTCCCCCTTTCTCTCCCTCTTAAAACCGATTTGCTTGTTAAATTGCACATTGTCTGTTTTTTGTTAGAAGAGTACCTAGTCTTTAAGGCTAGTTGTTGCCATTTAGTGGCCCATGTTGTAATGTGCTGATTCCATGATTTGTTCATTCCCTACATTATAGGATAAAGTAGTTATAAGCGGGTACTATATATTAGAAATGAAATCCTAGAACTTTGTGTGTGTAGAATCAATCTTTTTTCTCTACTCACAATATTTTATATCATCAGAGCCACCTCTTCTATCGTATGTCCATTTCACCAAAACGTTCAAAGCCGGCCACAACAGCGGCAGTATCGAGCTCCGACGGTCTTCTTCCGACACTATCATTCGGACATTTGATTACGATCAAGTTGAATCAGGATAACTTCCTACTATGGTAAGCCCAGATATTACCCTACCTTTGCAGCCAACAACTCATGGGATTTGTAGACGGCATTACCAGCCTGTCGTCCAAGACCATCACAGAGAAGGACTCACATGTGGCAAATCTGGCATATCAGGCCTGGATTCTCCAAGATTAGCTTGTGCTAAGCACACTACTGTCCTCCTTGGCTTTTGAAGTGCTGCAGCAAGTGTTGTTCCTCTCATATCGCGCGAGGTATGGAATCAACTTCATAGCATGTCTGCTTCTCAATGTAAAGCCAAAATAATGCAGATTCGTTGTCAACTCTTAACAGTCCAGAAGAGTGATCTATCAATGGCTGACTACGTCCCCAAGGTCAAGAGTCTCAGTGACTCCATGGCATCTACAGGTAATGCACTAAGAACCGATGAATTGTTCTCCCACATGTTCACGGGCCTCAGATCTGAGTATGATCCGATTGTTAAGTTGCTCACCACCCGCTTTGACGACCTCACTTTTGATGATGTCTACACATACATGATGACATTTGATATGTACCTAGATCAGCACAATACAACTATACAATTCGGGTCCTCAATCAATTCTGTTGTACACCACAATACCAACAGCAGCAGAGACAGCCGAGGGCGTGGTGGATGAAATCGTGGACGTGAACGACAGACGTCGTTCAACACCAACTCCATCTTGAGCAAGAGTAACAACAATAATAGCGAGGTCTGTAAAATCTGCGATAGGGCTAATCATGCTGCACCAAAGTGCTACCATTGATTCTACCATAGCTATCAAGTGGATGAACCACGCACTGCAGTTGTTATCACCACTCTTTCGTACAACTTGGACACGAACTAGTACACTGACACCGGCGCTACTGATCACATCACCAGCAACCTTGACTGTCTAACAGTACGTGAGAAGTATACTGGTAAAGATCAGGTCCAGACAGTGAACGGCAAAGGTATGCTCATTGTTCATATTGGTGACTCTAGCATCTTTACTCCAAACAAAATTCTTCATTTGAAAAATATTCTTCATGTGCCGCCACTAAAAATTTTGTCTATTTATAAATTCACATCTGATAACAATGCTATTTTTAAATTCGATTACGATTGTTATTTCATCAAGGATCGAGCCACATGAAAAAGTCTTCTTAAAGGTCATTTTGAAAGAGGTCTCTACCCTTTGTCGATACAGTACATTGGTAATCTGAAGAAAGCTTTGTCAGAAGTTAAAACCCATTATGAACAATGGCACTGCAGTTTGGGACATCCTTCTTCATCAGTAGTTCAACAAGTGTTATAGCTCAACAATCTCCCTTATGAAAACTACCGGAATAATTCCTCGGTTTGTAGTGCTTGTCATCTTGGAAAAAGCCATCACCTTCCCCATCCCATATCAAATAATGTATCAACATCTCCATTAGATCTCGCCCGGATGTATGGGGACCAGCACATACATCAGTAAATGGTTTTAGGTATTCTGTGAGTTTTGTTGATGACTTTAGTAGATTTACCTGGCTCTATTTGTTAAAAAGCAAAGCTGATATAGCAAGCATCTTTGTCCAGTTTCAAAAATATGTTGAACTTTTTCTTAATAAAAAAAATCTTTTATGTTCAATCTGATTGGGGTAGAGAATATCAGAAACTCCACAGTATTCTTGGTAAAACTGGTATTGCTCATTGAGTTTCCTGTCCTCATACACCTCAACAGAACGGGTTAGTAGAAAGAAAGCATCGTCATGTAGCAGAAGTTACTCTTTCTCTTCTTGCTCAATCCCACAAGCCTATTAAATTATAGGATAAAACTATTCAAACTACTAGCTATTTGATAAATAGGTTACTTAGCAAGGTCATCCAGTCATTAACCCCCATAGAAAAATTGCTTGGTAACAAACCTGATTACTCACTTCTCAAAACTTTTTGCTGTGCTTGCGAGCCTAATCTGAGACCTTACAATCAATAAAAACTACAATTTCGCTCTAAACAGTGTGTTTTTATAGGATACATCAACATGTACATGATGTTTCTACTAGCAGGGTTTATATCTCAAGAGATGTTATTTTTTATGAAAAGTTTTTCCCTTTCTCCACAAAGTCCTCTTCTTCTGGTTGTGTTCAAAATGTTGAGCAACTTCTTCTACCTATACAAAACCAAATTCGGAGTGATCAATTGATTAATGAGCACTTGCCTGTTCAAACTGATCTTGTTTTGCAGCCGCAGGAAAACACTGATCATACTGTAGGTGGTCACAACTCTACTGAAGCTGATGCTGCTCCACATTCTCCTCCTGTTACTACTCCTCACCACTCATCCACTATACGAGTACCAATTGGTGTTGACAAGACCTCTGCAACTACTACTTTTCAGTATTCACTTGCTAGTACTACTGCATCTGGACCTGAACCTAATGCTGGTGAAATAAAACAAGGCACCAGTACTGTAGCAGGCCATCCTATGCGCACAAGGTTGAAAAATAATATCATTATCCCTAGAAAATTTACTGATGGTACAGTAACATATGCAGCAGCTGTGGTCCTTGAAGAACCAACAAGTCACAAAGAAGCATTGCAAAATAGTAACTGGAGGAGAGCAATGGATGCAGAGTTTATTGCTTTGATGAAAAATGAGACCTGACAGCTTGTGCCACCACAAAAGCATATAAACATAGTTGACTGCAAGTGAGTATACAAAATCAAGAGAATGCCAAATGGTTTCGTTGATCGATTCAAGGCTCGATTAGTGGCAAAAGGGTTTAAACAGAGGTATGGAATAGATTAAGAAGACACTCTTAGTCCAGTAGTGAAACTTTTTACTATCAGGCTTATTTTGAGTAACAAGAGGGTGGAATCTACACCAATTGGATGTGTAGAATGCGTTTCTTCATGGCATTCTTGAAGAGGAAATACTTATGAACAACCTCTTGGGTATGAAGATGCTCGCTATCCACTTCATGTCTGCATACTCAAGAAAGCACTATATAGATTAAAAAGACCCCGAGAGCATGGAGCTCAAGATTAAGCACCAAACTGTAGGATGTCCGGATGACCGACGATCAACAAATGATTTTGCAGTGTACTTCGGTACAAACTTAATCTTATGGAGTTCACGTAAACAAGCTACAGTGTCAAGATTCAGCACTGAATCAGAGTTCAAAGGTCTTGCAAATGCTACAGCTGAAGTAGTTTGGAATCAGTCGTTTCTTGGGAAACTTGGAATTTTTCAGCACAGAGCTCTGGTTTTATGGTGTGACAACTTAGGTGCTACTTATCTTTCCGCTAATCCTGTCTTCCATGCGAGAACGAAACACATCGAAGCTGACTTTCACTTTGTCAAAGAGAGGGTTGCTCGCAAAGCCTTAGAGATCAGATTTATCCCAAGTCAAGATCAAGTTGCTGGTATACTTACCAAACTTGAAACAGCTCGTCAATTGCAGATGTTCAGCAGCAATCTCAATCTGGTTAAAGCCGGTTGAGATTGAGGGGGAATGTTAAATTGCACATATCTGTTTTTGGTTAGAAAAGTACCTAGTCTTTAGGGCTAGTTGTTGTCATTTAATGGCCCATGTTGTAATGTGTTGATTCCATGATTTGTTCATCCCCTACATTATAGGATGAAGTAGTTATAAGTTGGTACTATATATCAGAATGAAATCTCAGCACTTTGTGTGTGTGGAATCAATCTTTTCTCTCTACTCACAATCTTTTATTGCTTACTACTCTTTGTCTGTTCATTTCTTCATACAAAATTAGGAATATAAGCTGTAAAAGTTAATCGATGCTCTATTTGAGCTTAGATTTGCATTCCAATTCAATTCCCTAAGGCAATTTCCGGATTTTACTGTGCTAAAGAACCAATTTGGGTCTATAGAAATAACTGGTGTTGCTTATATTCTCAGCCACACTCGAATTTGCTTCTGATGTTCTGGTAAGCTCGTCTCTGGCCATTATGTTGTTTGCTAAGTTTATATGATTCACTTCATTACGGCCTCTCTAGTGTTCATATGTATGATCGTTTCTAGATTATTGTAATTCGCGAAAATTTGTCTTCTAAATCTGTTCATTGTTGTGTATCACTTTTCCATTCAGATGGTGGGTTGAGTCAAAATTTTTAAAACTAATCTAAAAGAAATTAGCACCAACAAGTGAAACCTACTCGAGTTTTTTATGTGTATTACAAGTTTGCAGGTTGCGTGAGTATTTAATCTCATTCACATTCAGAAGTTTGATGGTGGGCCTTAAGATGCTGCACTTTGATGATCTGAGTAGTTTGAACGATTGCTCACTGATTCTGCCTATATAGTCCATAGAGTTAACCTTTATGCTTTGACTTAACCTCTTAAATTTATGATCCTCAGCAAGTTTTTGGTACATTCTCCACTTTCTCGGTATTACCCTTTGCCAATAATGTTGCATTTTTTGGAATCTTCTTAGCAAATTTAGTAGCAAGTAATGCCTAAAAGAACAAAAAAAGCTCTGTATCAAATTCTTCATTTCATTTGCTGAGATTGATTTTTTTATTCTTAACATCGCCAGAAGTGCAATTTATAATAATCTCGATAAAAGCAGCAAACAAGAGATCAAATCAGTTACAAGATCAGATTCCATAATGCCAGTTGCACTTGAATGCAGGGTCCTACTTTAGAAACATCCATTGGTTTTTAAAAGACAACTAAGCAATATGATCATATGAAGTTACTATGACTATCTTTCAATTCAAGAGACTTTAAATATCTTTAGTAGGCTCTCAAATTTCAAGTTTTGTTTCTTTCCCAACTGTTGAAGTTTCTCCTCCTAGATTGGAACTACAACTCTTTTTTTCTACTGGAAAATATGAAATATAAGCATTCCTGTATAATAAACAGTGTTTCATAGACATGTGTTCCGATAAAGCATTCCAAATCCGAAACTAATCTTATCACTTTTAAGGAGTCCACCAAACTTCAGATATTTGATGCTAGAAAATGAAAGATCAACTCATCACATTAATCTCCAAAAAATGGGTAAGTGAAAATTAGTTACTATGTAGCATATTATGGTCATACTAGAAAGTAATGAAGGCATAATATATATAAACGATAAGGCATGTCAATCAGAGGAGCAGTACTAGGTTGCAATTTGATTGAGTTACTGAGATAACACATGTGCTTCCTCTTTCCTCCAAGGTTTTATGAGCGATGCTTTTTGAAGAAATAAGTCCAGAAATTTCTGATCTTTTAAATATCCATTGAAGAAGAATTTCCACTATTTCAGTAGTGTTAGTTCTGTATAAAAGATAATAAAAAAAAGTTAGGTACAAAAGAATTGGGGCCTAACTCAACCCAAATTATAGACAATAATAGTTGTATATCGCATTAGGAGATGTCAATCCATTAGCAGATATTCCTTAATCATCTCCAATACCCCAAATGTATTTGTTTCTTCTCCCTTTTTCTGACCAAAATCTGAAACAACAGTATTTTTAGTAGGAGGCTCCAAAAATGCCGAATTAATCAGTGGTATAGTATCCTTATTTCTGAAGGTTCAAAAATTTGAGATACAGATCCTGCTGGAGTTTCCAAACGATTATGGACAGTATAAAAGTAGCAAAATCTTAAAAAAAAAAAAAAAGTATTTAGAGCTCAAATATGATACTTGAACTTAAGAATTTCAAAGGAAATTTTTCTTCTTTCTTTCTAGTTAAAATCAAAGGAAATACTGAAATGGAGAATTCAAAATCATCTTATCATGATATCAGAGAATGCGTTTACAAATGCTAGGGCATGTTGTTAATTTTTTTTATCAAGATTCGTAATACTCAATTGAACTGATTTTTAGTACTTAGTTTATGCTTGTCGCAATGCTTTTCTTCTTTAAAGAAGTAAATGCCGCTTTATTATTTGTTAACTGATTCAGAAATTCAATTGACAAATAAAACAACATTTACTTCTTTAAACTTCAAATGAAGAAGAAAAGAAAAGGCTAATTGGTCTTCTATAATAGTAGTGATAGGAGAATGTTTGTTTGTTTCTTTGTACATAAAGAATTTGCCGGTGCAAATGGTAGAGATTTATGTTATTCAAAATCCGGATGTTGTTTATTGGTTTAAGTATTAGTAATGTAATCTAGCTTTGTGGTTTTGTGTAATTCTTAGGGGCTGATTCGTTGAATTCTAAGGTGCTGATTTGCTGCATTTTTTTCTGTTGTTTTTCTAGTCTAATTTCAGCAGAATTTTCTCGAGGTTGTGCACTTTTTATCCTTATTTCTTCTATTTCTGTATGCCTTTTTTTTTCTGTTGTTTTATGGGACAAAGTTAGCGTTGCTTTTGCTGATTTTTTGTCCTTTAGGGCAGATTACTTTGTCCTTTTTAAGGTCCTCTAGCTCCCTATTCTTTTCTCCACTTATTCATTGTTTACCACGATTTTTCTTGCTTTATTTTCCAGCCCACTCTTTCCTATTTTTTTTCTTTTTTAAAGTTTCAGCCCACTTATTTTGTGTAATAATAGCCTTGAAAAGAATAGTCATAAATATGTTAAATGATTCTTTTTTAGAGTAATAATAGCCTTGAAAAAGAATAGTCATAAATATGTTAAATGATTCTTTTTTAGATGTGGATCAAAAACCATCAAAACATTTTCTATTTGTAGTAATAGGAGAATTTTTGTTTCTTCGTTGACATGTATTAATTGTAATGAAATTCCACTATATTAATTTTGGGCCTTGGCTATGAAAAGTATGATGCATATTCTGATGATTGCACTTTATACTGTGGGGATAAGCGGAATTGGAAAGAATGCAAAACATGTAAAACAACAAGGGGTTCCCTCATAAAATGATTCTATATGAGAAAAGAGAAAAATTCCTCACAAGATACTGTGACATTTCCCTTTAAAGCCTAGGCTTCAACCCTTGTTTATGTCCTCTAAAATAGCGTCAACTATGAGATGGCATGTTGAAGATTGTCTAGATGATGGGTGCATGAGACATCCTACTGATCCCCAGCTTGGAAAAGCTTTGACTATTGATATCCTGAATTTCCAAAGATCATAGCACATGGCCTGTGATCTTAATGCCCTATAACTTACCATCATGGATCTTAATGAATTTATACTATCTTTATTGATACCTGGCCCTTCTGCTCCTGGGAATAACATAGATGTTTACCTACAACCTTTAATTGTTGAGTTGAAGGAATTATGGGAAATGGATGGAAAGACATATGATTACTCTAAGAAAGAAAATTTTCAAATGCATGCAGCACTTATGTGGACAATCAGTGACATTTCCCGTTATGCTACATTATCTGGATGGAGTACCAAAGGTGAATTTGCATGTCCTATTTGTAACAAGCACACACATTCAAAATGGTTAAAGTACTCTAGTAAACACTACTACTTGGGTCATTGTAGATTTTTGGACAATCATGACTTTTGAAAGGATGCTAGGTCTTTTGATGGAATAATTGAAAGTAGTAAAAAGCCACCGTTAGTAATTGGATAAGAGATTTTGAATGAATTGAGTGATTTTGATATTCAGTTTAGAAAGAACGTAAAAGACAACCCTAAATTACCTTTTAATTGGAAGAAGGAGAGTATTTTCTTTGCTTTGCCTTATTGGGAGTATAATCTTCTGTGTCACAATCTTGATTTCATGCATATTGAGAAAAATATTCCTAAAAATATTTGCCAGACGTTGTTAGACATGGAAAAGTCTAAATATGATGTTAAGTCAAGACTCGATTTGAGGAAGTTGGGAAGTAGATTAGATTTACATCCTATTCAAAGGGAAAATGGAAAAGCAAACCTACCGCTTGCTTCATTCAAGATGAAAAAAAAAATGAGAAAGAAGTTTTTTGTAAAATGCTGAAGAAAGTGAAAGTTCCATATGGTATTCTTTAAACATATCTCATTGTGTTCAATTAAAACCACCAAAGATTTATGGTATGAAAGTCAACATCATCATATCTTGATGCAGCAACTGCTAGCAATAGCATTGAGGAAGACCCTACCTAAGATAGTGTGATATCCTTTGATTAGGTATTGTCGATATTTTAGAATGTTATATTCTAAGGAGATTCACCCTCATGATTATAATTGGAGAAGGATGTTGCTATTATACTTTGCCAGCTGGAGAGGATTTTTCCTCCATCATTCTTTGACGTGATGGTACACTTAACTATTCATTTAACTATGGAAGTTAGATTAGCTGGATCGGTTCAAATTTGTTGGATGTATCTTATTGAGAGGTGATTATGTATTAAAATTACATATCATTATACTTATTTTATACTTTGTCTTTTTATAACACTCTATATTTATAGGTACTTAAGTATATTGAAAAAGTATCTGAGAAATAGGAGTCTTCCAGAAGGTTGCATTGCTGATGGTCATGTAACAGAGGAATGCTTGTCCTTTTGCTCTTTATATCTAGCAGACTACATTGAGACAATTTAATTGGCCGAATAGAAATGAGGATGTTCGTGAGGATCAACGTTGTAGCCTAGATGTATTCTCAACAGTAGGTCATCCATTGGGAAAATGATGTTTCACTAAATTCGATGATACAACTCGTGAAAAGGCACACCAATATGTCCTTTTAAATAACGATGCCCTAGAACCTTACTTAGAGTAAGTGATGCAATTTACTAAATAATAAATTTTCAATTATCACATACTTTGTATTAATTAGTAATTAGTAATAATGTGTTGATTTAGAATGCACTGCAAATTGATAGAAGAAGAATATCCTAAAGGAGTGAAGCATGTAATTGAGCGTCACCATAGTGTAAGATTTAGTACTTGGTTCTCAAGATATGTGAGCGATGCATACTTTCAGGTACAAAACTAACCCTTAAATTTTATTTTCTTTTCTCGAATCTTAATATTTTAAACCTATATAATTGATAGGTTGAAGGGCTTCAATTGTCTAATGGTGATCTTATAACAAGTGACTTGAAAGCTCTAGCTAGAGGACCAAATTTGATACGAGTGCAATATGAAAAATTCCTTGCTAATGGCTTTAGGTTTCATATAAGGGAGGTTGAACGTTAAAGAAAGACTCAGAACAGTAGGGTTACAGTAAATGCAACAATTTCGAGTTTTGCAAGCATGAAAGACAATAATCCTATTTTAGGCAATGTCTTATTATGTGATTTTGGAAAGAATAATTGAGTTAGACTATATGAGTGGCCAGAAGACTGTACTATTTGACTGCCAATGGGTTTCAAAAGGAAAGCAGCTTAAACAAGACAAAGATGGATTCACATTAGCTATTTTTACCAATGTGAAACGTCATAACGAATCATTCATCGTTGCATCTCAAGCATGGTAGGTATTTTACATTAAGGACCTCACTGCAACGCAATGACACAATGTTATAACAAAAATTTCCTAGATTTAAGTACAAAGCTGCAGAGGATGTTGATGTAGAAACACATTTGCAAAGTGAAACTTGTATCCCTCAAGAGGACATTGCAAATGAAATTCCCAATTATATAAGAGAGGACGTCCAAGGAATTGAAATTGACTTGGAGCAACTGTGAAAGTAGTGGCACCAAAAAGAAAAAAAATGGTTTTTGAGAGATTTCAAGAGCTTTTTGTTTACATTATTGGTAATTTGATTATATCTCGTACATTGATATCCATTTTATCGTATTATATAGTGAATTTATGTTTTTAGTTTCATGTTTTGTAATATGTAGTTCTAATAATTTATCTAATTTTTCAGCTATGGCTCCTATGACTCGTAATCAAGGAGCTGGTGGAAATGCTAGAAGAGAATGTAAAATATAATTATCTACACTGTTATCTAGATTTTTTTCGCTCAAGTAATGATTGTTATTTAGCTGAATTGAAGCTTTTTTTGCTGTTTGTTTCATTCTAGAAATTGGAATCAATGATGAGATGGTCAGAAATAGCATGCAATTTTCTAGACGGAATGGTATAGCTTTCATTAGAGCATCTGGTCTTCTTTTATTAATTTAGGAAGCATAGCATTATAGCGATTATTTGTAATTATTAATATAATATTTCAGCTCTAGCTCCTAGAACACGAAACCAAGGATTTTGTGAGTCAAAACCCATTTAGATATGAAGGGCAGTTAGAAAATGTGGCAAGAGAAGGTAAAATATAAGTTTTTATATTATTTATACAATTTATTGTTATTATTATTTTTTCTTGACTTGAAACTAAACAGGTATAACCCCTTCTTGATATAATATTTCAGTAGTACCTAGAACGCAAAATCGAGGACCTCGAGTGAGTCAAAACCCATCTAGAGAAGAAAGGTGGGCAAAACATGTTGCAAGAAAAGGTAAAATATGAGTTTTTATATTATCTTGGAACCTTATTTATGTGATAGGAGAAGCATATTTATGCAGTTTATTATTATTATTTTTCCTTGACTCTACACTATACCTATATAACCTCCTTATTGATATGATATTTCTACTGTAGCACCTAGAATACGAAACTAAGGACCCCAAGCGAGTCAAAACCTATTTAGAGAAGAAGAACCATCAGAAAATATTGCAAGAGAAGGTAAAATCAATTTTTTTTGTTATTTTCCATTGACACTAACCTGAAAGCCCTCTTCTTGATACTATGTTTCATTTGTGCCGTCTAGATCAGGAATTCAAGGACCCGAGAGGAGTCAAAACCAGCCTAAAAATGATGCGCAATTAGAAAACACCATTAGTGAAGGTAATTATGTTTTACATTTCACCTATTATAAGTAAAATAACCTGGAAATTTATAAATCTATTTATGGAACATGTGGTGAGTCTTGAATTAATTTAGCACCCTTAGTTTCTCTTATTCTAGGGCAAATTGCTTGAATTGAAAAGAAAAGGACTGGATGTCTCTCTTCTTGTTTGTCAATTCTTGTTGTATTTTTTGGTGGCAGAACAGGTAGTGTACTTGTGAAATTGTTATTGCTTGTATAATTCTTAAGTTTATTATGAACAAGTAGGCGTAAACTTGGCTTGATGTTTAGCTGTGCAAGAATGAATTGAATTTCTTTGGATAAGTCATTATATAAGTTGCATAATTAGTCTTCTAGCATGATTACTGAATGTTTTCTTGATTTTATCTGCATTGGAGTTGGAGACCACTAAGTTTTTTTTGTCCTAAAATAAAGTACATTCCCCTAACTGCCCCTCTATTCCCTAACCAAACTCCTCTAATTCAGTTGATTTAGATAAGCACTAAACCCTTGAATCATCCCCTGATTCACACCTGGAAATAGAAATTTCTACCCCTGATTCAAAGCACATTTTTCAGCTTGATTCAGTCCTTTTTTTTTTTTTTTGTGCATAAGAAACTACCCAAATTTTGGCCATTCTTCCCTTGATTCTGCCTAAAATTTTTTGTTTGTTTCATCCCAGCCACATGCCTCTAATTCAATGTGTACAAACCAGCAGTAGCCCCCCTGAATCAGCCCCTGATTCACACCTTGAAATAGATTTTTCTACCCCTGTTCAGAGCTGTTAGTTTCCATTGATTCAGTCCATTTCTTGTTTTGTTTCTCATTTATTCCTTTTCTTTTTCAGCTTGTTTCACGTTGATTTAGTCCATTTTACTAATTTCATATCTCATTTTCTTCTCATTTGTTATTTTCTTTGTATGAAACTCCAGAGAATGAGAATGAGATAAAGGATGTGCAAATTGAAAATGCTAATGAATAAGGTAATGAGGAAGCAAGAGAAGCTAATGATAATCGACCAGGAAATGTAAGAGGTGGCACATTCATGAGAAAAATATGGGGCATACCTGATAGCAAACCATATCCCAAGTTGTTGAGTTCTTGGGTAGAATAGCAAGAAATGAGAAGTATGCCCCTATTGATATTACAAATTGGCGATTAATAGTGGAAGATCGTCTCCTTGATATACTAAAAGCAGTGAAGGTAACATATAGCTTTGCTATGAAGGTAACACATAATAATGATATCTCTTGTTGATTGGTTGGTGACTAACTTGAATTACTTGGTAGGCACATTTTATTGTTCCGAAAGGTGTTGAAGGATAGATATTTGAAGTCTATTGGGAAAAATGGAGAGGTTTCAAAGCTGATCTCAAGGCCAAGTATCACATTCCAACAAAACCTCTCCATATTCAATAGCTAAAAGGAAGCATGAGTCTTGGAAGACCAATGGAAATGTCTCTTGGATTTAGGGGCAACAAATGAGGCAAAGGCAATATCAAAAGCTGTACTACTATTTTGACTAAGCGATTAATGTACAACTAAGTTTTCTTATACATTTTAGGAAAATTGACTTGATGCTTTCATTCTTTTTTCTATATACAATTTGTACTTGGAGAAAAGCAAGGAAAACAAGGAAATGAGGGCCCAAAAGACTATGAATCATACAACTGACAAATGGTCATTTGAATAAGTTGGTGTAAAGATGGTAATACCTATCTATAAGCTCTATGAATTTTTCCTTGATCTTTCCTATACTCGAGTATTTCTTATATTTGGAATGTGAAATGCTTCTTTTAGGAAAAAGAACTCAAACCACCGTCTCTCTCAAGCTAAAAAGTTTAAGAAGTGCTATACACATAAGGATGGTATTCCTTCTAGATCAAAAGTAGCAAGTGCAATTGTAAAAATTCTCAAATTACGCTTTTTTTTTTTTTTTTGGCTGAATTCTGGAATCACACCTAACAAACTTAGAATTTGTATGTTTCAATGTGTTCATTTAAAATTTTAATTTGTGCTAGAATGCCATGGACGAATGTGCCCGCCAACTTCCTCCTAATTCACAAGATCCCGTGGCTCCAAATGATTCTTTTGCTCAAGGAATGGGTGATGAAAGAAATGATAGAGAGCGGATGATGGGACTAGGTGTTACCCCTAATGACTTATGGAGAAAGGTTCCATCTAAAAAGATTTCTTATCGAGTATTTCAAGAGCAACAAACCATGTTAGAAAAATTGGATGAAAGATATCAAGAGCAAGGAATGATTTCGAAAGCAAGAGGAGAGAATGGAGAATATGCTATCTATGATACAAAACCGCAGTCAAAATGGCCCACAATGAACACTAGAAGGCCATCTTCTTCTTCTAGTCCATTGCCATAACAATGTTCTCCTCCGAATTTAACAGTAATAGTAATGCTTTAGTTTCTAAATCAGTTTATGAATCAGTTCTTCTTCTGAATAAATTTATTAATCAGTTTATTAATAAGTTTAGGAATCAGTTTTATGCTGTGTTATGTTGTTTGAATTGTGTGAACTTGGCTACTATTAGTGTTGAGTTATTTTATATTGCGTTAACCTTGAATACTTGGCTGCTATGAGATAACATAATGAAATTGGAATGGAAGTCATTGGCTGATGATGTGCATAATCTGTTTTTAGAATTTCAGCTATAAAATATAACTTATTGGGTTGTTTTCTATTGTATGGATTGTGAATACTTGGTTGCTTTATCTTTTTATATTTCATAGCTGGAAATCCAAGTTTCAGCTGGAAATTAATTGCTCCTGCTTTGTGTTGTTTTTGTGGTTGTCGTTGAAGCATTTCCTATTGTTGGTTATTTTTGTTGTTACATTTTGGGTATATCGTGACCAAACAATTAGGCTGCTAGCTCTAACATAGTGGTGAAGTAAGGAGCTGGGAAAGGATTGAGGATTTATGATTGGTTTTTTAATAATTAGTAGAAAGTAAAAAAGAGTTACTAATTTACATATTTTGATGTGTTATGTTAATATACTAGTCTTGTTGCCATATTTCTTTTGCTTATTGTTTGTAACTTAGTGATGAAGGAGCTGGGGAAATGATTGAGAATTTATATTTGGTGTTTTAATAATTTGTAGAAGGTAAAAAAGAGATAGATTACTAATTTACATATTTTGATGTGTTATGTTAATATACTAGTCTTGTTGCCATATTTCTTTTGCTTACTGTACACCAAGAATTTCAATTAGAGATTAAAGCCACTAACATATGATCAAAGTTTCTTACTCTTGTTAATATACTCTTGTTGCCATATGATCAAGGTTTCTAATCTTGTTAATAAACTCTTGTTGCCATATGATCAAGGTTTCTTAATCTTGTTAATACACTCTTGTGTCCATATGATCAAGGTTTCTTACTCCTATCTATTTTTTCATAGGTTAAGTCTTCTGTGGTTCTTAAGATTGTAGTTGATCAAAATACTATTATTGCCAAAGAACTTCTTGTGTCGGAGGATCCAATTAAAGAAGTCAGTGAGCATCATTTAGGAACAATTTGGTATGCAGTACATGTTCAAACATATATAGATTGAGATGAACCATTGATGCGATTATATTCAAATATAGAAACAATTGACAATGATATTAGAGTACCTATTGCTTGGCCCCGCTATTGGTATACTTCTTAATATTTATTTTCTTTTAATCATTTTTAAATAAATCAAAACTTTATATGTACTGAGTGTTAAAGTGTTTTTGGTTTCATTCTTGGATTAGGTAGCAATGGATGTTTGATTAGGATAATGTATGGCTTCATGTGCAGTTCGAGAATGATTCTCTACATCACTAGTTATACACCTTGGGATTCTACGTAATTTTTTTTTATCAAACATGAGTTTGATGGATTTATTTTGTTAAACTCTTGTTACTTTTTATTATAATGGTCTTGACTTCGCATTTTCAATCTAGGAATATGAAGTAATCTTTGTAAGTGCGATGTACCGTGATCGTGACTTCAACATACTTCGTTCCTGAAAATGGAATAAATATATTAATAATCCCTAAACACATAATAAACTATAAAAAAAATGTAAAGAGTTGAGCAATCATCTAATCTAAAAAAATAAACAAATTACCTGCCCAAGCCATATACGATCTGCAACATGTCCCATGTATGATGGGATAAGCTCAGGATCGATAGGACCACCATCAGCTGGTCCTGTCAACTCCCAGTCAGAACTCTTCGCTTTTTTCCTTTGGGTCGATGCGGGAACATTACGCGTCTTATCGAGTCTTTTGTTGCGAGACCCTACAATCTTACTCGTAATCGACATGAAACTGTCAGTCAGCCCTTTCCCTTTCCCCAGATGAGGTCTACTGCCGGATAATGACGCAGGGGCCACAAGTGTCGCAGATTCAGGCTCTTCCTCACCTCTAGCCTCAGCACCGTCATCATCATCATCAACATCATCATCATCATCATCATCATCATCATCATCATCATCATTGTCACCGTGCACCCTCCCAACATCCTCCCTGCTAATGTGGAGAGATCCAACCATGGCAGGCTCTGAATCTAAACCCCTGTTACCCTCAATCCCAATATCCCCAGAATCTCTCCTTACAAAAGGATTAGATAAGGAAATGCCATAATTGTTGGCTGTGCATTCATATGTGTTGTACGATGAATCGGTAGAGACTACACCAACCATCTGATCCAAAATTCAGCGTCTAACTTCCTCCCAGGACCACTGAACTCATTCACAGGTTCCTGCACTATAGATCTATAGGGTATATGAGGACGAACAGAAGGAGCATGTACATAGGGATCATATAATGCGGGTGGGGGCTGAGATGGTGGATGTGAAGATCCATATATATCATATGGCACCGGAGTGTGTGGGCAGTGTGATGGGAGAGGAGGACGAGACCTAATTAGTATATGTGGTGGTTGGGCAGAGGAACCCAATGCACCTGTATCATAATACATCCTAGTAGCAAATGGGGTAGGAGTAGATGGGATATCAGAAGTACTATGTCGACCCCTCAAACCTTGAGATGAAGCTGTAATTGTCCGACCTTCAACTCGACCTGTCCTATCCGTCACAGTACAAAGATCATCATCTCCTCTACGTCCGCCGAGTCGAACCATCTATTATAAATTGATTAAAACTATAACATGAATAATTATAACACTTATGCTTATGCTAACAAATTAATGAATGCTCTTTAAGATTCAAATTGTTCATATAAACATAATTCATTAAAATATTAAACAAACAATTATAACATAAACCATTTCAAAAAACTAATAACACGTATTCTACATAGACAAAATTAAATAACATTTTAAATAGATATAAAAATAAATTCAATTAAAACTCCTTAAATAACATAAAATTAACAAATTAAACATAATGATAATTTTAAATATTTATAAACACAAAGGTAAAATATATAAAAAAAATTCTTAACCAACAATATATAAATCGCCTAGGCTGGCAAAAATAAGAGAAAAAACCGCCCAACCTGGCGAAAAGCATCCATAATTTTGCAGGACCGGGCGAAAATTTTTTTTCTCGCCGGTTTGAGCGAAAATATCCCCAGACGGATAAAAAAACAAGTTCTAAACAATCGATTCTTCGAACGATTCCAAGCAGTTTTTCAAGATCTAAACCAATAGATTTGTAAATAAACGAGTATAGATTGATGTACTAACTTTTTTCTTTTAATTTCAATGGTCGGATCTTCGTATATTGAAGTTTGAAGTTGGTAGATTTCTACCTAAAAAACAGCTTCAAAAAATTTGATTTTTCATGAGATTCGATGCATATTTTCAAGATTTAAACCGATAGATTGTAAATAAAATAGTATAGATAGAAATACTAACTTTTTTTATTTTTATCAGTCGGATCTTTCTATATATGAGTTTGAAATGTTCACTTGTAGAGAGAGCTGAAAGGATTTTGTTTTAGGGAGGAAAGATTGATGATGAAAACAAAATTTTTAAAATTTTTTCGAGTTATATTTATAGATTTTCGAGTTACCTTTATTATCTCAAAATAATTTGTCACCCGGGAAACTTCCCTCATATTTCTTTTATTTTGCAACTTTGATATATCATTGTTTTCAACTATAAACAGACTCCACAAGAGAACATCAGTTACATAGAAGCCCAATTTAAAGCAAACTGGGTCAGGAGAGAACCCACTGTACTGTGGAATCTGAGGATAATAAAGATAGGCTAAGGAGAAAAGTCTATTGGGCCTAACGTACCCTGACCTTATTTTCGGCCAATTAATATATTTTCGTACCTCCTGTGTTTGTTTGTTCAGTCACAGTCAACAATTTAAGTTTGTTGGCTGAGAACTGTAGCTCAAGAATCAAAATTCAAGAATGGGACCACAACACGTTTCTGGAATTTCTTACTAATTAATTAAACAAAATTGAAGGATTTTTTTCATCGATTAATGAGTATTTTATTGTTACTTATAGTCCTATATAATCATTAACAAAATCTGAACTCTGTTCATACCTCTGATAAGGAAGATTTCAGGTAGTGCTTGATATCATAATTAATACAGTCCCCAGCAACTTTTTGACTTGCTGAATTTTCACTTCATGTTTAATTAACAGAGTGAAAGAAGACAAAGAAAAGAAAGGTTGGAAACAGATGAAACTTAAACGAAAAGGGAGAAATTTTTTTCTGAGGGAGCTTTGGATTCTTGGTCGTTAGTCCACAAAATCAAGCACCCTTTTGACTGAAACGAAATGGGTAGAGCTGGCTTTGTTCTATTGTGGGCTCAAGCCTACAAAAAGGTCAAAACTTTTTTGTTCAAATAGAGTAAATTTTGTTCTTTTTATTTTGACTGCTTGTGTGTAGGTAGGTAAAGTTTGGTTCTTTTGTTCGTTATTGGTGTTTTTTTTACAGCTGAATTATCTTGAGCATGGCTTAGCTTTCTCGGGTTCTTAAAGTTTGCTTTTGAAGCTTTTTGAGTTTTGTTATTGTATAGAATTCGTAGAATTTCTTGAGGTACAATGGGATTCTTGATTTAGTATTTTTGGACTTTTTTTTCAATTTATTTCGAACTCTTAGATTGGATTTACATGATTTGGTAAAATTCATTGCTTGAATTGCAGAAATTTGTGATGATTTACCTGCATTCTTTAAAATTTAACTGTAAATTGTTTCCATTTTCAGGTTGAAAAAAAATATCCATATACATTCTTGTTTTAATTAGTTTTGTTACATGGGTTTTGAGCATCTAATGACCTAATGATTTGTTATGATCAGAAAATCTTTGGTGTAATGAGAAGGAATGAGAATTAAGTACTGGCTTTACAGAAAGAAAACTAGTGTTAGTGGGAAGTTTAAAAAGATGATGAAGTGCATCTGTTCTGGGGAGCAGTTAAGAGCTGATGAAATAATGCATTCCTCCGAGTCTCTCGCAACCAGGGACTACTCAGCAAGTGGTTATTCTTCTCGAGCTGCCGAAACTGATACAAAAGTTGATACAAGTAATATAGAAGAAGCCGAATCAACCCTTCGTGAGAGTGGCTATCTAAATTATGAGGTTGCCTTTACTTTTTTAGGCAACCCTTTGAGTTTGTTCTTGTTTCTCTGTTAAGGACCTTTTCAATTGACTTCTAATGGCCGTGAAATGCTTACTACCTATCAGTGGGAATCTTCCTGGATTTCTGTAAATCTTATTCTGGCTGGTGCTCAATGCTGGGAAGACTGAACGATGTTATGATTGTCTGCTTTAGGCCAAGTGCTATTAAATCTGAAAATGATCTCTTAGTTGTCGAAATAGAAATCAAAAGCAGTAAAACTGTTGATATTTAATTTATGTATGTCCACCTCCCCAATATGATTGAACTGCTCGGGGACATCGTGAATTTGCAGTTGTAAACAATGAAGATCGCTATGCTTAGTTTTGCTTTCTGTCTTTGACTTTTATTAGATCGGTAAATTGCTGGATTCATCAGAATATTTCTCTTGAATTAGTGCTTTCTACTTCTATATGACTTTTCCAGCATCTTTATGGTTAGTTTTTTATGGAGGAGTCACATATCCCTACACAGTTATTGCATGTCAATGATATTTCCAGCAACTTTACCTCTATTTTTATAAATTCTATATTCAGCCTGTTATTCAAGGGAATTATTTCTTATTTTAGTTTACAAATTGATTTCATACTTTGGTGATGAGACTAGAAAACCTGTGAAATGTACAGGAAGCGAGAGCATTATTAGGGAGGCTTGAGTTCCAGAGGGGGAATATTGAAGCTGCTCTTCGCGTTTTTGAAGGTATAGACATTTCTGCAGTTACCCAAAAGATAAAAGTATCTATTGCTAGGAGATGTGAGCAACCTAGACGCCATTCAATAAGTGATGATCCTCCGCCTATGTCAATGCATGCTGTTAGTTTGCTGTTTGAGGCAATATACCTGAAAGCAAGATCACTTCTTGTCCTCGGGAGGTTTGCAGGTGCTTCCTCCACCTTTCTTAACGTATGACGTTTACTTAGACATTTTGCATATATTTCTCTATCTTAGATGATTTGTATCTCTTTCTTACATCCACGGCGTCTTGGAAAGTTCTCTTTATCATGGAGGGTGTCAATAAGATAGCTTCTTTTGCATGTAAATTGTATGAAGGTATATACGGAGTTCCTAAGCTATTCTAATAAAGTCACTCCATTTGTTGCAATTTATCTTTGTCTAAAAAATCTCTATGTGAATGGGTTGCAAGTCCAATGTTATCGATCTATTTTAATGCTTTTTAGTTGGATACCATTTGTAGTTTATCTTTTAATTGAGTGGATATTTCATGGTTGTACGATCATGCAGAAGCTGCCCAATCATGCAAAGTAATTTTGGATACTGTCGAATCTGCATCTCCAGATGGCTTACCCGAAAATTTTGAATCTGATTGCAAGCTGCTGGAAACCTTAACTAAGGCAGTCGAGTTGCTTCCAGAGTTATGGAAACTTGCTCATGTTCCACAGGAAGCAATTTTGTCCTACAGGCGAGCCCTCCTTTACCAATGGCATCTTGATTTGGAAACAAGAACAAAATTGGAGAAGGATTTTGCAACCTTTCTTCTTTACAGTGGTATTGAGGCAGCTCCTCCTAATCTTCGCTCACAAACAGAAGATTCTTTCATTCCTAGAAATAACATAGAAGAGGCCATTCTCCTCCTACTGGTTCTGCTAAGAAAGTTTACTCTTAAAAGAATTGTATGGGATCCATCAATTCTGGATCACCTCTGTTTTGCATTATCTCTATCAGGTGAGTTTATTGCTTTTGCCCGTCAGATTGAGGAGTTGCCTCCTGGTATCATTGAAGGAAAAGGAAAATACACTACTCTAGCACTTTGTTATTACAGTGATGGAGATTACACGGTAGCTTTGAATCTATTGAGGAATGTATTGAACAATAGGGAAAACAAGAATTACATATTTGAGCTACTACTAGCCTCAAAAATCTGTGGAAATAATCGTACTTACCTTGAAGAAGGGATAGGATATACTCGAAAAGTGCTCTCTAAGTATGACGGTGAATGTGAACAGATGGTTAGTGTTGCTAACCTCTTACTTGGTATCTCACTTTCTTCGCAATCACAAAAGGTTGCTTCTGATTCTCAGAGGATCTCAGCACATTCCGAAGCACTCAAGGCACTTGAATCTGCCCAAAGAACGTCAAGCTACACAAATCCTACCGTGTTGTTCTATCTTAGTTTAGAAAACGCAGAACAGAGAAAGCTGGACGTTGCTCTTTATTATGCAAAGCTGTTATTGAAAACCGAGGCAGGATCTGGAGTGAGAGGATGGATTCTTCTTGCTCGCATACTCTCTGCTCAAAAGCGGTATGCAGATGCTGAAAATGTAATCGATGCTGCTTTAGATGAAACCGGGAAATGGAATCAAGCTGAATTACTACGAACTAAGGCTAAACTGCAGATTGCACAGGGCAATTTGAGCAATGCCATAGAGACATATACTCATGTTCTTGCAGTACTTCAAGTTCAGAGAAAAAGCTTTGGCATAAACAAAAAGCTTCTAAGGGTGAACTCAAGATTTTGTGATTCGCAGAGTAGGAGCAACAATAATAAAAGCTTGGAAATGGAAATATGGCATGACCTAGCGAATTTATACACAAGTTTGTCACAGTGGCGGGATGCTGATATTTGTCTTTCTAAATCAGAGGGCATCAACCCCCATTCTGCTTCTCGATTGCACTCCAAAGGTATGAGTTTGCCTTTCTGCCTCTGGCAATTCTCTTGAGTCATTTCCATAAAGACTCATGTTCAAATTTGGGTTTGCCATTCAGTTCTGTATTTGTAGAGGTTACCGAAGCCACATCTTGCTTCTTACTTCTGAACTTTTGTCGCCATATTCTCGATGGAGACTCATAATTTCGGCCATTTCTGTAATTTTCTTACTTGAAAATTGTTATTTTCTAGATCTGAACAACTATTTGTGATGCTGTCTTCTTCAGTCCAACTAATATTTATATCCAAAGATTCTTGTAGTCCTAAAATGGTATATTCTAATGTGTCTTTTTTCCAGGTTTGTTATATGAAGCTAAAGGCCTTCATATTGAAGCCCTCAAGTCTTTTGAGGCAGCACTAGACATTGATCGTAATCACGTCCTGAGTTTAATATCCATTGCTACTCTTCTGAGACAACTGAACAACCAATCAATTCCAGTCGTGAAAAGTTTTCTATCTGATGCGCTGCGCCTTGATAGAACAAATCCTTCTGCTTGGTATAATCTTGGATTGCTCTACAAAGAGGAAAATGGTTCATCAGCTATAGAAGCTGCTGAATGTTTTGAGGCTGCTGCTCTTCTTCAAGAAACTGCACCTGTGGAACCTTTTAGATGATAACCAATCCAAGCTTGATTTTTCTAACAATGTTTTGGTTTTCTATGTTGTACTGATAGAAATATGTGTACAAAATTGTTTTGGCTGATGGTTGGGAAAATGGGTATAATAGAAGAGAATGAGAAAGACACATAGTAGATGGTTTAAACCAAATCCCTTTTTGTTAGTGTATGAAACATCATTTTGTATCATATTTTTGTTGTATATGAGAAAAGATTCTTTGCTGTTTTATTTCCTTGGGTGTTATCTTCTTATTGAGTATCAAGAACCAACATGGAAATGAGTTTAAATTTTCAAATTTCCAATCATAAGTTTGAGGTGCATTTGAATTGGATTTAAGAATGGAAAAAAGTTGAAATTTTTTATTCAGAAGGGGTTTTGGATTTTAAATCCAATCTGAATACACCCTTGAAACGGAAGAATTCTGGATCCACAACTCTGTCCCATTTTTGGCTTTCCAACAAAGATGAAATCTTTACTGCGTATTCAGTAGTAGCAGAAGTTTAATGAATGAATCCAAGTGCGACTTTTTGTAAAAGAATGAAATTATTTTAAGTTTTGTGTTGGGATTTAACTGAAAATGCTTTATCTAAATGTTGAAAATGGGAAGCTTAAAACAGGGAAAACGGACAATGGAAAACGATAGAGAGGTGTGAATGACGAATTGTTTTCCCTAATGGTACCAAGAATTCAAGAAAAATGCGTTATATTGGGTTAATTACTAATTAAGGAAATTTCTTAAATCAACAAAAGAAAGAGATTTTAGGAGGTCTTATTAAGCCCTAAAAGCGAAAACCCTCTTATTCATCAGAGCCTTCTGAAATCGTTAGTCAAAATTCATACTCTCAAAATTCATACAATCTTGTAGCCTTTTTTGATAGGCACAACACAATCTGGTATTGTTTGATGGGAATTTTCTCTTTGTATGATTTTTCTTTCTTGATTGTTTTCTGAATTTCTTGAAATCTTGAAACATTGGGTTGTGAAATTGATGATTTTTTTCTCATGATTCTTGTCTTATAACTAATGGGTTCTGTTCTTCCAGTTGGGTTGTGAATTTCGCTAGAAAATGCCGGAGATTCAAATGCTGGTGAACGATTTTGTTGACAAGCTTAGTAAACGGTGAGTGACCGTATGCTATTCTTTTGTCTTTCAAAATGAACTTTTTTTGCTTAAATGCTTTTCTTGGCTCCTGAAAGTTTATTATCGTATGGCATATGATTTTGATGGGCATAAAATTGGCTTTCTCATCTATGATGGAACCAAAGGAGACCTCAAAATTTGCAAAAAACCCTTTTGAGATATTTATCTTCAAGTTGGCTTCCAACATTCTGAAGATTTTCTTTGTATAATGCTCGTCCTCCAAAGTTTAGGTCTGGTTCCGTCTATGTTTTCCATTCATTCATTACATGGTTACAGAAAAGTGGAAGGATCACGAGCTGCAGCTCGACTTACTGCAGAGCTACTTAGGTCTGTAATTTCTTTACAAAAACTTCCCCAAGAAAAGCGGGCTGCAGCCCTGATTCAGGCTGTAAGAGGCATTGGAGAGAAGCTTATTGCTGCAAATCCTGTTGGTAAATTTCTTGTTCTCTTGATTCAGTTGTGTCTTTAATTTGAAGATAAATATTGTGAAGACAGTGAAAAATGTAGTTAAGCTAGACCTGTCTTTGCCTATTATATACCTGCGGGAACAACTGAGAAACTAATTTTTATCTGTCTTCTTAATCATGTCAATGTGCTCTTTTTCAAGAATGCTAAAATGTATAAGATTTCTGCACTTTTTTGTGCCAAATATCATATGAGCCATTGTACGAAATTGCAGAACTTGCTGTGGGGAATATTATTAGGCGTGTCCTGCATTTTATCCGGGAGGATGATATGTCAAAGTTGTCGCGTGATACAGAAAACCTGAATTTATCAGATAGTGAAAAGGAGGATTCATCGGATTCTGCTGCTGCTAAAAATATTTCGCTTCCCCCATTACTGCATTCTCTTCTGAAGAATGATCCTAATAGCTCTCCATTTTTGAGTGAAACTGAAGAGAAATTCAAATGTAAGACAGGAAGACATCCTCTTTACTTTCACGGATTTCTTATGAATTTTACATGAAATTCATGTCATTTTGGCGATTGATTCATCTCAGCATTCTTTGTTTGTTTTGTTGCAGGCAGCAGAAGATTAAAGCATGATGTGATTGAAGCAATTAATTTTGCTAATTGAAGATATTAATTCCTGTTATGAACAGATCGCAGAACAGGCAGTGGAGCATATTCACCATAAGTACTTTACCATTCTATGAATCTTTAAATAAGTTTAGTTAATTATTTATTTACTTATATTTTAGGTTTCACAGTATCTCTTATGCAAATTTTGAATAAACATTATAGGTGTTGTTGCATATAAGATAACTCTGTCTCAGTATGTCGTTTAAACAAATCAATATAATTGTTGAGAAATGAGCCAAAACTGCCCTTCAATTATTTATGCTTTGTGAACCTGAGGACTAATCTTTTTCTCTTGCCATTTGTATCTGTCTAATATTTACAAGGTGACTAAAAATGTCCAAAAACGGCACGGCAGAAGCCGATGTCTAATGGCGGACTGCTCACTATATTTTTCTCCTTCCAACCCGGAAAAATACCAAAATCTAACTAAATACTTATTATATTTGCAATTTCTTCTTGGCTGCAGCTGCAATTTGTCCGTTATGCCTATTTTACCCTTTCATCATAGCCTATGTGCACATTACAAGAATAGCTCCATCGCAATACACCAGTTTTTATCGCGTTAGGGTATTTTCGACCACTCGTACATAGTACACGGACATAATTAGCGACGAAAGAAATTAGTCCCTAAGTTGATGAAACTTAAATAGTTGAAGTGTATTTTTTATTAATCATAATTGTTTGTTGGTGGAACTTGCAAGCGAAATCGCATACAATTTTCGGTCAGAAATATACGTTGTCTTAAGAGTAAAGTTAAGCTATCAAAGTATAAGTATTTCAATTCACAATTATCTTGTTTTTTTAAGATTATTAATTCTTGTGCATCATACTGTGCTTTTCCAGTGAGATGATATTGATGCTCGGACATTCTAGAACTGTATTGGAATTTCTACGTTCTGCAAAAGATACAAAACGCTCATTTCGAGTTTTTGTTGCAGAGGGTTCTCCAAGGTACTTGGAAGTGTAATACTTACAACTAATTTTGGCTTCAAAACTTAATCTCCTTTGCGTTGTTGGTCAGGTATCAAGGTCATGTTCTTGCAAAAGAACTGGTTAGGATTGGTTTACAAACCACAATAATTCCAGATTCGGCAGTTTTCGCTATGATTTCGCGTATGAACCTGGTAAAGTTTTATTTTTATTCCTATATTAATTATAAAGGAGGG
This sequence comes from Catharanthus roseus, assembly GCA_028651295.1. Classification (NCBI taxonomy): domain Eukaryota; kingdom Viridiplantae; phylum Streptophyta; class Magnoliopsida; order Gentianales; family Apocynaceae; genus Catharanthus; species Catharanthus roseus. Next base: position 2,473,340 of record JAPQWS010000032.1, on the reverse strand, counting down.
ATGTAATTAAGGACTTTCTCACTTAAAACTTGCAAATGAAGGTTATAGTTGGAGTTCATGCCGTGATGGCTAAAGGCGGTGTGATTGCACCCATTGGAATGCATATGGTTGCACTTGCTGCTCATAAACATGCTGTTCCATTTCTTGTGGTAGCTGGCATTCATAAGGTATTCTTATAGGAATAAATCTTGAAAAGTTAGCATGATTCTTGAGAGGAATGTAAAGTTTCAAATGGGCACACTTGGACTTCCCTAAAAAATTTACCTATGTCCTTAAAGTTTAAACATTTTAAAAGTTCATTACATAATGTAATAGTCTCGTAAATTACGGCAATTCAAAAAGATCTTTTTACCATCAAATACTTAAGTTTTAAAAAAAAAAAATTCACATGAGACTTATTTTACCCTTTACGTTATGTCAAGTGAACATCTCGTGTTTTTTTAATACAAAAAATAAGGGTTTCACATAAAAATGATTTTGTTGATTGTTGTAAATTATTCAAGAATCATAACAAAAAAAAAAAAAAAAAACTTTGAGAATCATATCATGTGAAATCTAAATTTTAGGAACTAAAGAGGGTGTTTTCCCTAGCATAATATATGGAATTGTTTTCTCTTTCCTTTTTCCTTTACATCGTTTAATCTTTTGACAGTTTCTTTTTCATGTCACAGTTGTGTCCATTGTACCCACATAATCCAGAGATATTACTGAATAATATGAGCTCTCCATCTGAATTGCTGGATTTTGGTGAATTCTCTGATTCAATGCACCTTGGATGTTTAAATGGTGCTCCTCTTTTGAACTTTGTGAATCCTGCTTTTGATTATGTTCCTCCAGAATTTGTTAAGTCTACTGATTACTGACATGTAAGTCTCAGAAGACTGAATTATTAGAGTTTGTTAATTCTTGCATTTTCATTTCTTTACAAATCTTTTCTCCTATTTTTCCCCTCATAAAGAACTTCCATGTCTGCCTGGTTTATCTTGTTCATAAGACCTGACCGACCTGATGACTGATTACAATCTTATTATTTGCAAAGGAGGGCATAAACCATCGTTCATGTACCGTCTCATTGCTGACTTTTATACCAGTGAAGATTTTGTTTTTGAAACAAAACTTGCCTGAAGGTAAATAAGTTTTGCCCGTAGAATTTTGCCATTCTCTGCAAAGGGAGGGGCGCTCCCCTTTTCATCTCCAATAAGCTATAGTATGAGAATTTTTTCTTTCCTACATCTAACGAGTATCTAAAATGGTAGGATTTGTTGCTGATTCTGGGAAAATTTTGAGCTGCAAAATAGTTTTTCCCCTTTAGATATTGTATTGCAAGTCTTTCATGGAATGCCTCTCTAGCCCCTTCTCAAAAGAGTTACATTTTGATGGGAATATAAAAGTGAAATTCTTGACACAATAATGACACAGGATTGTTTAATCTGCAAATTTTTCATCTGTTTTTTTCCAAAACCTGCAATGAATTTGATCTCTTTTTTCATTTATCTCCGTTAAGATTTGTTAATTTTTCTTGCACTATTAATTTGGCAGGTATCCAGAAGTGGTGGATGATTCGAGTTATGAGCTATCTTAGGATGCAGATGTGAATATTTTGGGATATCTTCATAAAAGGTATAAACAAGGAACAAAAGCAAAATGGCAGTTTCATATGATTCACATTCACAGAGCTAATGATTTTAGATAGAAAATTTTCATGACATTGATGGGGAAGGAAATTTGACAAAGGTTGTATTAAAACTGTCATCATTGTTTTCGAGTTAACAGACTTTTGCTGAAAATGAAAATACTGCCATACTGTGGAAAGAGATGAATGACAATTGGAGCAGCCTAAGAGGGATGAATGGCAATGTATCTAATGACCAGGTTTTTTTAATGTTTTTTTAGACTCTTTTGATCATGAATGTATCTAATGACAGGTTTTTACAAAATTATTTGCGAGAGAAAAAGAGGTGAAGGTTTCAAGCAAGAAAAGCTACATGCAGATGTCAAAATGAAATGTTACAGCCAGGTTTCGGATAGAAATGCTACACAATGTGAGATGTAGGTTGTATTCAAGTATCCAAAGCTATAGCCAATGATTTGCCTCTACTCTTGTCCAGAGTCAAAAAGAAGAAATCACAAAAATAAATGACAAGGATTTGCACTTAGCTCACAAGAAAAGCTACAGAAATGAATCTGGTGCATAGCCAAAAAAATGAAATAAATTGTCTTAGCACAAAAAGTAGCAGCAGAAAGTTTTTAATACATTATTACTCTTTGCTAAGATCAATACCTGCCTTCTTGGCAACAGCGTCTAATCCATTTTTCTCAATGGTCTTTATAGCCTTAGTTGATAAACGAAGTTTGACATATCGTTTCCCGGCTTCCCACCAGATTTTCTTGTATTGCAGATTCACAAATTGTAATCTTTTTGTCTTGTGGTTTGAGTGGGATACCTTGTTTGCCTTGTTAGATTTCTTTCCTGTGAAGGGGCAGATCCTCCCTGAAAATACAAAAACGATTTCAGCTTTGATGAATAACAAGTATATCAAACCAGAATACAGAAGAAAATGAAAAACAATCTTGAAATTCATTGATTAACACTTGAAGATTTTTTTGGTAGATGGATTATTATACTTGAACCAACTATGTGAATTTTTATCTTTTATGATTTCATCTGGACTAGTTCCGAAATCAGTCATAACTAAATGAGCGGCTTCACCAATTTTTGCATTTTGTCAAGTAGAGACACATAGGCAAGTCTTAACCTGTAAGGGAATGCTATAACGAGGAGACATTCAAAATAACTCACTATTATGCAACTTATACACATTCTTAAAATTGTCTTCATAGACAAGCCTCTCATACTCTTCACATATATTTGAACAAGAAATAAGTCCCACCTACTGCTGCCTAGGTTAGTAAGCAGATTCGAGAAAAGGGAGATATGTTGCTCTTTTAGTTATAACCCTAGTTTAACTATTGGTCATTTATCGTTTTGATTAGGAAAATCGGAGAAGTTGCTTACTAAAAGCTACATGTTTGAAAGAACATTATATTTGAATTAAACTTAAACTCACATGCATCCATCTCCATATTATACATTCACAAGCCTAAGAATTGGTGCAGTACTCTTTAATTAAAGAAAGATATAGTTACAAGGACATGTAAAATATGACAGTCTTCCAAAACTCGACTATTTCACCTAAAGTTCTGCTCAAGTACCATAAGAAATTTCTTAAACCAGATCATCGTCCAACAATGTCATTTCAAAATATCACGACAGCAGCAACATTCAACTGAGTTGTGGATTTTAGATGAACAATAAAGCATTCCTGAACATCTATACGTATAGCATAATGACCCAGAAACTGATTTTGCAAAAGGAACCTCCACATGCTAAACTAATATGGTGAACCTGGATTTCCTAGATATACAAGTGCAGAACATAATTATGCCACAAATCAGTAGAAACCATATGCCTAACCATCAAGTTCCTCACCTAGGAGCTTAAACATGAAAAAACAACAGGACTGGGTGGAAGATTCTTTCGAAACATAATTACAATTACAGTTTCCAAGAGTTTCAGTGCGCAGATGCAAAAGATTTGCAAAATTTGACCTTTGTTCCATAAAAATGGAAAAGATTATTTTTTATTATAAAGAGTCAAATATTCCTTAGCCTGCATAATATACAGAGAAAGTGCTGCTTCTAGCCATACAGTTCTTGGCTCTCAGGGAATTGAATAATGAAAACCAATACACACAATCCAAAATTACAAGAAGTACTAGTGCCTTTGAATCATCTTGAAATGTCATTCTGTAATTTACACAGCAAAGCCATTTCATCTATAGGATTGCCATAAACCCAAAATTTGGTGATTCAACAGAATCTTTTATTTGCAACCTGGAACCTAACTAAAGAATCCTTCCAGATTACGTTTCTTAACATTATTTGAAATAAAGATGTATTGGCATAAAATTCTATCTATTACATCCCATGATATTAAAAATAGTCATTACAGAATACTCTTAAGCTCAGGTTCTTCTCTTGAAGGACTCAAATAAGGAAACAAACTTCCAAAAGTGAGGCAATTAGAAACCCCCAACCACCAAACAATGAAAATGAATTCGGCATCCAAGGGAAAATAAAAACAAGGGACACAAAACAATCAATACAAAAAAACCATAAATTCAGTGGGAAAACAAAAACACAAATAAAGAACATAGAGCTAAAACAAAAAGGGTAGTTAGAAAATTACGAGCAGCAGGTTGAATAGAAGGCCTAAAAGGAGCAGAAAGGGTTGTGGGAGGGAGTTTAAATCCAATTGAAACGCAAGAAATCTTAATTCCACCCAATTGGGATGTCACAAAGCCCAGCTCTGAATTCACTTTTACGGAAGCCTTGAGCAATGGTCTGTTTGAAGCCATGGAGGTATGCGATCCCACAGCAAATCCCCCCATTGTTGCTGTAATAGTAGCTGCCATTTTTTCAAGAAGTTTCCTTTTTCTCTTCTCTATCACTTTCTATCTACAATCCCTTCTCCGATTCTTGGAAAAAATTTTCAACTTTTCCCTCTGGTGGATAACGTTTTGGGACTGCTAAGGTTGGCTTTTCCCACCTCTTCTTTTATTTCGAGTCTTACAATTGAACCCTTATTTGACGGGTAATTATGTTTAGGCATCTACAGTTATGATAAGTATAAAGTTTCACCCATATGCGTTTGTGGTGTGATTTTTTTAAATTTTTTTATCAATTCGAGTGTGAATTATATATGGTTTTTTTTTGAAAAAATTTTACTTTTAATTCCGAACATATTTTCGTTTGTTGAATTTGCTCACTAAATATTAATTTCATTTTTTTCGTTCTCAACAAATTTATATGCAAACATTTTGATCCTTTACAGAAAGTTTGACTGATTCTAAATTTGTTAACTTTGAATTCTTAACGGTCCATGAAATTTGAGTTACTAAGTCTCATCTGCAATTGCATCTTTCTCCAAAATCGATATTTTTTGTGAAATTCTTGCTCGACCTCCGTGAAAGGGAATATAGTGACTTTTTGACTTGTTTCTTGCATCCTTAAACTCGATCAAAATAAAAATCTTGTTTACAACATGAACAAGTTATTCCAGTTTGAGAGAGCTAGAAGAAGGATAGGGCTTTTTATTGGCAAGCGAGTGATTTGGGGATCTCTATTAGTCAATGTTGTAGACGTAATTTTTTTTTTAACTTCGAATTAAGTTTTTTTCACTTCGAATTAAGTAATTTTGTTTTAAATACCACACATGGGTTAATACTTTCATATGTGAAAATTAACAAATTAGACTCTACAATGTTCACAAATTTTCGAGTCTTCTTTTTTACTCAATTATACAATTGTCAAATTTAGGTGGTTGGACTCAACGGATTTGGAACCAATCAAGCTTGTCAGAAAGGATTAAAAAGTTTGCAGATAAATTTGTTGACCACGAAAAAAATAAAATTGATAGTTGAGAAACAAATTCAATAAATAAAAGTATGTTGAGAACTAAAAATAACATTTTTTTTTATATAAATAGAAGAAGGGAATATAATATAAACCTAGTACAATTGGGCTAGTAAAATTTATTTCTACCACTAAATTATAATCTTACCATAATATAATACAATACAGTGGTCTTTTTAATAATTACGATAATTTTTTTATAGGTTAATAATTACAATAACATGTAGAAAAAACACATCAACAAAATAAATTTGTCCTCTAAACAAACAAAATAAATTTGTTTTCCAATTCTTGTAAGAGCTTCCAATATCTGACCCAAAAAAAAAAAAAAAATTCCAAAGGTTGAATTGCATTCCTCAAGAGACTTTTCAACTTTCAATAGTTTTAGTTAAATTTAATATATGATGATAAAACAATAATAAGTGTTGTTTGAAGATATAATTTTGTAATATCTCCTATCACATTTATTGATAAAATAAATAAATACATAAAGTGTTACTTCAATATTATTTTCTTGATCAATATCATGATTTTTTTCCACAACCAATATAAAAGAAACAATAGCATAACATTTTAATTTTTTAATTTAAAAGAAAGTGATTTTTTATTGCGGGAAAATTAAATTAATTGTTAGACTCATAGAAAAAATAGATTCAACCATTTATCTATTTCTACTGTCAGATAATCTTGAAAATTCTTCTGATGGTTAATCCTTCGTTGCTTTCCAGCACCAATAATATATATATATATATATATATGCCCAAAATCAGTTCAAAAACTGAAATCATATTGAATATGAGATACAATAAAGTTAAAAAAAATACACATTACAAAATTCACTGTCAAAATGAATAATGATTCCTCACAGTAACCACAGATTCAACAACCTTTTGGGATATATTATTTTCCTCCACGGTGTAAAGATATTAAATTAATGAACAAAAAAGAACATCATGTCTTTGATGAAGATAGATATCATATAATGCAGCAAAAGATAGATACAATTTCAGAAGCTAGCCATGAAGATTCATCCTGCCAAATAAATAGATTAAAAACAATTCACTTCCCCGATGTCGGCAGCCGCAGCACCGGGCTTTGGAGCTTCTTCTTCAAGTTCAAATTCCAGTAAATCTTTTTCCAGATGCCCACAACGTGAATCCAACTTCTCAATAGCATGACTTTGAATTCTTCTAAGGTCATGCCAACAATAAATCATCAATCTCCTAAGCCTTTCAAGCTTTGTCACCCTTAAAGTTTCAAAGCCTTTGCAGCACTGAAGCTTCAATTATTGAATGAGTGTACAACTTCAGATTAAATTCTCAAGCGTCCTTTCATCAATATGTACCTCAGAAAGATATAAGCTTTTGAGTTTATGACAATATATATATATATATATATTCTAAGAAACTTGCAGTCTATATATAACAATTCTTTGCTTAAAATGATCAAAGATTTAAGGAATTTGGCTTGTAGAAATATTGGAGACAAATTAATCGAGACAGAATAATGCAAGAACTAAGCTTCAAGAATTTTATCATTGGACAACTTGAGACTATATTGTTAAATATAGCTTCATCAAAGTATACATTGGAAAGAGATAAGCTTTTGAGGTTATGACAAGATATGGTTGCAGGAATCTGTAGCTTAAATTCATTGACCTTATAGCTGCAAAAAAGAATCTCCAAATCTTCTAGCATTTTGCTTGTACAACTTCCTTTTTGCACAATTTTTGAGCCCGGATCACAGTATCTAATCTTTAAAGGTTTTATCATGGAACAACTTGAGATTAACTTAGGAATCATTCCTTCATCTAGAGATATCTCAACAAGAGATAATCTTTTGAGTTTATTACAAAATAATCTTTTTGGAACTTATACCTTCAAAGGTGAGCTACTTCTGCCTCTCTCGATGACGAGATCTTCTAGTAATTCTTGTTTTAAAACTATTGGAGGGAAAGTAGCTTCAGAAGAACCAAAATCACAATTATAGATATCCAAGAATCTTATATCACGAGACAACTTGAGATTAAGATTTGAAAATTCTCTTCATCAAACTTACGTTAAAAAGAGATAACCTTTTAAGTTTCGACAGGATATGTGTCCAGAATATCTAACTTGACCAATGACCATGTAAAGATCACTAAGCAATAAATCTTCTAAGGAACTTACTTGTAGAATTATTAGAGGCCAAGCATACGAGTCCATATTGCATTCGAGTTAAGCTTCTTGACACCTTTATTTGCAACTATTTGAAGCCATCTATTGAAAAATAACTCTGAATTGAGGAAAATGAAGCTGAAATTTCGAATTCGGTTATACTTATATTCTCCTCTTCGTACCTTAATAAAGTAGTATTCACAAAATCCACGAAGGTATCATCATTGTATTGTTGGTTAAAGTCTCGTTTGTGAAACTGTAGAATAGGCCGTGTCCGCCATGTGCTCAACAATGACTTACAAATCAGGCTTGTTTGGGCTGCTTCTTTGAGGAAAGATAGTATATGATGATTAATGTGCTCTGGAAATTCCTCCATGGCTGTCTCACTAAGAAATCTAAGTTACAGAAAAGGGTTATGAAATCAAGGGAGGCTCAAATTTAGGACTATATATAGTAAGATATTATTACCCTAAACATGTTTTAGCAAGGAAACTAAATTCTATTCTGATTTTAACTCACAATTCCTAACTATAATAGGATTCAAAGACTTCAGATCTTAACGTGCTGAACTCAAAGAGTAGAAAACTTAGGAGTCATGACACTGGAAACTGATTTTTGCAAAAAGAATCTCTAATGTACAGAACAAACATGCAACAAATAAAGATGTATTGGCAATACTGTTAAACTTATGTCCTACGTTATGAAACTAGTAATTCCAGATTCTATTAAACTCAAAGTCCCCTCTTGAAGCACCCAATTAGGAAAATGCAACCGTTCAAACGCCAAAAAAAGTATCGCATTATTTTATACTCGTTTTTTACATTTTGAGAAAAAAAAATATGATTAGATCTTAAGGGGAGAGTTGTGCACCCAACTGGTACACCAGTAGGAGTGGTGCGATCCACTGGCAAACGGCTTAGGTGCTATGCCACCCACTGGGGCATGGACCAGAGTGCGCCACTCACCCTCTTTTTATGATTTTGATGTTTTTTTTTTTAATTAAGAAGTTGTGTATATTGTTATATTAATTCTTCTTAATATATATTAGTCCATTATATTATTTTTTTAGTTAATTTCATATATTAGTATGTTTTTTCATGTCATAATTATGAATTTTTTAATATATTAGTATGTTTTTTATGTCATAATTATGAATTGTTAATTTTTTATGTGGTATATTTATTTATGATGTAGTTAATTTTTATAGTATTTTGTAAAATAATTGATGATAATTATGTGTTAATTTATACATTCATGTTATACTAAGTTAATCTTAATTAAGATATGTATTAATTAGAAAGTAAAGAAATTAAATAATTATAATTTATTTTAAGAGTTTTTAGTTAGTAATTTAAATTAAGTTAATTAGTTTAATAATAACTATTTTCGTAATTTAATCATAGTGTAATTTAAATATTTAAATAATTAACTTCATAATGATTTATTGATAATAATTTATTTCATAACAAATAAATAAAAATTAAATAATTTTATTATAATTAAAATTAATCAAATAATAATTAATTAGTGTAATAATTTAATATTTTAATAAATATTAAAAAATCAATTAATTAAATCTAATTTAATAATCTATGATGAATAATAATAAGAATTAATTTCATAGTTGAATAATCATTAATTAATAGTTAAATACTTAGACTTTTACATACAAATTAATTTAAAGAAATTTTGAAATACGTTTAGATGGATTTGGAGCAGCATAGACACAGAGATACAGGTTTAAGTCCGGTAGCAAACGATCAGACTCACGGCCATATGGTGATAGCCTTTTCTAGGGGGCTTAGGGGTAGGCACAACACATCTAATATACCTACAACACCTCCCCATGAGATGTTTCATAGGTTGGATGCACACGAGTTACTGGTTCTACCTCCACCTATTCCCACTAGGGTCGGATGCCGCACGACCTGCAAATTCTCGTACCCTTCCAGTATTCCTCAGTGGCACTACATTAGTCTCACCTCAGTGCATCGTCTTCATTGGCACCCCATCCTGATGCTAGTTACATGCACGAAATTCATCAACGTCTACTTCCTATGTCACCAGGTGCGCAATATCCCTATTGGTCATAGATAACTTTTTGGTAGGAGCTTCGGGAGACTCCGCACTGTATCAGTAGGATTATTATGACACATCAAAGCAGATGTCTTCTTATGCACATGGGTCTGGACAGCATTTTAGTCAGTATCAGAGTGGTGATGGTGGTGAGACGACAATTCAAGCAAGGGGAGATGGTGAGGATAGAGATGTTAGTGAGAGTGGGGATGTTGAGGGTGAGGAGTAGGAGGGGGATTAGGTATAGGAGGGTTATAAGGATAGAGTAGTTGTGCATGTATCATTTTTAGGGCATACAGTGAAAGTAAGTGAGCTTATTGAGCGTGCAAAGAGAGCAATGAAGATTATTAGCCAGAGACGATCGATGACGGAAGGCAAATCTTTACAGATTCCAGAGAGCTGACCATCTGCGAATATATTTGCTGAGACTCTGGGACCATTGGGGCCTTCGGGAGTTGGTGGTAGAAAGAAGAGGTTGAAGAAGTCCGAGACTATTTGGCAGCAAATCGGTCCCACCCTTGGAGGTCGACAACAGCTGGACATGATTACATCATACAGTGGACACATAGCTGCAGCTATTTGGTGTGGACAGGTACTTTTTACAATCATATTCTCTATCATTTCATGATTTTTATGCATATATAACTGTTTGTAATTATTTTTCTTAGTATATTTTTATATTTCTATAATGGAGTTTTTATATGATCATTTTAATGCAAGATCGTCATATATTGAGATTACGTGGTCATCATGCGACACTTACCAGGTACATGCCGAGATATGGTGATGTTAGACAGGTGGCTGCTACATCTAGACTGATTCATCTATAGTTGTGCATGTTCTAGTAGGGGAACAGTACCCTTTTATCTGCATTTGTGGAGAGATGGCAGTCAGCTACAAACTTATTCTATATGCCGTTTGGAGAGATGACGATCACATTACATGATGTGGAGCTTATACTTAGGTTACCTGCATATGGTCAGCCACTGGACGAGGTTTTTACTGAAGATCAGATCATTCAGATGATTAATAATGATTTGAGGGTTAAGCTTTCCGTTCCCAAAGGTAATGATGCATAGGTGGGATTTCTATGTTAGTTATATCCATGACCTGTGATAGTGCACATTTATCCCGGAGATGAGGGCATCCTGTTACTTGCTTTCCATTCTCGATAATTCTCTCTTCCCCGACAAGAGTGGCCTACCAGTGGCGAGCTACAAGTTATGGCCTATAGTGAGGAATCTACGAAGGTGCCAGAAGATGGCGTGGGGTGCTGCAGTGTTGGCGTGGTTGTACAGGAATCTTGAATGGCCTCACGTTCGGACGCTAGGGAGTTAGGAGGTTTCTCATCACTGTTGTAGGTATTCTTCACTATTATATAAATATTTCTTATATTATTTGAATTTATATACATATACTTTATATTCTTATATGTATGTTTTCTGTTGTAGGCCTGTATCTACTTATACTTTCCTATGTTCGCATAGCCTATGAGCCCCTGTTCAGTTCCAGGGATTCCTTATATCTAGCAGTTTGTGATGATGGGACATAGAGATGGTATGGTTGTATTATTTGACTATTGGATGAGGTTAGATGTCATAGCTACGATTGAGATTCAATGGGTACCTTATAGGCTAGCAGAAATACATGAGGTACGTTTTTCTACATTACCACGGCCTATTAGCTTATTTTTCTTGTCTAGAGCTGCACATGCCCGAGAGATGTTGTTCGGCAATTTGGTCCGATTCAGTGAATTCCACATGCTCCTGTTATTAGTCCAGTCGAGCATTATAGGCCGGCTTCAACTAAATCATATGTCGTGATGTACACTTTCACCAGGGTCTTCTGGTACGATGTTAAGAGTCACTATGTGCATGTTGATCACATGCAACATATTATTATGCCACCACACGCTTGCCATTCGAGTTACATGATATGCTATCTCTGACATAGTCATCCAATGATACATAACCCAGAGTTATTTCCTACCGAAGTTGAGTTGCCACTACGATCTCAACCACCAACTAAATAGTACTTGACTCCTTAGGTCCTTATGTTGAGGATGATGATCCGGATGATTGTACAGAGAAATGTGTCGTCCTGTACGTAGATGGCGTCAGTTTAGTGATTAGGTTTCCCGTCAGTACATGTCATTATGTTTATTTTACATACGGAGCATGGATTTGTAATACTTGTTTGTCATGATGGAGTTTTTATTATACGTTTGATGATGTTTTGTTTATTACAATTATTACTCCTATTATAACCCTGAATGGAAAAAAATTACTAAATGGAAAAAAAATCCATAAAATTTAAATTAGTGTCACAACATACAAATAAATTACATAAGTACATATAATCATGAATAAAGTAAATAAGATAACAAAAAGATAATAATCAATCGATAATACCCCTATCAATGGGCCGTGAAGGGGGATACATTTGGGCACATGTATGAGCCCACTCCCTGAACCGTGATTGATATAGAACCAAATAATCATGTATGTCCTGATGAGCATGTCACTCCCGTAATAGATTTATAGTAGACATCATAGTCTTCCTGCAAATGTAACTGTCAAAAAAAATAATTAAGTACTTCAAATGATATAGTTGACAGTTAAAGGATATATAAACAAAATCACTTAACGCAATAAAGTATTCATGATCTGCCAAGTGGCCAATGACAATCGTCATTTGCGAAGGCCATCAACAGATGTATACGACAATATTGTAATACTTGCAGGATGTCAAGCGATAAGTACTACGCATATCCTGTAAAGATTCACAACAACATGCATAATCAGGTGCTTCCAGCCAATATTTTCTCGGGGCTATACCTTTAAAGTGCACATAACTATCTAGAACGTTTATGAACCACTCTTTGCTTAGTATGCTTACATATAAAGCATGACTATTTCTTATCTCACTCAACATTTGTATATGTACAATAGCCCATTTCTCTACAGCACCATTCAAAAAATATGAAACCACCTTAAACTTGTAGTTACCATCGCCTCTTGAATCCATATAGTTGTCAATTAAAGGATACATAAAACGTGGGAATTCATTAAAGTAAGGGAACTCACACTACGGACCTCCATCAACAGGTTGCACAATATATGACTCCACTAAATTTCGACCACTTCTGCATCCCTGACCCCTAGCCCCGGAACGGGGTGGGAGACTGGCACATGGTAGGCATTCTTTCCCACGGGAGCCTGATCCTAAACCCGAACCTGAACTTGATCCTTGCTTAGATCTACTACTGTTCTTGAACGATTTATGTGTAATCTGCATATGCTCCCAGTGTAAGTTTTCCTTCCTTGTCGAGTTTGTCTTTTTCCGACCCTTAGTAATGACTGTGTCCAGAAGAGAAGTTAACGGTCCCTCGGGGTTCTACAGCAAGACAGGATGTAAAATGTCTCAGGCAGCACGACGCCACTCCATCAATTGTTAGAATGTAGACAAAATGCATAATTAGCCTAACTTATTAATTAAATTTAATAAAATAAATCAATAATAAGTTTTTTAAACATACCTGTAATGGTGGTCGTTGTTTAAACTCCTCTAGAATGTCGGTGATATCGTTCTCGTAGTACGCCATGTCATTCAAGGGGTTTGCATAATATTGACGCTTCATTCTCGAGACCTCATTGATGTTATAAAAAGGGGATTCCTAATCACTACAATGCAAGGCAAGCGGACCTAACACAGCAGAGGTGAGTTCAACCCGAGTGTCAAATTTCTCGAGGACAGTAAAGACTAAAGTACTAATCGCTCTCTAATGTTTATTCTAAGAAAAGAATGATTTTTGAAAATGAAAATAATAGGAGAACAACGGAAAACAATTAAACAACTAAGAAAGCAATAAAAACTTAAGATTTTAAAAATAAATAAATGAAGAGTTTGGATGATGGAATCTTCTAATCCTTGTTACTAATTCAATTGGAAAAACTTTAATGAAAACAATGTTGAATTAGTTAAGTTAGATCATCACTCAAATCGGGCAATCCCTATCTCAAGGTGAAAGCCACCCTATTCAATAACCCTTAGAGGAGAATCTCTTTCTCCCTAACAAATTATGAGTGCAATAAAATTAGGTAATTTAAAGGACCTAAAAGTGTAAAATCATATCTCTAGTCAATTGCCCCAATGAAACCCCAATCGGTTGCCCTAGATCGTTCTTCCTTTTTCAATTCTGAAAATCTTGCGATTAATCTAATCTCGTGACAATTGAATTGCAAACAATCACAATTGGAAGACAACTTAAATCAAAACAAACATTGAATTCAAGAAATTAAACTAAGAACTTCATAATCAAGAACCTGGGTTCAACCCTTATCCAAACATAAAGAACTACTCATTATTCATTATATAAAAAGAAATTCAAGATTAAAAATTCAATAAGAATAAGAGAAAGAAAAGTTTAGGATTGAAATTGAAGCCGCAATCGAAGACCCGAATATCTTCCGAGCTCGTCTTTTGAGTCGCCAAGTTGAAGATCGAAATCTTGAATTTGGTTCTTCAATTCTTGAAATCCAATAAGTAAAATTGCAGAAATCTAAAAATTATTTAACTAATTAAATGTATAAAAACTGAAAATTGAATAATTGTTTAATCTAAACTAACCTTAGTTATCTATTACTACTCCTAATTACCGTTATTCCCGTTATTCTAAGTCCTAATATGTATATCTCTACCTAATTGCAGAGTTGGCCTTTATATAGAAAGGAAAATTACAAGAAAACAGAGATTGAATTGAATTAAACCGCCTTGCCAGTCAGGACCTACCGCCGATGGTAGGTCGAGCTCTATAGTCAGCGGTAGGGTTCTGTTCTGTCGTTGCTTTGTTATCCATGGACCTACCACCGACGGTATGTTGGCCTACCTTGCGCGATAGGTCAGTTCCATTGTGGCCGACGGCTATTTTTTCATCCGTTTTCGTTTCTTTTTATTGTTTTCTCTTATGGAGGCCACCTAACACAAGAATAAAATATATTAAGCTAAAATATACACATATCAAATGCCCTCACAGTTATCCTTTGCTTGCCTTCAAGCAACATAAACTAAACCGACAAAATGGAGGAGTTAAAAGCTTTTATTAGAAAGACAAAACACGAAAACGATATAAGCTGAATAAAACAGTTAAAATCACAAAAACGGCCATAAGCGATGTCGCATAATCAATCCAAAGACAAACAAAGTAAAAGAAAATACAAAAACAAATAAAACTAAGATAAACTAAAGACAAAACCACTTCAATAGAATACTTTACTGCCCAACTCTGAAGATAAATAAAAGATAGACGAAAGACAAAATCACTAAGTCCACCACAAGTCACTAAAAATCATTACATATCAAAGGTGTGCATGACTAGCTTATGCCATTTTTCACAGAAGAAAAGGAATGAGGGATTAGCCCAATGAAATATTTTAAAAGACAATGCACTCAAATTCATGCTTTTCTATCGTTTATCCACTCTAAAGTCTATTCTAGGTCGTTCCTGAATTAGGTAGGACTTTTTGGCTTGTAATGTGAGGCTTGGGACATAAAATGGGTCACAAACGAAGGTAAAAGGAGAAAAAAACAACTGAGACAGAGCTAATACAACTGAAAGGAAAAGATATAACAATTAAAGAACAATTCTAGCCATCTTTTTCACTCTTCTCAATCATCCTTGAACATCCTACTTCGTTCTTTTTAGTGCACACACCACCTAACAACATCCTTTTTCAAGATTTTCATGAATTACTAATACAAGAGAGAGAGAGATGCTTGATATTTTTCAAGAATTGTAACTATAAACATAAGCACATATTTTTGTCTTCGTTCTTTGCTATTTTTTCTTTTTTTTGTACTTTTCTCTTTTTCTATTTTTTTTCAAGCATCACGTTCCTTTTTTTTCTCTCTTTTCTCTTTATAATAGCCATAGGTACCTGAAATACCCAAAATACCCTTTTCTTTTAAACAGAGTTTTTCTTTCTTTCTTTCTTCACTTCTTCACCCCCACACTTATTTGTTTTCGTCACTAAAAATGGCGAAAAGTCTATACTAACCATTAGCTCCACGATTTGAGGTTTTATATAGTGAGTTTAAAAGAACAAAGAAAAGAAGGGATTGAAACCCTTAGCATGAAGACAAAAAGGGGAATTAGGGATTGATTTCACAAAGGATATGGCAAGAAAGGCACAAATGGTACAAAGAAGACCTAAGACAATCATTTTTGGGACCATCCTAGACTAGAATTCTTTACTTTTAAGGTCCGAAAATTATGAAATTGTAGGCAAAGACCCAAAAATGATTATCATTATGTTAATTACCCAAGATTCCTAGGTTTCTATTACTTAAATAACATTTACAAGTGCATGAAAATCGTTGAGCAAGTAAGAAAATTAGTAAATGCGGTTTTCAATTAATTAAGTAATTTGCCTTTTTCGAAAAACTAAAGAATTTTACAGTTGAATACTCTACTAAAAGTGGAAAAACAAAAATATTTTTGGATTTTTATAAGAATAGGAGAAAGAAAAGGAAATAAAAGTTTTTTGGATTTTTCAAATTTTCTGATTTTTTTGAAAATTTTCAAATAAAAGACTAAAAGTAAAGTAATAAGAAAGAAGGAAAAAGGAATAGAAGACGAAAATACCCCCCTCCCCACACTTATATCACATTGTCCTCAATGTGGGGGTTAGACTCAAAAGAAAAACGAAAACAAACACATATATGGGAAGCAATCCCGCAAGTATAAAGTGATAAAGCATATTGTGAAGCCATCGCCACACAAAAATAAAACAAAGAAAAACTATAAATAAGTAGAGAAAGTAATAGAGAGATAAAAGAAGAGAGTTTAAGAAGTGTTTATAGAGTTTATCTTGTGACTGCTTGAGCAAACAACCCTGTTCGGTTTTTAGAGAAAATTTCAAATTGTAGTTGCCAGGGGCCCTACCGTGGATGGTAAGGTTACCATCTGCGGTAGGCTTCTGCTTCCAAAAGGAAGAAAACATCGATCAGTCTAACGCTAACGCTAGGCCAGATCTACCGTCCACGGTAGACATCTCCAGGCCTGCTGGAATGTCTTTCGTTGGGTATGATTCAGCTCACTAGTTCGCTCTTGACCGATCTAATGGTATTTGCAATGCAATAGGGGTAGTACGAGCACACAAACAACTCTCTTAAGAGACTTGTACATCACCATCAAAAAACGTTTAAGAAAAGAACAACTAAAATAAAGTATGAAAACAGGGGAAATAAAGATTCAAACATAAATTACAACATGGTAACACACTGCCAATCTTACTCATCTGGAAGAACAAGACATTCCTTTTGAAGGGTTCCTACGTCCTCGCTGAAATATGGTTTAAGGCAATGACCATTTACCTTAAACGTCCCTTGTGTAGGGTGTGTTACCTCTATGGTGCCGTAGGGAAAAACTTTGCTTACGGTGAACAGTTCAGATCATCTTGATTTAAGCTTCCCAGGAAAGAGGCGAAGGCAGGAGTTTTAGAGTAACACGATATTTCCTTCTTTGATTCCTTTTTGACTAGATGTTTGTCGTGCCATTTCTTTGTCTTTTCCTTGTATAAGTTCGAATTCTCATATGTTTGATATTGTCATTCATCTAGCTCATTCAGTTGGACTAACCTTTGTTTACCTGTATGAGTATAGTCAAAATTTACTAGTTGGATTGCCCAATGAGCTTTATGCTCAATTTCGACGGGTAAATGACACGACTTACCATTTAAAAGACAGAAAGGAGTACACCTGATCGGGGTCTCGTAAGCCATCCTATAAGCCCACAAAGTATCATATAATTTAATACTCCAGTCTTTTCAAGTACTATTGACAATTTTCTCAAGAATGCATCTAATTTCCTTATTTACTACTTCTACTTGACCGCTAATTTGCGGGTGATAAGGAATAGCTAGTTTCTGATTTATTCCTAATCTTTTTAAGCACTTTTTCGAGTTGTTGGTTACAAAAGTGCATACCCCATTCACTTATAACAGCTCTAGGGACATCGAAATGAGAGAATAACTTTTTTAGGAACTTAACCAAACTCTAGTATCGTTCGTAGGTAGGCTTGCGCCTCAACCCATCTAGACACATAATCTACAGAGATCAAGATATATTAATTACCAAAAGAATTAGGGAAAGGAACCATGAAATAGATACCCCAATAATCAAACACCTCAAGAACTTGAAAAGTAGTCATAGGCATAGCATTGCATTTTGCAATGTCACCTGTATGCTGGCAATTGTCACATTCTGTTACATACCTTTTTGCATCCTTGAACAAGGTCGGATAGTAGAAACCTGATTCGAGTACCTTTTGAACGGTCCCATTAAATTGATAATGCCTGCCGACTGGACCCTTATGACAATGCTTCAAGATTTCTTCTGTTTCAGGATGTGCCATGCATTGTCTGATTATTTGGTTCGCACATTGACGGAAATAGAGTGGTTAGTATAAACTATGACTTTAGAAAGTATTAAATTGGGGCATAATTTGTCATACACGAATATTATTGCAAGAAACTCTTTTTCTGTAGTTGTGTAATTCGATTAGGTGTTCGTTAGGGTATTGCTTGCATAGTATATTGGTTGGAAGAACTTACGTTTCCTTTGGCCTAAAACAGCACCTATAGTATAGTCACTAGCCTCACACATTAATTCAAAGGGAATTGATCAATCTGGAGAGATTAAAATAGAGACTTCGTGAGTTTTTCTTTAAGCAGATTAGATGCAGCTATGCAATTATCATCAAAATTAAAAGGCATATCTTTTCAAGCAATGCAGTAAGAGTTTTTGTAATTTTTGAAAAATCCTTTATAAATCTCCTATAAAACCATACATGTCCTAAGAAAATCCTAATTGCTTTCATAGAGAAAGGTGGAGGCAACCTTTTAACTGTCTCTATTTTAGCTCTATCTACCTCAATGCCATGTTCAGAAATTTTATGACCTAAAACTATCCCTTCCTGAACCCATAAAATGACATTTTTCCCATTTAAAACAAGGTGAGTCTCCTAAACATCTTTTTAAAATTTTTCTAGATTTGATAGGCAAGCATCAAAAGAATTTACAAGCACAGAAAAATCATTCATAAAGACTTCCATAATATTCCTCACCACTTTTTCGAGTTGTTGGTTACAAAAGTGCATACCCCATTCACTTATAACAGCTCTAGGGACATCGAAATGAGAGAATAACTTTTTTAGGAACTTAACCAAACTCTAGTATCGTTCGTAGGTAGGCTTGCGCCTCAACCCATCTAGACACATAATCTACAGAGATCAAGATATATTAATTACCAAAAGAATTAGGGAAAGGAACCATGAAATAGATACCCCAATAATCAAACACCTCAAGAACTTGAAAAGTAGTCATAGGCATAGCATTGCATTTTGCAATGTCACCTGTATGCTGGCAATTGTCACATTCTGTTACATACCTTTTTGCATCCTTGAACAAGGTCGGATAGTAGAAACCTGATTCGAGTACCTTTTGAACGGTCCCATTAAATTGATAATGCCTGCCGACTGGACCCTTATGACAATGCTTCAAGATTTCTTCTGTTTCAGGATGTGCCATGCATTGTCTGATTATTTGGTTCACACATTGACGGAAATAGAGTGGTTAGTATAAACTATGACTTTAGAAAGTATTAAATTGGGGCATAATTTGTCATACACGAATATTATTGCAAGAAACTCTTTTTCTGTAGTTGTGTAATTCGATTAGGTGTTCGTTAGGGTATTGCTTGCATAGTATATTGGTTATTGGTTGGAAGAACTTACGTTTCCTTTGGCCTAAAACAGCACCTATAGTATAGTCACTAGCCTCACACATTAATTCAAAGGGAATTGATCAATCTGGAGAGATTAAAATAGAGACTTCGTGAGTTTTTCTTTAAGCAGATTAGATGCAGCTATGCAATTATCATCAAAATTAAAAGGCATATCTTTTCAAGCAATGCAGTAAGAGTTTTTGTAATTTTTGAAAAATCCTTTATAAATCTCCTATAAAACCATACATGTCCTAAGAAACTCCTAATTGCTTTCATAGAGGAAGGTGGAGGCAACCTTTTAACTGTCTCTATTTTAGCTCTATCTACCTCAATGCCATGTTCAGAAATTTTATGACCTAAAACTATCCCTTCCTGAACCCATAAAATGACATTTTTCCCATTTAAAACAAGGTGAGTCTCCTAAACATCTTTTTAAAATTTTTCTAGATTTGATAGGCAAGCATCAAAAGAATTTACAAGCACAGAAAAATCATTCATAAAGACTTCCATAATATTCCTCACCAGCCCCTCAAAAATAGCAATCATGCAATGTTGAAAAGAAGCAAGAGCATTGCACAAACCGAAGGGCATACATTTGTATATGAGTATACCATATGGACATGTGAACGTTGTTTTCTCTTGATCTTCTGGGGCGATAGGAATCTGGAAGTATTCTGAGAATATGTCAAGGAAGCAATAGAATAGATGACTGCCAACCGCTCCAGCATTTGATTAATGAAAGGGAGAGGGAAGTGATCCTTTCAAGTCGTCTCGTTTTTTTCTGTAACCTATGCACACCCTTCATCCGGTGATTACCCTTATTGGGATTAGCTCGTTTTTCTCGTTCGCCACCATCGTCGTTCCACCCTTTATTGGTATTTACTTGTACTGGACTTACCCAGATGCTGTCTAAAATAGGATATATGATTTTAGCATCTAGAAGTTTGATTACCTCCTTCTTCACCACTTCTTGCATGTTTGGATTTAATCGCCTTTGAGGTTGAATCACGGGCTTAGAATCATTTTCTAATTAAAATCTTATGGATACAGAAGGATGGACTTATTCTTTTGAATATCTACTATCTTCTAAACAATAGCTTTCTTTTGTTTTTGCAAAGTCCGCAACAAAGCTTGTTTTTTAGGGTTGGCTCAACTTGGAGGAGATGATGACTGGGAGTGTTGATTTTTCTCCAAGGAGTGCATACTCCAAGTGATCTGGCAATGGTTTCAACTTTAATTCTGGGGGTTCTTCAAATGAGGTCTTAAGAGAGGGCTTTGAAGGTACCTTTAGATCTTCTTGCATAGTAGTAGTCTTCTCCTCCCCTGATTCATCTAATTTCTTAGTTAAAATTCAAACCTCCTCAGAATTCACCTTGCCTTGGGAATCTTGTTGCAGAGCTATCAATTAGAAATCTTCTTGGACAAATTCCTACTCATGAGTAGAAATAAAAGGATCAATAAAATCTACCATAAAGTAAGTATCATCATGATCCCCCGATCTACGCATGGCATCGGGAAGTTTTAATATAACTTTTTCTTCCCCTAATCTAAGGGTCAGCTTTCCTTACCCCACATCACTTAGAGCCTTAGCAGTAGCGAGGAAAGGACTACCCAAAATGAGTAGGACTTCAATGTCCCCACTCATATCTATAATTACAAAATCCACTGGGAATACCAATTCCCCTACTTTTACTAGCACATCTTTTATAATACATCTAGTATACTTAGTAGACCGTCAAAGAAATCATAGTGCATGAGATTTATGCTAGCACCTAAATCAGCTAAAGCCCTAGAAACAGTTATATCTCCTAAAGTGCAACGAATAGTAAAACTCCTTAGATCCTTTAGTTTTTCTGGAAGATTTTGTTTAGGATTGAGAATTGATGGAACACTCCTCATTCATCATCACCAAAGAGATGCCCTCCAACCTCTTCTTTCCAGAGATAGCTTCCTTCAGGAACTTTGCTTCCTTCAGGAACTTTGCATACTTAGGTAGGTATTTGCATTAAAACATGAATCAAAGGTAAGTTAATATGTAATTGTTTAAAGATTTCCAAAAACTTACCATATTGTTCATCTTTTTTTTTGTCTTGAACACTCTTCTTGGGAAGGGGATAGGAGGTCTATATGGTAGAGGGGATGACTCCTTTGTTTCTCTTTCTTTCTGTTGAACCTCATGTTCCTTAGGGAGAGTAGACTCCACTTGTGCTTAAGCCATCCCCTTCTCCTTTTCTACAATCGGAGTAGATGTTTTTACCAACTCTTCTTTGCTTCTCAAGGTGATCACCTTTGCATCCTCATTTGATTTATTATCAGGTGGACTTTTAGTGATCATCCTTGTTAATTTCCCAATTTGACTCTCCATGTTGTGGAGAGAGGCGGTTTTACTTCTTTTGATTGTTTCCATACTTTTTACCCCCAACATTCATCTGAATTTACGTATTTCGACACGAGATCTTCCAAACTAGGTGATGGAGATGGTGGATTTTGATTTAGACTTCTATTTATAAAATCGGAGAGGGGTAGTTGTCTCCTTTGATTTTTACCATTCCAAACAGCTCCCAGTTGATTTCTCCACCCTGAATTGTATTGATTCGGATACATGTTGTACCCTTGGCAATTTCCTCAGAATATGGCCTGCTGATGATAAATGTTTAGGGGTTTAACGGCCATGTTCTCTATCCCTTGTTCTAACATTGCCGCCAGTCGAGTATCTTATACTCAACTTAAAACAAATAATTTATAATTAATATAGATAGGTTCAATAATAATAAGCCAGATTAACAATGTTCATACTACTAACACCTAACATAAATGAGAGTGGTGAACAAGAAAACAAACGAAATAAAAAGAAATCAAAGAACTAAAGTACTAAAAAAACGATCTTTCCTTAAGCTACCGTCCCCAGTAACGGCGCAAAAAATTTGATGTTATAAAACGGGGATTCCTAATCACTAAAATACAAGGTAAGTGGACCTAATACTGCAGAGGTGAGTTCAACCCGAGTGTCGAATCTCTCAAGGACTGTAAAGGCTAAAGTACTAATCGCGTCTCTAATCTTTAATCTAAGAAAAGAATGATTTTTGAAAACAAAATAATAAGAGAACAACTGAAAACATTTAAACAACTAAGAAAGCAATAAAAAATTCAAATTTTAAAAATTAATAAAGGAAGAGTTTGGATGGTGGAATCCCCGTAATCCTTGTTATTAATTCAATTGGAAAAACTTAATGAAAACTATGTTGAATTAATTAAGTGGGATCATCACTCAAATCGGCCAATCCCTATCTCTAGGCGAAAGCCACCCTACTCACTAACTCTTAGAGGAAAATATCTTTTCTCCCTAACGAATTATGAGCGCAGTAAAATTAGGTGATTTAAAAGACCTAAAAGTGAAAAATCATATCTTTAATCAATTTCCCCAACTGGTTGCCCTAGATCATTTTTCCTTTTCAATTCTGACTAATCTTACGATTAATCTAATCTCGCAACAATTAAATTGTAAACAATCACAATTGAAAGATAACTCAAAACAAACATCGAATTCAAGAAATTAAACCGATGACTTCATAATAACTAGGGTTCAATCATTATCCAAATATAAAGAACTACTCACTATTCATTATATAAAAACTGAAATTCAACATTAAAAATTCAATAATAGTAAGAGAAAAAAAAAAGCTTAGGATTGAAATTGAAGCCGCAATCGAACTCTCGAACGTCTTCCGAGTCACTAAGTTGAAGATCAAAATCTTGAATTTAGTTCTTCCAATTTTTGAAATCCAAGAAGTAAAATTGCAGAAATCTAAAAATTGTTTAACTAATTAAATGTAAAAAAAAAACTGAAAATTGAAGAACTGTTTAATCTAAACTAACCCTAATTATCTACTACTACTCCTAATTACTGCTATTCTAAGTCCTAATCTGTGTATCTCTGCCCAATTGTAGAGTTGGCCTTTATATATAAGGGAAAATTAGAAGAAAAGAGTTTGAATTGAATTAAACTGCCTTGCAAGCCAGACCTACCGCTGATGGTAGGTAGAGCCCTACTATCTGCGGTAGGGTTCTATCCTAACGTTGCATTGTTATTCATGGACCTACCACCGACGATAGTTTAGCCTACCTTGCGCGGTAGGTCAATTCTGTCGCCGATGGCTCTGTTTTCGTTTCTTTTCATCGTTTTCTCTTCCAGAGGGCACCTAAGACAAGAATAAAGGATATTAAGCTAAAACATACATTTTTACATATTAAGATAGACCAGAATGGGGTGGGCGAGCGGCATGTGGTGGGGGTCCTCTCGCACGGGAGCCCGATCTTGAACCCGAACCTTAACTGATCCTAACCCGGATCCACTACTGTTCTTGAACGACTATGTGTAATCTACATATGCTCCTAGTGTGACTTTTCCCTTCTTTTCGAGTCCATCTTTTTTCGACTCTTAGTAATGATCGTGTCCAGAGTAGAAGTTAACGGTCCCTCGGGGTTTGATGGTAAGACAGGATGTAAGATATCTCGGGTAGCACGACGTCACTCCATCAACTATTAGAATATAGACAAAACACATAATTAGCCTAACTTATTAATTAAATTTAATAAAGTAAATCAATAATAACATTTTTTAACATACATGTGATGGTTGTCATTGTCTAAACTCCTCTAAATTGTCGATGATATAATTCTCCTAGTACGCCTTGTCATTCACAGGGTTTGCCTAATCATGATGCTTCATTCTCGATACCCCATCTATCACAAGAGATGACCAGAAATGTTGAAGACTGTCAAGGTATCTAGTAATTAACTCGCATGAACATGGTAGAACGTGTGAACTCTAGAGCCAATGTCCACAAAGATTCTCTAGATTGCTCATGATCTTCATGGCTCTAATTAACTCTTCTTTTATAATCTTTAGTGCCAAATGACTTACATTTTCACAAATATTTGTTAACACAGGATTACTCTTTGCATAATTTTTTCCTTCAATCGGGAATATTCAAGTATAGTCTTAATGGCAGATATCTTGACTCAATCTTTTAATGTATCTTACTGAAGAAAGTATTTTAAGTCACCGTGACATGTTTGAAGGAATATCTTCGATATTGAGTGTTTAGACTTAACCCTATTCGTTGTCTCAAACCCGAAATGTAAAATGTTTCCAATCCACAATCTCATAAATTTATATGCATCGTGCTCAAACATTCATAATACTATGACAAGAACCACTGCATGCTGCTCCAATTGGTATTCAATTTTTCCAATCTCTTTGAATAATCATCTGGGTTCTGGCAGTTCACTAATCTTCTCGAAAGTTTTCTGTACAATTTTTTCAACTGCTTCCTTACCAATCACCGAAATTAATTTCCCCTCGATATTCTTTTCAATATGTCTCCGGCATAGCATATGGTATGATTTATTGAACACTAAAGATATCACTAACACCAAACCTATTTCCTTATTGGTAACTATCTCTAGAGGTTCGGGAACATCGAAATATAATTTCTGAAGCTATTGTAGAACCCATTGATAAGTAGTAGTTGGTTCATTACGCATGAATGCAATAGCTATACAAAAATTCTTTCCAGTAGGTGTCATTCCGACTGCCTCTAGTAATGGCATGTTGCACCTAAATAAAATAATAACTTTTAAACCAATTAACAAAAATAAATAAATCAAAATATGATAATTTCCTTAACTAAAATACTAATAAAATTAACTAATTCATTTTAATTTTTAATAACATATAACATAAGCTCAACATATTTTAAATAATATATCATTTAGAAAATTAACTAACATGAGATCTTAGATATTTATAGCAATTAATAAATGGAGAAACGAAATATTTTATTATTAAAGCAACTTATTCGTTTTGTAGGCTGTGTCTACTACAAGTATATAAGGCCATGTCTTCAACATCTGCATGGATGTTGAATGTGCAGCAACTATATCCCTAAGCAGTGTGCTCTCGTCACAATTCTTCTAAAAGCACGTGTATGAAGATTAGAACACATATAGAGCATTTCTTCCACTTTATTGCGTCCATACATTCGATCCTTCTTAATCTTCACCCGAGCATTATATATAGTTCGAGAACTGAAAAAGTTTATATAAATTGATTATTAAATTAAAAACATATATAAATCATATTCAGTCTAAGAGAATTAAGTTAAGATATGCAACATAACAATGCTATAGCATACCTCGCAGCAGTATCTAGATTATTCTCTCGCAAATTTACCATTATAAAACTAGGTATCACCTGACATCTACTCAATTCCTCGGTCAGTGTGAACTCCTCCTCCATAAGTCTCGTCGCCTTAGAGTGACCTTAATGACAGACACTAATTAGCTGGTTGTGCCTTCCATCTTTTACATATAATTTCCAATGTGCTCCACTAACATCTTCCTCGCCTTTTAATTTAAATGGACAATTACATTTCTTTGTTCCATACGGACCCCTACGTTTTATAGGAACTTGTTCTACTTCTTCATCGTTCTGTATTGCCTTACCTTTTTTTTTTTTTTGTTTTGCCTTCCCCTGATGGCAACCAATATAAACGTACAACCTAAGCCCTAAATCTTTTTTGTAAACAATGTGCAGTTGTCGCATATATGTTAACTATTTTTACTTGTTTTTTTACCCAATCAATCAAATCATCTTTCGAGTTAAATTTACGATCTATTTGAAATAAATAACTGTGGTCTATGAAAATCCTTTGTATGTAAAATATCCTCAAATTGTTTAGAATCTAATTCATTATCTTCCTATACAATATTAGTCAAATAAAAAATATAAACAACTCATATTTTAAATAAAAATAACACTAAGTAACGTTACTACATATTTATAACTTCATGAACATAGTAACTTTTTGATTAAAAATACAAAAAACAAACATGATGTGAAACTAAGCATATTAATTATTAATAAAAATTACATAATTAATTATAACATAAACAAGGTAAAACACTAACTTTAACATAAATACCTAACATAATTAATAACATAATCATATTAAATATAAAAAATGAATCTAAAAATTAATCATATGAAAAACAATTAATATAACACATAATTAACATTTACATATCTAAGAAAAAACGCTGAAAATTAATGAACAAAAGCATCTGACACACCAGACAGTTGGTGTGCCAGCCACTGGCGCATGGAGTTGTTCTGCACCAGTGGCTGGCACACTTCAATTTTTCATTATGAAAAATTGATGTTTTATAGTATGAAATCTTCAAAATTATCCATTTTCAACTTTGAAACCTTAAGAAATCTTCAATAATCTTCAAGTTAATTTAGAGAGAAGCTAGAGAAAAAGAGAGTACAGAGAGAGAGAGAGAGAGAGAGAGAGAGAGAGAGAGGTGTTTAGTTAAAATGAGATTCTTTGTGGAATTTTCGTAATTTTATCATGGAATTTATAACTCCCCCTATTTGGGTCCCTCTGATAGTTAAACGTTTTGGAGTCTTACCATTGAACCTTTAGTTTATTGGTAATTATGTTTAGGCGTGTCTAGTTTTTCTTTTTTCTAATAGATGGTAAAGTAGGTCAAATCTAGAACATCTATTCTCTATAATTATCATATAAAGGAAACGATAAATTCAGGGTCAAAATTTAAATTAAGGTTGCGTTTGGTTCTTAAAATTGGATTGAATTAGAATTGGAATTCTATGAATTGTAACTTCAATTCTTTTGTTTGTGAAAACTATAGAATTGTTATGGACTTTATTTTCTAATTCTAATTCCCTTGTTTAAAGGTCCAAAAATATCATAGAATTTAAATTCAAAATGTAAATATACATTTACTCAAAATGCATATATGTATAAAAGTGAGAGAGCAAAATGAGTGTAAGTGTGTATATGAGTTTTAGAGAGAGAAAGTATCGTGAATTTTAGAGAGAGAAAGTAAATGTAAATTTTATAGAGAGAAAGTGTAGTGAATTTTAGAGACAAAAAGTGAGTGTGAATTCTAAAAAGAAGGTGAGCATAATTTTAAAGAGAGAAAGTTTCGTGAATTCTAGAGAGAAATTGTCGTGAATTCTAGAGAAAAAAAGTGAGTCTGAATTCTAGAGAGAGAAAGTATTGTGAATTCTTGCAGTGAGAAAATGAGTGTGAATTATTGAGATAGAAAGTGTTGTGAATTTTAGAGAGAGAAAGTGTCCTAAACTTTAGAGAGAAAAAGTGTCGTGAATTTTAAGAAGAGAAATTATCGTGAGTTTTACATAGAGAAAGTACCGTTAATTCTATAGAGATAAAGAGTCGTGAATTCTAGAGAAAAAAAGTGTCGTGAATTTTAGAGTAAGAAAGTGTCATGAATTTAAGAGAGAGAAAGCATCGTGAGTTTTAGAGGGAGAAAGTATTGTGAATTTTAGAGCGAGAAAGTGTAATGAATTTAGAGATATATATCATTTGCTTTGAAAAAAACAAATATATTGGTGTAGAGGAGAATCAGTGGATTGATATATATATATATATGTTAAAATTTTCTCATATTTGAATCACAAATTTTATGATAGTTTCTTTTTGTTTTATTTTTAATAAGTTAGTGACATGTGTTATATATACTTTCCGAAACATTTACCTGGACTTCAAGTACGGGGAATATAGCTAGTATATATATATATATATATTAAAACAAAGTCATAATAAGTGGCATAAGACTGTGACGTGGACACCCTCTCCTTTTTTCTCCCCATGCAAAAAAAAAAAAACAAATAATAATGTAAGAGATAATCATTAATATAAGATATAATCATCTTTGATAGAGAACATTAAAAAAAAATAAAAGATACGAAGATAAACCATATCAACTACAACTCTATTCCCCAAATTACAACTGATAAACCATATTACCAATCCTTATCCCATATACTACCTATGTTACTGGAAATTAATCGTCTGGTTAATTTAGAGTATGTCATCTTACTAGAGGGATCAAATCTATATAATAGATCCATATTCAAAAAAACAAACTCTGCCTCTTCCTCAAGATTACTCCTCCAAACTCCTCTCATCCCAATTGTTTTTTTCTTTTTCTTTTAGCTTCTCTTCTTTATTTTGAAGGTTTTTTTGCCTTTCGATGGTTATTAACAGGTACTTAGTTTTTTCACGGCTTACATCTTTGTCATTCTTTGAAGTTTCATATTTTTCTGTTTCTAAATTTTATGGACAATTATTTTATGATTCTGACAAAATTTGAAAACAATATGATCTGTTGTGGCTTCTACATAAGCTTCTGATAGAAATATTGATTCCAATCCTTTACTCAAGTCATACTTTCAACCGCAGCAGAAGGGGTGATTTTGTTGTTGCATAGAAATTACAAGTCACATATTATAGTCGATAAATTGATATTTTCACTAGCTTTGGGCTTAATTTGATATTTATTTTAATTAAATTCTAGTGTAAATTGAGCTTAATTAGAACAAATAATTCCTTTTACATTCTATTTAAATTGTAGGGTTAATTGAAGAAAAAGTATACTTTGAGGACCCAAGTGCAAAAAGAGAAATAAAGCCAAAGAAAAGAAGAAGAATAAATCAAAGAAAGGAAAAGACAAAATCAAAATAATCTGGGATGATCTCATAGCAATTGAAATTGCAATTTTCAAAGGGGTTAATAAAACCAATTCGGGAATATAAAAGTTTAATGCAGAAAACTTTAAAAAACGTCATTTTCACCAAAAAAATTCTCTCTCTACCTCCTATTCTCTCTATCTTCTCTCTAACTCCAATTCATTCAATCTCAGATCTACACAAATCTGACCGTTGAAAATAAAAAAAAAATTATAATTACATCAATCTATACATTTATTTACAATTTTATTAGCTTAAAGTTAAAAAAACACACCGAATTGAAAAAAAATTGTTGGGAATTTTGCCCAATCTAGCGAAATTATCAAGCGAAATTCCTTAAATAATTTCGCCAGGTTGGGCAAACTTCAACAGGAAATTTCGTCAGCTTGGAAGGTTTATTTGTTTTTTAATTTCTATTAGTTATGTTTAAGATTTATGTATATTTGTTTATATTATTTAGTTTTGTGTTTATAAATGTTTAAAATTATGTTTATTTGTCTATGTTATTTTAGCTTTTTGTTTATAAATGTTTATTTGTTTATATTATCTAGCTTTTTTGTTTATAATACATGCAACTCTATGTTAGTTGTATCACTTATTTAGTTTATAATTATTCGTTTAATTTAATTATGAATTATGAATTATGAATTATATTTACATGAATTATTTGAGTTTAAATGTTCGTTAATTTTTTTTATTCACGTGTTACAATTATTCATGTTTATATTTAACATTAATTTATATGTTTAGGTTAACTAAGTTTCTTTATTAAGTTTAGGGTTTAGGAAAACAATGGTCACAGTAATAACAAATATTATCATTGGGTAGAAATATTTGAGTACATTATGTAGTAAATAATAAATTGATATAATAATAGACATTTAATACATCATAACTCGGACGGCCATTTCAAATGTCTATACCATTTTTGCATAGCAGGGTTATGAAAATCCACGAGAAGCGACCTGCGAATTGTATTTGCTGATTGTCATTTAGCTAAGATCTCATAGTTCCTATAGGGTGGAGATGATGGGGTCGGTCCATGGATTCTCCTTTTCTTTTATCACATTTCGCTCAAAGGGTTGAAGGGAGATAGTACATCAAGCTGTTCACAAGGGCCGACTTGATCTTTTTCCCCAGGGATCTCAGATAAGGGAACCCTAGGGGAGCCGCCGAATCCAACTACCGTCCACGTACGATTCATATAAGAAAATATATGACTTGGGCCTTTTCCTTTCAGCTTTTACATGTATAGTATATAGCATATCTCTATATATTGAGATGATTGAGATATGATTGCTTATTATTATTATTAATTTTTTCCTGCCGGTGGCTCAAGTCCTAATATCATGTTAAAATTTTGGGTTTAGGCCTAACTCACCCCAAAAAGTACCTCAAGAGGAGAAGGATTGATCAATCTTATTAAGGGTTCATTAATTCTGTAAGCAGTCGATGTGGGATCCTCGACAATTACTGCACTTATTCTTACTTTTTTTTAATTCTATTAAAATTTTGCTTTAGGAAAAACCTAATAAATAAATAAATTATACAGATTTTTAACGAGTCAATAATACTATTTTGGGAGTAGTTTTTATTTTTGAACTTTCTCAGACTCTTCAATTCTCAAATTTCTTAACTAATTCTAATTTTTTGATTGTTTAGAGAAATTTGGACTCATCTTAATATATTTTAAAGTCAGGCTATATGATTTTCATTGCAAGTGGGCCTTTTTGATCATTAAAAAATATTAAAAATAATATGGGAGATAAATTATTTAAAACTACTTAAAAATAATCCCTATCTCTTTTGCAATTGCATTTGAAGGTTCTTTTTTTTTTTTTTTTTTTTCCTCTAAATAGTTGGAAGATTTTTTTACGGGGTAAATTATTATTTGAAGTTGAAACTCATGTTTCTTTTATTTTCTAAATTTTATATATTTTATAATTGAGATAATCTTATAATGTATGTAAATGAGTTCAACACCATTAAAGGGGGTCAATAAAACTAACTCAGGAATCTATATGAATAGCGCGAAAATATTCATTATTTTCCCTCATCTTCCTGCTTTTTCTCTCTGTACAAAATTTCTATGTTACTTCTCTTTACTCTCTCTACTCTAAAACTGTAATCTTTAACATTGAACTTGTATTGGAGGTAGATATGGATTATTATGAAGAATTAGTAGAAGAAAATATCTATTTTGAGGTAAGAAAAGGTGAAATTAAATTTTTTTCGCCGCTGGGCTCGGATCGCCGGGGCTGGAGACCTGGACGTGCACTGTTCGCCCAACCGAGCGGTCCGTCTTTGTGACGGTCACCCAGAGGCGCGAACCGCTCAGGTCCAGACTACCAGCCTAGGCGACTCGAGCATAGGTTTTTTTTTTTTTTTTAAATGTTACTAGATGAAATTTGTATTTTTTTAATGCTTTTTTTTTTCTTAAATGTTAGTATATGAATTTTTTTTTTAAATATTAGTGTATGAAATTTTTGTTTATTACACTGTTTTTACAATTTTATTTTTAATATATAACGTGTTCATATTTTAATTTTTTTGTACTATATCGTAACAGAACGACGTGGATCCAAATACATTTGAAGAATTTTTTGAACCGGAAGAATACGTGGATCACGGACATTTATTTGCAACTGATTGAATCTTTAATTCGAAAGCAGAGTTGCTGAACTGGGCAAAAGAAACAACTATGAAAGTGAACATGTATTTAATTGTTACTCGGTATTTAAGTTCAAGAACATCCGACCGCCGACCGTATGTTACACTGGGTTGCGAGCGTGGAGGTGAAAATAAACCGAGAATGAAGCTTGTAGTTGACGATGAAGAAGAAGAAGAAGTTCAAGTAAAAAGGCGAGGTCGTTACGGGACTAGAAAGTGTGGTTGTCCCTTCAAATTAAAAGGCGAGCAAATAGCGATGTGTGAAAATTGGCAAGTATTCGTACACGATGGGAGGCATAACCATGCAATAGGTGTATATACTCATAGTCATGCTCAAGCAGCAAAATTGACGGAGGAACAACTGATACAAACTGAGCAATTCAGGAAGGTCATAAGCCACCCTGTAATATCTTACGATTTTTCCGGGAACAAAATGTAGGTTATGCTGTCAGGTATGTTGCATTAACTCTAATGTATCCTGGTTTTATGTTTAGGGTTTAAATTGAGGTTCTAGTATGATTTGCATGATTTTTTGTAGTGCCCAGAAAATATATATCATCGTTGCGAAGATTAAGAAGAACAGATGCAGGGGCGAAACACGGTTGAAGATGTTCTCTGCCTAAGTGTTAAACGGGGTTACATGGTCTTCTATTGAAAGCGTGAGGACAACAACGTTCTTAGTGACATTGTCGTTGCACACCCTATATCAATTGAAATGATGAGAATACGGCCATATGTACTTATAATGGATACGACATATAAAACAAACAAGTAAGCTGTATTAAATTTGTTATATTAATTGTACATTTAGGTGTTATTTGCAAATTGATTGTTTAAATTTATATTATAAATATAGTTTAGGATTAACCTTGCATATTTAAGTTAATATTTGATGAATACCATAATGAAATATGTCATATTTAATTGGTTTTGGTTTAATTTTATGGGTTTTATGTTTAGTTTCTAAACAAGTTATCTGCTTTATGTATTTTTTTTAAAAAGGTACAATATGCCACTGTTAGAAGTCGTAGGGATGACCCCGATTGGTAAGAATTTCACTATGGCCACTGCTTTTATGCGAAATGATTAGGCTACACCTTATAGATGGGTTTTTCAACAGATTAAGCATGTGTACTTTTCAAATGCTACGTCAACAGAGAATCAAGAAGATGTTTGTGTTCATGAGCCGAAGGTAATTATTACAGACAAGGAATGCGGTTTAATACTTGTGATCGGCGATGTGCTCTGTACAGCTTTGCATATGCTATGTAGAAGGCACATCAATCATAACGTGTTGGCCAAATTAACCGAGTTGATAAAAGCTGAAGAGGTTGCATCACGGTTTGTAAATGGGTCATGGAAGAAATTGTTAGATGAAATCGATGAGCATGAATACTTAAGGAAATTGGATGCTCTGAGGACGAAGTGGAAGAGCAAGCCGGACTTCCTACACTAGTTTTTCAACAATTGGTTGAATCTCTTTGCACAAAAATTCGTGAAATGTTGGACTAAGAGTCATATGCATTTGGGGTGGAGACCACCAACCGGGCTGAGAGTGAATACTCAGTGCTGAAGCTATGGCTTTTAACATGCCATGGTAATTTGGATACTGTGTTCCTTAATATTGACTCGCTTATTGAAGGTCAAATAGCAGACATTAAGATATCATTAGAGTTTTCCAAGACTAAAGAGAAATTTAATGCAAAGAGTTATTAGAAATTTTTTATTGTAAGTAATAAAATCAGTCACTTGGCATTGAAAAAGATATGGTCTGAGATACCGAGAGCTGCCGAGATATATGATGATCCCAAAAATAAGTGCTGGCACTATTTGAAGATGTCACACAGCCTTCCTTGTGCTTGCGAGCTGATTACACGGTATGATCACTTCTTCCTATACAGTTATCTGATATTGAGGCCTTTTGGAAGACACTAGAAATTGGCGGTCATCATCCTTCAGCCCAGCAACAAGACATGGATTCTGAGATGCGTTCTGTAACTAACCACTTGTATCAGATAAGTACAGGACCTATATCTAAAGTTAGAGAGATCTGTCGGCTTGCGAAAGGGGTACTGAGTCCGGTTTTGCCTGAAAATCCGGGTGTGACATTGACATCACCTATCGAGGTAGCAGTCACTAAAGGGCAGAAGAAGCCGAACTCAACAAAAAGAGACAAGTCATATTTGGAGCACATGTCAATTGCTCATTAAAAGATACAAAAGTCAAGCGGATCTGGTTCTGGTTCTGGCTCTAGACCTAGGTCGCGTTCGGGTTCGGGTTCAGGTTCGGGTTCTGGGTCGGGATCTTGTGGAAGAGAGAGACCGCCACGAGCTCTTAGGGAAAGGGGCAGAAGGCGCAACCGTGGCCGAAGTAGTTATCGATGGGTATATATAATTGTAGAAAGGAGTATATATAATTGTAGAAAGGAGTTATCTATAGGATAGGAAAAGGATTGAGATATATGTGGCCAATTAGGGGATAGGGAGAAATTGTGCTTATTCAATAAAGTCTCAATCATGGTATCAATGGCACTCTTTGCCGAAAGAATGGCCTGCTCCTGCCCTCGAGGTCAAATTATCAATTGAATCCAGTTCAATAGGAATGGGGGACACTTTTTCATTCAGCATGGTGTATAGCTTATTTGAATTATAGTATATGTTAAATGCTATGTCTTAGGAGTAACGAGGAGTTATGTAATAAACATGATTATTCATTTATTCTATTATATATATATATATATTAAAAACATGCAAATAAAAAATTATCATGCATATCTTATCACGTAATTGAAATATCAAAATTTACCGTAATTCAAATCTGTAATATTAAGTGATTTGATAGTCATTTTAAGTTCAAATTATAAAATAATTAAAGTCTAAAGTTTGTTATTATTCATTCTTATAAAGTTAATCTTGTTAATAATTTGTTCTTATCATGGGTGGATCTTTATAAATTATTAAAGTTTCGGTGATAATATAGACAGGAAATAAGGTTTTTTAGCTTAATTAAAACTTTTGAGGCCAATTGATAAACACTTTTCGGCCATAATATAGACAAAAATAAAGAGTTTGAGTTTAATTAAAACTTTTCAACTCAATTGATCAATATATCAAACATTTTAAATATCTTTTTTTTTTATAACCCAGATTAGTGATTTTTTAGGATTTAATTTCTAGCAAAATTCCGGTCATAATATAGACAAAAAATAAGGAGTTTGAGTTTAATTAAAACTTTTGACGCCAATTCATCACAAAATTTCTGTCAAATATAGGTATAAAATAAGGAGTTTTAGTTTAATTAAAACTTTTCAGCCCAATTGATTGGTATATCAAACATTGTAAATAATATGATTACTTGAAATTAGGAGTTTTAATATTTTAAATAAACTTTAGATAACACTTGATTTTATCAATTATCTCTTATTCTAACTTCTTTTTTTTTTCTTTTGCATGGGAGAAAAATAAGGAGGCTGCCACATGTCGCTCTAATAGTACCAATATGGCTTTGTTTCAATACATATATATATATATTATATCTCCTATATTATTTTTCAAAATTTTTAAAAATATTTTACCCCTAAATAAAAGGGAGAAGATTAGACATATTCATTTACTATTATCTCATATATTATATTTTTCATTTTTGCATGGAAAAAATGGAGAAGGTGTCCATGTGGCGGATTATTATAACTTTGTTTATACATATATTTTCTTGCCAATATTTCATATTTATTTTTAATATATTTAAAAAATTATTTGTAGTTTTTCGGTTGCAAAATAATTTTTCAAGAATTAAAGCTTTCGAATTTATTTTATTAGATTAACTTACTTCATGCAAGATTCTCATCCTCAGTAAATAAAGTTTTATTATCAAATTAAAACTCTTCAATTATCATTACAAATTAAACTCTTTAATTATTATGTATATGAAATTCAATATTATATCTTTGCAGAATTTTAGAAATTATATTTTTTGATTTTTTTAATATAGTTAAAAAATATTGTAGTTTTTTTATTGCAAATTTAATTTTTTAGAAATTAAAGTTTTCGGATTTATTTTATTAAATCAATTTTTATTAGATTAACTTGTAATCATCCGTCAATAAAGTTTTATTATCAAATTAAAACTCTTCAATGATCCTTATCAAATTAAAACTTTATAATTATTATTTATATCAAATTCATTATCTCCTTTTTTAAATTAAATTTTGCAGATTTATTTTTTTAATATATTTTTAAAAATTCTTGTAATTTTTCAGTTGCAATTTAATTTTTTGGAAATTAAAGTTTTCAAATTTATTTTATTAGATAATCTTTTATTACATTAACTTGCTTTTTATAAGATTCTCAAATCATTAGCAAATAAAGTGTTTTACTATCAAATTAAAACTCTTCAATTATTATTATCAAATTAAAACTCTTTAATTATTATCTATATCAAATTCAATATTTTCTCTTTTTTTAATTAAAGTTTTCGAATTTATTTTCTCATTTTATTTTCTTTTGAATTTCATAAATTAAATTTTTTTATTTATTTTTATATATTAAAAAAATATTGTAGTTTTTAGGATTGCAAATTAATTTTTTTGGAAATTAAAGTTTGCGAATTTATTTTATTAGATTAACTTGCTTATTGCTGGAATGTCAAATCATCAACAACTAAAGTTTTATTATCAAATTAAAACTCTTTAATCATTATCCATATCAAATTCATTATTATCTTTTTTTTTAAATTAAATTTTTTAGATTTATATTTGTATTTTTTCTCAAATTCAAAAATTAAAAATTTCACATTTAGTTTTAATATTTTATTATTATCTCTTTTTTAAAATTAATTTTTTTGAATTTATTTTCGCATTTTCTTTGTTTTTCTCAATTTCGAAAATTAAATTTTTCGGATTTATTTTTTTTATATATTAAAAATATTGTAGTTTTAAGACTGCAAATTAATTGTTTTGGACATTAAAGTTTTCGAATTTATTTTATTAGATTAATTTGTATTAGAATAACTTGCTTCTTGCAGTATTCCCAAATTATCAGCAAATGAAGTTTTATTATCAAATTACAACTCTTCAATTATCATTATCAAATCAAAACTCTTTAATTATTATGTATATCAAATTTATTATTATCTCTTTTTTATTTTTTATAATGGAATAAAAAGAGAAAAGGAGAAAGTGTCCATATGTATGTCAAGTAGCAAAAGTGAGTCACGTAAGATTTCTTTATATAAATATATATATATATATATAAATGCTTATTACAAGGCCTTTAAATCAATATAAATATGCTTAATGTTTTCATTTTTTAAGCGGTTGGTTTTGTTTTCAATTGCTTCAAATTATATTATCTCTCTTTTCTATAGATTTTTCTTTGCGAATTTAATTTATTCAACGATGAAATTTTGATTTTATTTATAAAATATTTCATTATATTGAATATTATTACTTTTATGCATTGTTTTTTAATAAGGAAGAACAATTAGGAAAGTGTTAAAAATTTCAAATTACATCAAAATAAAATTTGTGTCAGAAGGAATAAATATAACATTTGAATGTTATTTATAAATAATTCATCATATAAAAATTTATTTACTCCTATATATTTTTCTTACAGGGAGATTCATCATTTGTTTTGAACAAAACAAATATTGGTGTAGTGCAGAGTATATGCATATTTATTAAAAGTTTCTCAGAAATTAATCACAAATGTGTTAGATCTCGTTTTCAATATTACAACTATTATGAATAAAATATTTTAGTTTTATTATTAATATAATATTAATCATTCTTAAATATCACCCAGTCTTCACGCACGGGGAACATAGCCTACATATATATATATATATGAAAATAAAGAAATCCTAAGCGGCTCACTTTTGCTACTTGGCTTCCACGTGAGACACCTTCTCTTTTTTTCTTTCTATTCCATTATAAAAAAAAAAAAAGAAAGATAATAATGAATTTGATGTAGATAATATTAAAGAGTTTTAATTTGATAATAAAACTTTATTTGCTGATGATTTGAGAATCCTGTAAGAAACAAGTTAATCTAATAAAATAAATTCAAAAATTTTAATTTTCAAAAAAATTAATTTGTAGCCGAAAAACTACAATATTTTTTAAAATATATTTAAAAAATAAAAAATAATTTAATTTCCGAAATTGAGAAAAACAAAAACATGCAAAAATAAATTCAAAAACTTTAATTTTTTTTTAAAAAAGATAATAATAAAATATTAAAAATAAATGTGAAAATTTTAATTTTTGAAATTGAGAAAAAATGGAAAAATAAATTCAAAAAATTTAGTTTAAAAAAGAGATAGTAATGAATTTGATATGGATGATAAAATTTGATAATAAAATTTTATTTGCTTATGATTTCAAAATATAGCAAAAAAAAAAAGTTAATATCATAAAATAAATCTGAAAGCTTTAATTTCTAAAAAATTAATTTGCATATGAAAAACTAATGTTTTTAAAAATATATTAAAAAATAAATTAAAAAAATTTAATTTCTGAAATTCATAAAAAAGAAAGTGAGAAAATAAATCCAACAATTTTAATTTTTTTAAAAAAGAGAGATAATATTGAATTTGATATACATAATAATTAAAGAGTTTTAATTTGATAATGATAATTGAAGAGCTTTTAATTTGATAATAAAACACTTTATTTGCAGATGATTTGAGAATCCTAAAAAAAGCAAGTTAGTGTAATAAAAGATTAATCTAATAAAATAAATTTGAAAACTTTAATTTCTAAAAAAAATTAAGTTCCAACCAAAAAATTAAAATAATTTTTTAAAAATAGATTAAAAAATAAATTCAAAAAATTTAATTTGAAAAAGGAGATAATAATGAATTCGATATAGATAATAATAAAATATTTTAATTTGATAATGATAATTAAAAAGTTTTAATTTAATAATAAAACTTTATTGGCTGATGATTTGAGAATCTAAAATAAAAAATTATTTTAATAAAATAAATTCTAAAACTTTAATTTCTAAAAAATAAATTGGCAATCGAAAAACTACAATAATTTTTAAATATATTAAAAAAATTAAATCCGAAAAATTTAATATCCAAAATTCAGAAAAATAATGTGAAAATAAATCCAAAAAAATTAATTTAAAAAAAAAGATATAATATTCAATTCGATATACATAAAGATTAAAGAGTTTAATTTCGTAACGGCAATTGAAGAATTTTAATTTGATAATAAAACTTTATTTGCTGATGATTTGAGAATCTTACAAGCTTTAATTTCCAAAAAAATGTAATTTGCAATCGAAAAACTACAAATAATTTTTTTAAATGCATTAAAAAATAAATCCAAAATATTGGCAAGAAATATATATATATATATATAAACAAAACCATAATAACTCGCCACGTGGTGCACCTTCTCCTTTTTTAATGAAAAAAATATAATAGATGAGATAATAAAAAATTAAAATATATCTAATACTCTCCATATTATATAGGGGTAAAATATTTTTAAAATTTTGAAAAATAATATAAGATATAATAAATAAATGAAAGTGATTTAATTTTTGTTGACAATTCATGCTATCCCTATTATTAGTGGTAAGATATTTTTACAAATTTTAAGATATTTGGACCTATCTCATAGATTAGTGTTTATAAGTTGATGTTAAATATAATTCTTTTTAAACTGACTTCTCTTCTGATACCAAACTCCCACCACCATTGATATTTTTTTATCAGCACAACATTCTCAATATGACTTCTATATTCATCATCTTTTAATCTTCCATTGAGTGATAATTTTATGTATTCTTCCATCATATATTAAAGTGTGAAAGATGAACAAATTTAAGTTCTTTAGAATGGTACGAGGAAGGTGTTTACAAATTAGAATTGTTTAACTTTTCGATTCTTTTTTTTTTTCTCTTGAACATCCTTTTTTTTTGTGTTGAAATATAATTTCATGAAGAACTAATATAATTATTTATTTTCTTACTTTCTCTTTTTTATATATTTTCATTTTGTTAAAAGAATGGATCTGTAGCTTGCTATCAATTTAATGATGAAATACTTTTTGTGTATTTTGGGTCAAATTATAGTATACCTAATTATGGCTACAAACCTTTTTTTTATTTATGTGATTATCTTTGTTGAACTTCTAGTTACAAATATTAGAGTTGAAACTTTTGACTGCATCAAAATATTTTTGAGTATGTCCTTTTAATATTATCTTTTTTTTTTTTTTTTGAAGAGTATTGTCTAACAGTTATATTTAAGTTTATGGGCTTAAGAATTCTTTTATGAATATTTATTTGTTTCTTTTTAACATGTGATGAGGATGAGATGTATTTATACAGGTCAAGTGCTTTTTTGTGTATTTCTTGACTATACTGATCAATTTTTGTTTTATTTTCTTATGAGATTATTATTGTTCAAATTTTAAGTTGCAGATACTTGAGTGGAAGCTAATGAGTTCATCAAATTATATTTGGGGATGTCCTTCTTTTATTTATTATTGACCATTTGATTTAATATTTATAAGTATGATGATAATTCGTTTATGAATGTATTTTTTCCATTTTAACATATGATAAAAAAAATGTATTTTTAACTTTTTTTTGGGCTAAATGTACAGTTATCGCTCATCATCTCTATTTATAGGTAAATTTGTCACTTCAAATAATGCCCAAATGTCAGCAAAGATTTTCCATGAATGCTAAACTACACTACCATTGAACCTAATTTTTGGACTTTGCATAAATAACTTTTTTCTTTTGGTAGTTATATTCAATTCCCCTTTTAGCAAAAATTTGTGTGTTGTTTCAAGTTGTTCAAATATGTCATTTCTTTATTTTTCTTTCCAATTTAATAGTAATTGTAATCTTTTTTTTTTTTTTTTTTGCACAGAATGATGATTGTAATCCTAATATAATAATTAATTTTATTTGAAGACCATTTTTTCCAATTTTTATAGGAACTCAATACAATTCCATTTTTTCTCTTTTCATTTATAAACCTAATATAAATAAAACAAGTAAGTTATACTAAATTTGTTATATTAATTGTACATTTAGGTGTTATTTGCAAATTGACTATTTAAAGTTATATTATAAATATGGTTTAGGATTAACCATGTATATTTAAGTTAATATTTGATGAATACTTAAATGAAATTTGTCATATTTAATCGGTTTTGATTTAATTTTACTAGGTTTTATGTTTAGTTTCTAAACAAGTTATCTGCTTTATGTGTTTTTTTAAAAAAGGTACAATATGCCACTGTTGGAAGTAGTAGGGATGACCCCAACTGGTAAGAATTTCACTGTGGCCACTGCTTTTATGCGAAATGAGCAGGCTACGACTTATAGATGGGTTCTTCAACAGATTAAGCATCTATACTTTTCAAATGCTATGTCAACAGAGAATCAAGAAGATGTTTGTGATCATGAGCCGAAGGTAATTATTACAGACAGAGAATACGGTTTAATGCCCGTGATCGGCAATGTGTTCAGTACAGCATACCATATGTTATGTAGAAGGTACATCAATCAGAACGTGTTGGCCAAATTACCCGAGTTGACAAAAGATGAAGAGGTTGCATCACGATTTGTAAATGGGTCATGGAAGAAATTGTTGGATGTAAACGATGAGCAAGAATACTCAAGGAAATTGGATGCTCTGAAGACGAAGTGGAAGGGCAGGCTGGACTTCCTGCACTACTTGTACCATAATTGGTTGAATCCCTTTGCTCATAAATTCGTGAGATGTTAGACTAAGAGTCATATGCATTTTGGGGTGGAGACCACTAACTAGGCTGAGAGTGAACACTCAGTACTGAAGCTATGGCTTTCAACATGCCATGGTGATTTGGATACTGTGTTCCTTAATATTGACTTGCTTATTGAAGGTCAAATAGCAGACATTAAGGCATCATTAGAGTTTTCTAAGACTAAAGAGAAGTTTAATGCAAAGAGTAATCAGAAACTTTTTATTATAAGTAATAAAATCAGTCACTTGGCATTGGAAAAGATATGGTTTGAGATACCAAGAGCTGTCGGGATATATGATGATCTCAAAAAGAAGTGCTGATACTATTTGAGGATGTCACATGGCCTTCCTTGTGCTTGCGAGCTGTTTATACGGTATGATCACGTTCTTCCTATACAGTTATCTAATATTGAGGCCTTTTGGAAGACACTAGAAATTGGCGGTCGTCGTCCTTCATCCTGGCAACAGGACATGGATTCTGAGATGCGTTCTCTAATTGACCTCTTGTATCAGATAAGTACAGGACCCATATCCAACGTTAGAGAGATGTGTCGTCTTGCAAAAGGGGTATTGAGTCCGTTTTTTCCTAAAGATCTGGGTTTGACATTGACATCACTTCCCGAGGTAGTAGTCATTAAAGGGCGGAAGAAGATAAACTCAACAAGAAGAGATAAGTCACATTGGGAGCACATGTCAATTGCTCATCGAAAGATACAAAAGTCAAACGGATTTGGTTCTGGTTCTGGCTCTGGATCTAGGTCGTGGTCGGGTTCAGGTTATGGGATGGGATCCCATAGGAGAAGGAGATCGCCACGAGCTCCTAGGGAAAGGGGCAGAGGCGCGACCGTGACCGAAGTAGTTTATCTTCTATGATACATGCATCTCCCTGCTTTCATTTATCCTTTCATCAGTAATTGGAAGAATGTGATTGGTGATGGAAATTATGGTTATCTGGTTGTAGCAGATTTTGTGTTCGGTGATGAACATCAATGGCCAGAAGTTCGCAAACGAATGCTTTATAAATTGGAGCATTCGATGAATATGTATCTTAATTTAGTGGATTCAGCAGAAAGTATTAATGGGCTCGTTCATAAGATGATGGAAGGGAGGACCTGCACCGTACGAGCATTGGTTGGAAACACCCGATTCATTTTATGTCATAGCAAATGCATTCAATCTGTGTGTGATACTAATTGCATAGATTGGTTCTAGGACTGTGTTAACTTTGTATTCGTATTCGGATCGTCCAGGAGGTACATTGGTTATTGGTCTCTTGACAGAATAATAACACTTTATTCAGGTAAGTGTCGAATATCAATAGGGCTTTTACGTTGTTCTGTATTATATTTTGTTTGAGTTTACGGTTTTTCTCACATTTACATATTTCTCTTTGTTTAACACAGCTACAGATGCATGATAAGTGTCAGATACCTCCTTTACACGTTCAATAGATTTCGTCGTACCGAACGAGTCAATAATTGGGCAGATTCATATCACGAGAGAAATTCAAATTGGAACGTGAGGGTTGCTAGAAATAGAAAGTAAATAGGAATATATTTTTTGATTAAAAAATTATATGTACGAACTTTTTTAACTTAGTTTTAAAACATATACGCGTTAACTTTTTGGGTATATTTCCAGTTTTTTATTAATATAAACTTGTTTTATGGTTCAATATCTTTATATATAATGTGTTTTGGGCTTAGAGTGCTTTATATTTTTTCTATTACAATTGTAAAGATACTGAATGCATAAAAAAAATTCCATCAACCAAGTAACAAAAACACTATAACATAAACCACAACCAGTCAAGTACATAAAACAACAAACTAACGTTGAGTCTGATGATACTTCTTGATCATGTCGGAAGCCCTACCAACCTTCGTAGCATCATCAATATCGTCATGGTTCAACTCACGAGATATCATATCCAATAGAACATGCGGTGTAATGGGAGCTGCCATCGGCAATTGTATGGTACAGGGGAGCCTGTCCGGATTCTGAATCCTTGGATGAGTGCGTGGGAGAAACCAAGGCATGTAATCATCTGGGCATCGAGATGGAGGTAGAGCAGATATACTGGTCCATGTAGAAGTAAGCAGATGAGACGGTGCCTCCAGCCACAATGCCTCTATGAACACATTTTTGACCAGGTACACCTTGTTATTTGCTGGCCTCCGGTGTTCCTAAGGACGAAGAGGATGAGCTGGAATGTATTGAACCCACCCAAACTATTTGACAGCCCTATCGGGCATATAGGGCTCAACACAATCATAGTATGTAACAATCCCATGGTATGTAGAAACCCATACATCAGTAATCTCATTAGATATGTACGGAGTCCACCTGACCTCGTCAGCAGTCATCATGTCTAAACGAATGCATAAGTTGATTAATTTGTGCTAAGCTTTGTAACCCAACATCGCAAATCTCTGGATGTACGATTTGCAGAACTTCTCTCCCGGTCTCACCGGAGGTGCAAACATAGGAAAATACAGGTATATCCCAACCTTTAAAAAAATTATAAAAAAATCAGCAACCCTATCATTAGACAAAAATAAATCCTAAATGTTAACAATAATTAAATAGGATAAAGATTATAGTGATATTATCTCAAGCAG
This sequence comes from Catharanthus roseus, assembly GCA_028651295.1. Classification (NCBI taxonomy): domain Eukaryota; kingdom Viridiplantae; phylum Streptophyta; class Magnoliopsida; order Gentianales; family Apocynaceae; genus Catharanthus; species Catharanthus roseus. The sequence goes on along the minus strand of JAPQWS010000032.1, from coordinate 2,429,220 downwards.
CGACTAGCAACTAGATAACTCCTTCGCATCAATATGAGAGGCCTGCCCTAAACTTCGGTACAATTAGTCCAATGTAACAGCACCTCATGCAAATCCACCAACAGAAAGAACATTCTTCACGAGTGGCCACAGCTTTCCAGGGACATTATGTCCATTCTTGTCAATGAAGAGCGAACTGCAAATACAGAACATAAAAGGCGGCCCTCTGCTCTGTAGACAGTCTACTACCAGGTGATTCAGCAACTGACGCAAAGTCCTGACCATTTATGCCAATACTGGAGTCGGAGATATCGAGTTCGCTCTGGATAACTGCAATCAACTGCTCCCGGGAATAATGATGGTCGACGATGTTACCATAAGCAGATACGCCCAGAATTAACTCAACGTCATATAATGTAACTATCATCTCCCCCAGGGCATTTGGAAACTGATGGTGTCTGGTTGCCACTTCTCCACAAAAACAGATAGCAAGGAGGAGTTCGGATGTTGGAACATGCAGAACCTTAAATGTGATAGTCCTGTCTCCTTACTAACTGTACAACTGCAAGATCACTAGGGGTCTAACAGGTCACGGACATATTGCGGAACCTCGCCTTTAAAATGCCTCTATCCTGCATTTTAAACAACCAAATAAAAGTTAATGTAAACACCAAAAATAAAAAATAAACAAAATATTCAAATCTATAATCAGAAAAAAAAATACAAAATATTCAAATTACATGTCCACACCATATACTACAAGCGACATGACCACTATACGAAGGGACAATGACTGGATCCTGTGGACCTCCATTAGCTGGACTTGTCTGCTCCCAACTGTCATTCTTTGCTTTCTTCCTCTGCATAGGGTTTGTAGGAGGATGCGACTTCTCCGGTTTTTTTTTGTCGACCCAGCAATCTTACTCATCATTGACATGAAACTGCTAGTTAATCCTTTCCCCTTACCCAGAGCAGGCCTTGGCCGGACGATGAGGCTTGAGCCACAGGAACAGGCTCATCATCATCACCGTCACCGTCGCCATCATCATCATGTCCACCATCATCCTCACATTCATCCTTATCATCCTCACCGCTATGAATGCGGAGGGAACCAACCCTAACAGCCTCCTCAGATCGGGATGTACCAGAATCCCTACCCAACTCAGCATCAGATGAGGGATTGCCATAATCAGTGGCTCCATAGTCAGTACCGCTGTAAGATGAGTTCACCGGGACGGACCAAGTAAGCTGCTCGAAGAATTGTGCACCTAACTGTAAGCCTGGACTACTAACCTCATGTAATGGAATCTGAGTTTTCGAAAAATATTGTGTCGGGATCCAGGCCAGGCATATGGATAGGCAGAGAAGGAGCATGTGCATATGGATCATATGATGTTTGTGGTGGCTAAGAATATCCATAAGGGTCATAGGGTACGGGGGTGTACAGATGGTGAGATGTGGTAGGAGGACGAGCCCTAAAAGGTATATGGGTGGTTGGGTGGAAGACTCTAGTGCACCAGGGTCACAATACATACCCGGTCCAATAGGTACAGAAGTGGACAGTATGTCTGAAGTGCCGTGGCGTCCCCTCACACCACGGGATGATGCAGACCTTGCATGACCTTCGACCCAACCTTCACAAGACCTAAATCATCATCACCCCTACATGGTCCGAGCCAAACTATCTAAACAAATTACCAAATAACATATATAAACTAAATAAACAAATTAACTCATATGTAATCATAACTATAAAAAAAATAACATAATCATTAATAATAATGACATCATCGTAAACAAATAAAATAAATAAATAAAACAAATTAAATAACATTAAAATAAGCTTAAATTAAGCAAATAAACATGAACGTAATGATAATTTTAAAAAAATAACATAATATTTTAATTATAATAACATAATCATAAATAAATGTTAAAAAAATAATAATATTTAAACAAATTAAATAACATTATAAACTCTAAATAACACAAAATTAACATAAACGTAATCATAGTTTTAAAAAAACCTTAATCATTAATACTAATAACATAATAATAAACAAATTTTACGTCATAATAAAAATTAAACAAATTAAATAACATAAAATAAACTCTAAATAAAAAAAATAAACATTATCATAACTTTAGAAAAATAACATAATCATTAATAATAATAACATCATCGTAAACACATAAAAAATAAATAAAACAAATTAAATAACATTAAAATAAACTTAAATTAAACAAATAAACATGAACGTAATGATAACTTAAAAAAATAACATAATATTTTAATTATAATAACATAATAATAAACAAATGTTAAAAATAATAATATTTCAACAAATTAAATAACATAATATAAACTCTAAATAACACAATTAAAATAAATGTAATCATAATTTAAAAGAAAACATAATCATTAATAATAATAATATAATAATAAACAAATTTTACATCATAATAAAAATTAAACAAATTAAATAACATAATATAAACTCCAAATAAAAAAACAAATGTACAAAAAATAAATAGATAAAATAAATTAAATAACATAAAATAAACTTAAATTAAACAAATAAACATAAACATAATCATAACTTTAGAAAAATAACATAATCATTAATTATAATAACATAATCATTATAAAAAACCAAAAAAAAAAAACCCGATCGCCAGAAACCCCCGAACCGCGCCGGTTCGAATCGCCTGACCCAGATATCAGAGACAGGTCGGCTCGTAGGACCAGGCGACCACTCGCCATTCTGGTCGCTTGAACCAGCGACCCAAAATGCGCCCGGTTGCTGGACCCAAAAAAATGTTATTTTTTTCTAATTCAACGGATATTTTCAAATTTTAAAATGATATAAATGTAAATAAAAGTGTATTGATCAAAGTACTAACCTTTTTTCAGATTCCAACGGTAGGATCTTCTTAAATCTGATGTTGAAATTTGTGGTTTTAGAGAGAGTTTAGAGGATTTTGTAATGATGCTGAAATTTTAGAAGTTGAAATGAATTTTTTTAAATTTTTTCTCACTTTACATATAGATTCCCAAGTTGGGTTTATTAACCCCAACATTAAATTGAGGTATTCTTTTTAATCTTCAGATCAATCTAGAGATTTCTTTATCAGTTTTAAATTAGAGAAATCCTCTTAAAATGTTCCTCAACTATTTACTTAAGTTGCACAATACCTTGAAGTCATATTTATTTTTTTACATCCTTAAACTAAAACCATGTATTATAAAGTAGTCTATCACCATAAATAGGGGTAATGCTACATTTCGGAGATTACATGTTGTTCATGTATGTTTGTGAAGGGTAAAATTGTTCATTAAAGATTTTCCCTCCACAACAAAACGTCTTCCACACTACAAACATACCTGAGCAGCATGTGATCTACGAGAGGTGGCACCGCTGCTATTTCAGGGACAATTTTGTTGTGGGGGGAAAGTCTTTGATGGAAAATTTTGTCTCTCCTCAAATACACGTGGTTAACATGTTGAATCTGTGAAATCTGGAAGGTGGCACCGCTGCTATTTAAGATGCTAGGTTATTTTATGATACACAATTTTAGTTTAAGAATATAAAAAAGATAAAATATGAGTTTAGAAATTTTATGCAACTTAACTAAATACTTGAGGGGTCTTTTATGGGAATTTCCTATTAATTTATCACTTGCGTTGTTGGTTGGGGGAGATACTAGGGTTCCAATGAGGATATGAAAATTCTATGGAATTAATGGCATTTTGGATTTTTTTCTAATTTTAGTAACTATATGAGGTGTTTTGCTATAGTTAGAAGGACCATATCGTGATCTGAGGTACGGAATATAAACCCTCACACTTTTTAAGAATATTTTTTCTGATAAAATCATTTTAACGTGCTATTATATTAGTTTTATTGAATGTTACGTTTGTATAAAATTGGAATGAACATGGGAAAGTATTTTGGAGTTATGGGTTTTGTAAATTATGTCTTTAAAAGTTCATAACTTTTAAGTGTTTGATAAAATGTTTAAGTGAAGTTTTTATTCATGTGTGAATAGGAGATATTGGAGGGAAATGTCTTAAATATTTGTCTGACTCAACTAAGGGATGTTATACCTATCAATTTATTCATCTGGCCTTTTCAAACGGGTACGATAATTAGGGGTTGATATCACTACCTTTATATTCTTATTAGCATAACTTAAGCATTTGCATGAATTGATTCTGAAATTTTAAAGGTTGTTGTGTGAATTGATTCTGAAGTTTTAAAGGTTGTATGTAGTTTCCGTAAGTACTGTTTTTACTGTTTTTGTTGGTTTGAGAGGTATGCGTTTAAAATGATAAATATATTTTGAATGTCTTTAGTTGTTTTCTGAATAAGAAGAATTACTCCTTTATATTATAACGAAAGGATATGATTTGTTTTGCTCTTTCCTCTATCACAAATACAACCTTCTCGAATTTCTTTTAAGGTTTGAGTAATTGCATGGGAAGGAAATTTTTCAAGAGCCCATGAATGTCATACTTGGAACCTTTCTAATCTTTTCATACATTATGTTTTATCAATCGGTTCGGATCGATTGTATTATTTTGTATACCATTTTTTTTTTACTATTTTCTAATTTATTATATTTTATTAATAAAATTTATTAAATAAAAAATAAACTTTAAAGAAAAAATATATATTATAAAAAAAATAATATAAAGAGTGATACACAAAGTTACACAAATGATCTGAATGTTTCTGAATATATGTAAACATATAATAAGCCCCTTTTATGAAAGTAAATTTGACGTTTTAAATTTTGTGCTCTCTAAAGTTTAGTTTTAGTATTGAATAATACTACATGTAAGCTATTCTTTTAGTATGCGTTTTACAAATCATTTGAGACTTTTTTTAAAACTTTATTTTTGTAGGTAGACTATATGTGCTTATTCCTATAATAATTTATATTTTTTATTAGGTTAGTGTAACTTATTACCTTACTATTTTACGGATGTCTTTGAAAACGAGTTTTATGAGGAGGCGTGGTTCGATGGAGACGAATTTTGTTTTAGAAGTTTGAACAATAGAGTCATTATGTTCTAGTTATATATGATGTTTGATGATAATGTTTTGTCTTGGGAGTAATGACTAACAATTACCGAATTGGATGTCTTATGTATTTGAGATATTCAAGGATTAGTAAAGATCATTCGGAGTTATGTTTTATTTGAGGTTGGGTGTACTCAGATTCCTTTGAGATGTTGTCGTGTCATGTGCTGTTCGCAAAGGTCAACCACACTCTTGTTGTCGAAGAAGTGGAGCGGAGCCGCAATCCATCCAGATCCGTATCTACTCGCAACTCACCCCTCTCCATACTAATCCTCTGCCCTCCTTGACCTATGAACCTTTTAGCCCATTATCTCCCATAATAAAGTTTCCCGGACCCTTTTCATCTTTTAGCCTTAATAAATAAGCACATATATAACTCTAGCCTAAACCAAACCCCAAATGCACCATATATCTCTAGCCCAAGTAGGAAAAGACCCATTTATGGGCCAGCTCCAACAAACAAAAGACTTAAACTACCAGATTCCTCTTCTTCTAAACCCAATTCCTCTCTCGTTGACCTCCCTTTCCACTTGCCTAATCTAAACCGGAGGTAATTTGATAATTCGGGAATTTATAATGATAATTCAAAAAAATTTTAAAAAAATCATTTTCATCCTCAATCTTTCTCTCTCTAAAACAAAATCCTCTTAACTCTCTTTACAAGTGAACATTTCAAACTCAAATATAGGAAGATCCGACCGTTAAAAATAAAAAAAAACAGTTAGTACTTCGATCTATACTCTTTTATTTACAATTCTATCGGTTTAGATCTTGAAAATATGCATCGAATCTAATGAAAAATCAAATTTTTTGAAGCTATTTTTTGAGTAGAAATCCGCCAACTTCAAACTTCAATATACGAAGATCCAATCGTTGAAATTGAAAAAAAAAAGGTTAGTACATCAATCTATACTCGTTTATTTATAAATCTATCGGTTTAGATCTTGAAAAACTGCTTGGAATCGTTTAAAAAATCGATTTTTTCGAACTTGTTTTTTTTTGTCTGGCTGGGGATATTTTCGCCCGAACCGGCGAAAAAAAAATTTTCGCCCGGTCCAGCAAAATTATGGATGCTTTTCGCCAGGCTGGGTGATTTTTCTCTTATTTTTGCCAGCCTGGGCGATTTATATGTTGTTGGTTAAAAAAAATTTATATATTTTACCTTTGTGTTTATAAATATTTAAAATGGTCATTATGTTTAATTTGTTAATTTTATGTTATTTAAGGAGTTTTAATTGAATTTAATTTCATATCTATTTAAAATGTTATTTAATTTTGTCTATGTAGAATACGTGTTATTAGTTTTTGAAATGATTTATATTATAATTGTTTGTTTAATATTATAATGAATTATATTTATATGAACAATTTGAATCTTAAGGAGCATTCATTAATTTGTTAGCATAAGCATAAGTGTTATAATTATTCATGTTATAGTTTTAATCAATTTATAATAGATGGTTCGACCCGGCGAACATAGAGAAGATGATGATTTTGGTCCTGTGACAGATAGGACAGGTTGAGTTGAAGGTCGAACAGTTACAGCTTCATCTCGAGGTTTGAGGGGTCGACATAGTACTTCCGATATACCGTCTACTCCTAACTCATTTGCTACTGGGATGTATTATGATACAGGTGCACCGGGTTGCTCTGCCCAGCTACCACATATACTGATTAGGTCTCGTCCTCTTCTCCCATCACACCGCCCACACACTCCGATGCCATATGATATAAATATATATATGGATCTTCACATCCACTATCTCAGCCCCCACCCGCATTATATGATCCCTGTGTACATGCTCCTTCTGTTTATCCTCATATACCCTATAGATTTATAGTGTAGCAATCTATGAATGAGTTTAGTGGTCCTAGGAGGAAGTTAGGCGCTGAATTTTGGTATCAGATGGTTGGTGCAGTCCCTACCGATTCATCGTACAGCACACATGAATGCACAACCACCGATTATGGCATTTCCTCATCTGATCATTTATTAAGGAGAAATTCTAGGGATATTAGGATTGAGGGTAACAGGGGTTTAGGTTTTGAGCCTGCCATGGTTGGATCTCTCCACATTAGCAGGAAGGATGTTGGGAGGGTGCACGGTGACAATGATGATGATGATGATGATGATGATGATGACGATGCTGAGGCTGGAGGTGAGGAGGAGCCTGAACCTATGGCACCTATGGCCCTTACATCATCATCCAGCAGTAGGCCTCGTTTGGGAAAAGGGAAAGGGCTGACTGGCAGTTTCATGTCAGTTATGAATAAGATTGCAGGGTCTCGCAACAAAAGGTCTGATAAGGCGCGTAATGTTCTCGCACCGACCCAAAGGAAGAAAGCGAAGAGTTCTTACTAGGATCTGACAAGACCAGCTGATGGTGGTCCTATCGATCCTGAGCTTATCCCATCATATGGGAGACATGTTGCAGGTCGTATATGGCTTGGGCAGGTAATTTATTTATTTTTTTAGATCAGATGGTTGCTCAACTCTTTACATTTTTTATGGTTTATTATGTGTTTAGGGTTTATTAATATATTTATTCCATTTTCAGGAACGAAGTATGTTGAAGTCGCGATCGCGGTACATCGCACTTGCAGGCTGGACCCTTAGTGATCCCGAGCAGGTAGAATTGGCGACGGGGATAGGACTTATGCATTTGGGGGTCTTCTATGTTCCAACACCCTAACTCGACGCTATTATCGGCTTTTGTAGAGAGGTGGTAGCCGGACACCAATAGTTTTCACATGCCATTTGGTTAGATGACAGTAACCCTACATGATGTAGAGTTGATACTAGGTGTACTTGCTTATGGTAGGGCTGCGGATCTTCATTACTCTCGGGATCAGATGCTTGCTGTTATTCAGAGCAACTTGGATATCATGTACACTGGGGGTGGTATAAATGGGTAGGAGTTGTTTGATGTTGCCATCGATCCTCATGGCAGACTTTCCTCTAGTGACAGGGCTGCATGTTACATCCAGTATTTGCTTGGTAGTTCACTGATAAGAGTGGTAATGTCGTCCCTGCCAAACTTTGGTCGCTTGTGAAAAATGTTCAATCATGTAGGGGGTTTGCATGGGGTGTTGTGGTACTTGCCTATTTGTATAGGAACCTTGGTTAGGCCTCTCGTGTGGATGTGAAGGAGTTGGCTGGATGCTGGTCACTGCTTGAGGTATTATTAATTAATCCATACAATGTTACTTTATTCTAATTTTTATTTGGGTTATTGCTATTATTTAGTCTATATGTTTGCAACATTTCTTGTTTTTTAGGCATGGATTTACATGTACTTTCCGATGTTTGCACCTGTTGTAAGACCGGGGGCTCAGTCTTGCAAGTCGTACATCCAGCAATTCCCAATGTTTGGTCATAAAAATGAGCATAAAATTACTAGATACTCGTCTACGATTAGATATGATGTCAGCTGATGAGGTATGGTGGACCCCTTACAGGATTCAGGAGATACGAGATATTTGGGTTTTCACTTGGCACGGGATGCTTGTGTATTTCAATTGCGTTGAGGTGTACATATCTGACAGAGTCGTCCGCCAATTTGGGTGGCGTCAATGTATTTTGGCACATCCACTTCGACCCAGGGAGGCAAGGAGGTCAGTAAACAACAGGATGTACGTGGTGAAGAACACATTTGTGGAGGCATTGTGGCTTGAGGCACCATCATATCTTTTGACAGAGACATGGACAAGCGTTCCTGTAGTGACCTCTAGTGAATGTACAGACGATCATATGCAGTGGTTTACCTCTCGTACTCATCCCAAGATACAGAATCCGAATAATGTTCCCGTGGGTTCCAGTTCATCACGTGATGCCACTTCCACATCTAATGACAATAATTGTTCGTCAAGTCGAACGAGATGATATTGGGAAAGAAGAGAGGTTTGACAGGATTTCAGAGTTGATAAAGATGTATTATCGACCTCCTTACTAGTTCATGTCTACGGATTTTTTATTATAAGTCTACTTTGTTTTGATACTATGAATACCGTGTGTCTGTGGAATCAATGTATTTCTTTGCTTCAGCTTTAATTTATAGTTCATGCCTCATGACAGAAAGAATTGGACGATCAGTTATGAATTCGGACGACCGGTTTATAAAACCGATCTTCCGATTCTTTCTGTGTTGATGTTTTGTAAGACATGTTTTAAAACAGAAAGATTCAGAAGTCTGATTTTTAAAATCAGTGGTTCGAATCTTTCTGTTTTAAAACCAATCATTTACAGAAAGAAATGGACGACCTGTTTTAAATCGATCGACCGATTCTTTCTGTGTTGATGTTTCTCCTAAAACCAAAGAATTAGATGATTTGCAATATTTACAATATGAATAAAGATTTTACATACATGTAAATATTAATCGACTTCTACATAAATAGGATCTCGGGTCCTTACTAAGGGAAGCTGTTGCCTAACCCAATTTGCAATCCATACAGAATAAGGCTCTTCCCAACCGCTTAATTGAATATCACGATGAAATTCCCATTGAACGTTAAAAGGAGGCAATGGACATCCATCCCACAACTGTAGCTGTATGAAATGATGTTGTTCCGAGAGATAGCCGATAAACAGTGTTCCAGAAGGACTATGCAAATTCGAATACAAAGGTAGTGAGGTGGTTGAGCCTAAACCTGCAATTAGTACAATGCAGAAATTGAAGGTATTTGCAATGACATACAAGTGATCCGGTATTTCCAACCAATGTTCTTCAAGCGCAGGTCCGTCAAACCACTGTGTCCTTTTTATATACCTATAGACATATTCTAATGATTCGAACAGTTGCACATACATGTTCAAATGAAGCTGCAAATCAAAAGTCATTCGTCCACGAACCTCAGGCCAATGTTTTTCATCTCCAAACAGAAAGTTCACCACAACCCTAAAACCACAATTACCATCACCTACCATATTTTTCTAGCTATGAATGAACTCATAAATGAACCTGGGGAATGTATCGATGTAAGGGAATGTCACAGGAGTACACTGATTTACAATAAAAGACAAACTACTTCGTCCACTGCTACGTCCTCTACCCCTACCCCTAGGAACTCGTAGCGGTCTACCTCTTCCACGTGAATTAGAACCAGACCCAAAACTGGAACTTAATCCAAATCCTGATCTAGAGCCACTTGACTTTCCTATCTTCCTATATACAATGGACACGTGTTCCCAGTAAGACGTATCCTTTTTAGTTGAGTTCGTCTTCCGTCGACCCTTCGTGACTGCATGCTCAGGGGGACTTGTCAAAAGTGCACACGGATCTTCAGGTAAAACCAGACATAAAATCCCTTTCATTAGACGACGACATTCCCTAACTTTCGATATCGGACCCGTACTGATTTCATCCGACATAGTTATGAGATCACACATCTCGGATTCCATGTCCCGAGCATGCGAAGAGGGAACGTCCACCCTGATTTCTAGTGTCCTCCAAAATACAGAAACATCTTCCAACTAGAGCGGGATTCAATGTTCGTACCGTGAAAGCAGCTCACCTGCACATGGTAGCCCGCATTTGTTTTGGCATCATCAGATAACTCATGAGCTCTCTTTATCTCATTCCATATCTTCTTCAAAACCCAATGACTGATCCGATTGCTTAAATTCTTCAATATGGGATTGCTCCGCGCCTTAAAATTTTCTTTAAGCTTAGAATTCTCCAATGAGCTCTTAATCTCGGCAATTCGACGTTCGATGACTACTCAACATTAAGGAACACGGTATCCAAATCACCATGGCACGTTGAAAGCCATATCTTCAGGACCAAATGTTCACTCTCAGCACGGTTCGTTGTCTCAACCCCAAAATGCAAAACCTCACATGTCCAAACTCTGTAAAATTTATATGCAAGTTGATTTAACTATGTGTTAAACAAATAATGCAAAAAGTTAGGCCTTCTTTGCCTCTTCGTCTTCAGCAATTCTAATTTTCTTTGATATTCCGCTTCATCGATTTCATTTATTAACTTCTGCCAAGAGCCATTGATGAACCGAGTTGCGACCTCTTCATCTTTAACCATTTCGCTTAATTTGGCCAGCACATTTTGATTTATGTGCCTTCTACATAACATATGATATGATTTACTAAACATGCCTTCGATCGCAGGAATCAGTCCGCTCTCCCTATCAGTAATAATCACAATTAGTTCACCATCATTAACAATTGTATCTTGCCCGATTGACATAGCCGATGAAACATATAAGTGCTTAATTTGTTCAAGGACCCATCTGTAGGTCGAACCCTTTTCATTACGCAAGAAAGCAGTTGCCACAGTGAAGTTCTTATCGATTGGAGTCATCCCTAAGGCTTTCAATAGTGGCATATTGTACGTTTACATAAAATAAAGAGGACATTTTATGGTTAATCTTGATTTTTATTTTCTAATCATAATACCCGACAAATGTGGAGTTAATAATACAATGTCTGACATGAAAACTTACTTGTTCGCTTTATATGTGGTATCCATTATCAATACATATGGCCACATTCTGATCATTGCAATTGATGTAGGGTGTGCAATGACAGTATCACTAAATTCTTTGCTCTCCTCACAGTTTCTATAGAAGACCGCATAACCCCGTTTAGCACTTAAGTAAAGAACTTCCTCCACCGTGTTTCTCTCCTGCATCTTATTTTTCTTAATCTTGGCAACGATATTGTATATTTTCTGTGCACTACATACATCATGAAAATAATTATATTACTGGAAGATAAAACATATCTAAAATATAAAATAAAGTATTAAAAGTAAATTTATCATATCTCACCGCACAACCAACATTTTGTTCTCGAAAAAATTGTAGGATATTACGTGGCGGCACGTGATTGTTCCTGAATTGTTTAGTTTGTTTCAGCTATTCCTCCGTAAGTCTTGAAGCCTGAGCATGACCGTGATTGATACCTATTTTATAGTTATGCCTCCCATCATGTACGAACAATTGCCAATTGTCACTTGTGGCCATTTGCTCGCCTTTTAATTTAAATGGACAATCACATTTTTTAGTCCTGTAAGGACCGCCTTTTTATGGGAACTTCTTCTTCTTCATCATCAACAACTAGCTTTGCTGTTTTTTTAACTGCACCTCCACGCTCGCATGCTAGTGTAACATAAGGTCGACGGTCAGCTGTTCTTGATTTCCGATACCGATTGATGATCAAATATGTGTTAGCTTTCATAGCCGTTTCTTTTGCCCAATCGACCAACTCTACTTTCGAATTGAAAATTTGATTTGTTGTGAATAAATGTACATGATCAACATATTTTTCCGGTTCTAAAAATTCTTCAAACGTATTTGAATTTACATCACCCTGTTCATATAAAACTAAAATATTAACAGTGAAAAAAAATTAAGCCTAAACAGGAAAATAAAATAAAATAAAATTTCTAAATGAGATTCGCCCATGCTGGCAAAAAATAAAAGATTTTCGCACTTCTGGACGGAATTAAATTTTGCCCATCTGAGCAAAAATCTTTCATTTTTTCGCCAGTATGGGCGAATCTCCTTCAGAAATGTTTAAAAAAATTTCATTCAAATTTACCTCAAAATCGATATTTTCTTGCGAATACTCTTCAAAGTGATCCATATGTTCTTCCAAATTAATTTGAATGTGGAAGATTGATATTTTTTTAGAGAGAAGTTAGAGAGAAAGTGGTAAAAGAGAGAAAGTAAAAGGTAAAAGATGAATTTTTTCGAGTTATCCTTATAGATTTGTGAGTTATCTTTATTAACCCCCATCTGAACATACAGACAAAAAGTTTGATGAAGAGTACTCCGAAACTCAAGAAGAGATTATGATATCTGAGGAGAAGGTTACGGTTTTACGGCGTAGATTTCTCCACATCAACCGCCGGCGAGAAAAAAGATTTGTGCAGGAAAACATGCAATTTGAAAGGGATTGTCCCAGTCCTAATTTCGGCACTGAGGGGTATGCACTCCAAACTGATTGCCCCAGTATTTCTGTCACCCCGACGCCGCAGGCATGAGATCGCAACTCATGTGCCATGAGTACTTAGGCTTATACTTATACACTTTTTATACATATCCGGATTGGGGTTTCACAATTTCTTTTTCCGTTAATGATGATACTGTTTCTTCTGAGGTTGAAGAGGCGAGCCAATTCAAGTCCCCCAGCTCCCCATGATTATACTAGCTTGGAAAATTATCATGGCCTTGCTCGGGCCTCGGTAGTGCGTTCTCTGAGGGATTTTCTTCTCTCTTGTAAACCCTCAATCCTCTTCCTTTATGAAATCAAGTTGACTTCCTCTCCGAAAATCTCATGTATTCTTAGTTCTCTTGGTTTTCATAATTCACATATTGTCCCTGCTATTGGAAAGTTTGGTGGTCTAGCTCTTGGTTGGCATAACAATATTGATCGTCGTGTTATTGTTTCTCATCAAATCCTAATTAACTCTTTGATCTTTTCCCACCTCCCTCTGACTCCTGGCAATTAAGGTGTGTGTATGGTCCACATAAGGCCTCTAAGAGGCAGGATTTTTGAATGATATAAAAAAGATTGATGATTCTTTTCAAGGCCGTTAGCTGATTTGGGGGGATTTTAACAGTGTCAAAGACCAAAGTGAAAAACTTCTCAAGGTCGTCCGGTTCGCTCCCCAAGTGCAGTGGGTTTTCGTGATTTTCTTGATGGTATTGGGCTCATAGACCTTGGATTCTCTGGCCATCCTTTTACTTTGAACAATAAGATAGTCGGATATTGAAAGTTTCCAGTGGGGAAAACAATCCAATGTTTTCTGTCTCATTAATGGCAAACAGTGTACATTATATAGTGTGTCATTATGATAAATCCTAAATAAAATATGACTAGGAAACCTAAACAAATTACAACTCATAAATATACTTTGTCTAGGACTTTGTAAGGACTAATCCTATAATAATAATAATAATAATTACATTTACATCATAATCCTTAATACTCCCCCTCAAGTTGGAGCATGAATATCAGAAATGCCCAACTTGGATGCTAATTGATGAAATTGTGCGGGATGAAGAGCTTTAGTGAGAATATCAGCTGGCTAAAATTCGCTGCGAATGTAGGAGGAAAAAGTAAATCCTGCTTGAAAAACATCACGGACAAAATGACAATCAATTTCAATATGCTTGGTACGTCCATGGAAGACAGAATTTTCGGCAATGTGAAGAGCAGCTTGATTATTACAATGTAATGGAATGGGGGGAGTTATAAGCACGCGAAGATCACGTAGTAGGCGAGATAACCACTTTAACTCACATAAAGTCATGGCCATAGAGCGATATTAAGCTTCAGCAGAAGATCAAGAAACGGTATGTTGTTTCTTCGTTTTCCAAGAAATAGGAGACCCACCAAGTGAAACAAAGTAGCCGGTAACAGATCGTCTAATAATGGACAGGTAGCCCAATCAGAATCATAATATGCAGTCAATAAAAGTGGAGATTTAGATTGAAGAAGAATGCCACATCCAAGACTACCCTTTAGATATCGGACAACTGGAATAGCCGCATTCCAATGAATTTGGAGAGGAGCGTGCATAAACTGAGCGAGCATATGAACAGAATAAGCGAGCTCAGGTCGAGTAAGAGTAAGGTAGATCAGCTTACCAATGAGTCTGCAGTACCGTTCCGGATTTGTAAAATAAGTGGCAGTCCCCTTGGCTAACTGATGATTGGGTTCAATAGGTGTAGATGCCGGTTTTGCCCCTAACAAGCCAGTTTCGGAGAGAATTTCCAAAGTTTACTTGTGTTGGTATAAAAATAAACCCGAAGGATTTCTTGCAATTTTAATGCCCAAGAAATATTTGAGAGGGCCTAAGTCCTTCATATGAAAGCACTTATTTAAAGAAGCTTTAAAGTTGTTCAGAGTGGAGAGAGAGTTTCCAGTAAGTAATAAATCATCCACGTAAATGTGAACATATAAAAAATTATTGTCTCGAGAGTATGTGAAGAGAGAATAATCGGCATAGGATTGAGAAAATCCACACTTACGAAGGGCGGTAGTAAGCTTAGGAAACCAACATCGAGGAGCCTGGTGAAGAACATATAAAGATTTCTTTAGAAGACAAACTTGTCCTCGAATGGAGGGGCGAAAACCCGGTGGGGGTGCATATAAACTTCTTCCTGGAGATCGCCATGAAGAAACGCATTGTGGACATCTATCTGATGGATAGGCCAATTTCGGGCAGTAGCAATTGAAGCAAGGTGCGAACAGTTACCATTTTAGCAAATGGAGCAAAGGTGTCCGTGAAATCAATACCTGGCATTTGTGTGTTACCCAAGATCACCAAGCCTGCTTTATACCGTTCAATAGTGCCATCTGCTTTGTATTTAATTCGAAAGACCCATTTGCTTCCGAGTGCACGTTTTCCTGGTGGCAAAGATGCGAAGAACTACGTGCCATTCTTTTTGTGGGCATCAATTTCTTGACGCATAGCGGCTCGCCATTTTGGATTTGATACGGCTTGAGAATAGGTAGTGGGTTCGGATTCTAATGTGACAAATGCTAAAAAATGCCTGTGGGATTTAGAGAATTTTTCATTGTCCAGGAAGTGTTATTGGATAAAATAACGTACCTGAGAGGGCCGAAGTGGATGAGGGAGCAGAGGAAGAATGGGATATAGAAGACTTCCAAATTGCATTGCAATCATAATCTCGGAGTCGAGCTGGAATATTTTTTATTCGAGTGCTTTTTCTAGTTCCAAGAGCTTGTGGATTTTCTTTGAAATCTGCTTTGGCAATTGCAATTGGTATTGATGGTGGCAATCCAGATTGTGTTAGAGTGGAGGAGCTAGTTGTGGAATGGACTGGGGCGGTGGGCTGGGTTGAAGAATCTGGGCTGTCTGAACAGGTGTTGGTGGTGGGCTGGAGAGCTGCTGGCAGATGGATGTGGGTTGCCGTTGGAGGTGCTAGGCCGTGGGAGGAGATTTGCTGGACAGGGCATGAAGCTGGGCCATGAGGAAGGGAGCTTGGGCCGCTGGAGCATGATTAGCCGGCTTGCGCGAAGTTGGTGCTGATGGGCCTCGCGGAGGAACGACTGGGCCATGCGGACGAGGTGCTGGGCCGAGTGAGGCTGAGGTGGCTGGGCCGCGAAGTGGATTTCCTGGGCTGTAATCAGCCGCCAGTGGTGGGTTGTGTGGGTCTCTTGGGCTGGAAGGCCTAATTTCGGTAGCTGGGCTTTCCTGCTGGACTAGTGTACTTAGTGGACTGTTTCCAGTTGCTGAGCTGATACTCCCCCTGTCTTTAGAGGCCAAAATTTGTTCTCCAAAATTGTATAATGTTGCAAATTCTATATTATTAATGGAAATATCTAATTTCTCCTGGTATGGAAATCTTGTCTCATAAAAAATCACATCCTGGGATACAATGAATTTTTCTTTTTGTAAGTCATAAAATCTCCAACCTTTCTTGTTAAATGGATAGCCAAGGAAAACATACTGTCGACTACGGGTGCGGAATTTATCTTTGGGTAGATCATGGTCATGGACATAAGCTAAACACCCAAAACTTTTAATGTGAGGATAGGAGGGCTTGTTTCCAAAAAGTAACTCATAAGGAGACTTACCTTATAACAACTTGGAAGGCGTTTGATTTATGAGATATCCGGCAGTAAGAACACATTCCCCCAAAA
Source organism: Catharanthus roseus (assembly GCA_028651295.1). Lineage (NCBI taxonomy): Eukaryota > Viridiplantae > Streptophyta > Magnoliopsida > Gentianales > Apocynaceae > Catharanthus > Catharanthus roseus. The sequence goes on along the minus strand of JAPQWS010000032.1, from coordinate 2,412,519 downwards.
CTTTATCGGCAGGTTAGCTTAAAAATGCAGAGCCCGGGCGATATTTAGAATGTGACGATGCTTACATTCAACCCGTCCATTTTATTGCGGAGTACCAGGAATAGTTGTCTGGTGTATTGTACCCTGAGCAGAAAAATACATTTGGAGGTAGATAAACTCTGTGCCATAGTCACTTCGAATAATTTTTATGGACTTGTGAAATTGGGTTTGTACCATTGCAAAGTAATTTTTTAAGACAGATGCTACTTCGCTTTTCTCAGAAAGTAGATAAATCCAGACAGCTCTAGAATAATCATCTAAAATACTTAAAAAATAAGAAGCTCCAATAGTAGATGTAGTTTTATAAGGGCCCCATAAGTCACAATGAACTAAATCAAAATTTTCAGAAGCTTTATTTGTAGTTGAAAGAAAATTATCGCGTGTCTGTTTGGCACGTAAGCAGATATTACAAGGGCTAGTGTTTTGCTTGGAAAAATTCAACAAATTGTTGATTACAAAATCCGAATGATGACCCAAACGAACATGCCATAATGTGCTTGAGTCAAGAACTGCACTAGAAAAAGCATATAATTCTGGTAACGGTAAATGTTTGTAGAAGAAAATCCCATTCCTCTGTTCACCCACTCCAATCAGCCTCATTGAGATACGTCCTGTATAACACAAAAATCATCAGAAAGAGTTATAATACACCGAGATTCTCGAGCCAATTAGGACAAGGAAATTAAGTTACATTTAAGCACAGGAATGTAGAACACACTAAGAAGTTTTGATCTAGGATTTAATGAGACTGTTCCTTCTTGTAGAGCAATTACCTTGGCACCATTAGGCAGACCAATGGTATAAGGAAAAATATTATTTAAATTTTTCGAGAAATCTTTCCTACTAGACATGTGATGAGAACATCCAGAATCCAAAACCCAAAAATTTGCCATACCAAATAATTTGTCGGAGTCAGTGGCATTTTTGTCATTTAGGAAGGTCATCAATTTTGACCATTGATTTTGAGTCAAACTAGGAAAGTGGTTTGGAATCCCCACTTTTCCTTTGTTTCTCTCTCCTTGGTCATCCGTTGTGGCTGAAAAACAGCCATTACTGTTTTCTTCTTCCTCCAAGCTCCGGACAACGTGACCCCAGGCATTGGCGCCGCTGCTTCCATGCGCCGGTTGTTGTTGCTGTTGCTGTCTGCCCATGCCAGCTCGGCGTACCTGGGGAGGTCCTGTTCCAGCTCCAACTCCAGCTCTAGTAGCAATTCCAGAAGTTTCCCGGAGCAAGCGTCCTCTGCCAGCAGCTTGCATCCCGCGGCTGCAGCTGGTTGGTGTGGCGCGGTTGCTCGCGCCGGCGGCGGTACTCCGGGGCCACCAATCGGGGTATCCTATGAGCTAGAAACAGCCGGAAATCTCATGGCCACTCTTTTTACAGTGGCTACATCTGAAGATGTGCGGCGAGCTCTGGCGGCGTCGTGTTCCGTTATTCGCATGAGACTCCGGTGCTGCTCTTCCTTACATATCTGGACAAGAATTGTTTTTAACTTTGGCATGGGTTCTTGTTGAATCAGATGGGATCTAACAGTGCCATAAATTGCACTATTTAATCCTATTAAAAATTGAAACGCTTTTTCTTGCTCCCGTTCATTTATGATTACCGCTAATAATTGTGTTGTTGGAAGGTAGGAGTTGAGTATAATTTTCTAACTCATCCCATAATTTCTTCAAGCGTAAAAAATACACATGTATTGAATCTCTGCCTTGTTTACAATTTGCCAATGCAGCTTTTAATTCGTATATTCTTGGCCCGGTGCCAACCAAGAATCTTTCCTTCAAATCTATCCAAAATTCATCAGCTCTCTCAGAGTAACTTATGGAAGATCGGAGAGAGGGTTCGATAGTGTTGAGAATCCAAGAATTTACTAGGTTATTGATTTCTCACCATTCTTCTTCTTTGTCTGGGTCATCTATTGGGATGGGAATTATTCCGTCAATCAATCCTAACTTTTTGTTTGCTCTCAAGGCCATGCGCATGGCTTTTGCCTATTCTGCATAATTATTGTCTTTTTCGGTTTCTCTAAGCTGGACCGTTGTGAGAACTAGTCCAGGTCCATCAGCGGATGCTACGTAATAAGTGTCTTTCTTTATTCTGTGGACATGGCTTTCTTCCACAATGTTGTTATCAACATTACCAATATTGTCGTTACTCATTATGAGAGTTCTTAGACTATTGGCTTTGATACCATAAAAGTTTCTAGTGGGGAAAACAATCCAATATTTTGTCTCATTAATGGCAAACAGTGTACATTATATAGTGTGTCATTATGACAAATCCTAAATAAAATATGGCTAGAAAACCTAAACAAATTACAACTCATAAATATACTTTGTCTAGGACTTTGTAAGGACTAATCCTATAATAATAATAATAACATTTACATCATAATCCTTAATAGATATGCTAATATCCAAGAACGTCTGGATAGAGGTGTGGCTAATGATTGTTGGAGGTTGCTTTTCCCTTCTGCTTCTGTGTCTCATATTACTGCTATTTCTTCTTACCACAAACCCCTCTTTCTCAGCACGTCCCCTATCTGTAATTCTCGGCCTAGACCTTAAGGTTTGAGGCCATGTGTACCTTAGATGATAGTGATGCCTCAGTAGTTAATACTCCTTGGAATTCACAAGTTCGGGGGACCCCTGCTTTCTAACTTTCCTCTAAAATAAAAAATACTAAATGTCAGCTCAAGCAGTGGAACAAAACTCTTTTTTGGTCATGTCAAGTCTTCTATCAATCTGTTTAGAGAGGACATAGAGTTTTTCCAATCCCTTTCCCAGACAGAACTAAATTTGAGAAAAGAGAAGCTGCTCCAAGAGGAATTGGACAAGTTGTTAAAGAAGGAAGAACTCATGTGGAAGGAGAAATCCAAACAAGGATGGATGAAGGAGGGTGATGCAAAACATTCATTTTTTCCACCTCTCCACAATTATCTAGAGAAGGTACAACTCTATTGACAACCTCCTTTGTCCAGATAACACTTGGAAATTAGAATGGGAATGTGTTGGTCATGAATTTGATCAATACTATTCCAATATATTTCTCACCTCTTCCCCTAATTTCCCTCCTGATCTTGAGTTTGTTACTGAGAATTCTATTTCTAACAGGGATAATGCTTCTCTTAAAGCTATTCCTTCAGAGAGTGAGATTCGTGCTGCCTTATTTACTATGTGCTCTCTTAAAAGCCCAGGTCCGGATGGGATGAAATCCCCACCCCCCCCTCCTCCTCCTTTCTTTAAACATTATTGGGGGATTATCAAAACTGATTTTTGTATAGTTGTGAGCGATTTTTTCCAAAAAGGCATACGTTTAGAGCTGCAAACCATACTTTTGTGGCCCTGGTTTCTAAAAACGAAATAGCTCACAGAGTTTATCATTATAGACCTATTTCTCTTTGTAATGTTTTTTCAAAAGTATTACTAAAATCATTTCCAGTCGACTTAGAACTGTTTTGATCAAATTATTTTTCCTAATCAAGCTGCTTTCATTCTAAATAGGTCTATCAATGATAATACCATAGTTTTCCATGAGATCATGCATCATTTTAACAACAAAACAGGAAAACTTGCTCTTATGGCAATCAAAATTGATCTTGCAGAAGCTTATGACCAAGTTGAATGGTCCTTTTTGCCCCAAATTTTTATTAATCACCCAGTTTTTGTCCTTATTTCTTTGATCTAATTTTCGAATGTATTTCCACTCCTTCTCGTTTTTAATAAATCGCTCTCCTCAAGTTTTTTGAAACCCACGTGTTGTATTAGGCAAGGGGATCCTATGTCCCCTGCCTTGTTTACTATTATGTTTGATGTTTAATCCTTGATGTTACAAAGACTTGAAAATGAAGGGAAAATACATGGAGTGAAAGTCACAAGGGAAAGCCCCTCTATCTCTCATTTGATGTACTCGGACGATTTGGTGATCTTTTGCAGAGCAAATATGAAAGAAGCAGAAGAGATATCAAAGTGCCTTGAAAAATTCTGTCTTTGGTCTGGTAAAAAAGTTAGCACTAAAAAATCTCTAATCCACTTTAGTAGGAATCTTGACCAGAGTTTGAGAACTCTCATATGTGCAAAGCTGAATATGATGGAGTGTGATCACAAAGGGAAGTACTTAGGTTTGCCTTTTTTTAAAGATAGATCAAAAGATGAGGCTTTTCAAGGTGTAGTAGATCGTTTAGAAAGTAGGTTAGCAGGCTGGAAGTTGAGAAATCTTTCCTAGGCAAGAAGAGGTGTACTTATTAAATGTTGCTCAAGCTATACCTTACTATGCAAACATTCCTGTTACCTCAAGCTATTTGTGATCAAAAGGGTAGGTTGGTACTTGATTTCTGGTGGGTTTATGCTGAAGATAATAAGAGACATTTGTACCTAAAAGCTTGGACTTCCACTTGTGCTCCCAAGTTCTATGGTGGATTAGGCTTTAGGCAGTTCAAAGATATCAATAAAATTTTTATTACTAAGCTTGGTTGGTAGCTATGTAACGATGAGGATAGACTATGGATCAAGCTGATTAAGGCTAAATACTTGAGGGGCAAACAACTCTGGTATTGACTTAGTGTAAGAAGAATTGCTCCTGGGTATGAAGAGGAATCTGGGATTAATAAGAAATTTGTTGGAGGGTTTATGCCATTTGGTCAGCTCAAATTAAAATCTTAGAATTATCCATGATCCATGGATTCCTTAGGTTCAGAATTTTAAACATCCAAACCATTCTAAACTACTACTGGATATTCCAAGAGTAAAACATCTTATTGATCATGATTTGAAATCTTGGAAGATTGAACTTATCAGGGATATTTTTCCCCAGGAAGTAGCCAATGTTATTTCCAAGATTTATGTTACTCCAGAAATGGAGCCAGACTCATTGAGGGTGGATTCACCCTACAGAAAAGGGAACTTTTTTGTTAAGTTTGCTCTCACAGAAACGCACATCATGATAGGTTTCTTGATAGTTAGAGCATTTCAAAAGGAACTTGGTTGAAAGTCTGGAACTCCAAATTTCATAATCGACATAAACACTTTTTGTGGAAGCTTCTCTCCAACAATTTCCCTTCCAAGGGAAGGCTAAGTAACACTTTTAATATTGATAATTTCTGTTGTGAGATTTGTCATTGTAGTCATGAGGATTATAATCATCTTTTTCTCTCTTGTCCACTAATTATATCTTTGTGGTGAAATTCTAGGTGGCAAGTAAAGATGGAGACTTTCAAGGACTGGGAAGTTAAAGATTGGATTGAAGAACTTCTAAACCCTACTAAACTGATTCCCAACCAGTTCATTGAAGAAGATGGAGATGCTGAATATTGTTGTCATTTTGCATGGAAAGAGTGTGGTTGGTTAGGAACCAATTGAGGCATGGAGGTGTCACGGAAGACTGGTCAGAGATTAGTAGGTCTGTTAACATCCTTTATGATACCCCGTACTCCTCCGCTAGGCCAACTGCGGCAGAGTAAGGTACCTGCTTACTTCTCGGCACTGAACTTACAAAAAAACACAAGACTAAGATACAACCGAGAGGAGCTGTAATGAGTATTTTTATATTAGATAATGTGAGAAGAATGAAATGTTTGAATATAACTTTATAACAAAAGTTTCTTAAACTTATACATAGGTTTATGGCCACTAAGGCCGTAGTCTACATAATCAAAATATTTTGACTAGAGATGGAAGACTTCAATGATACCGACTCCAATGGCTCACCATGGCTCCACTAGCCAGATTTTGTTACCAAGTCATCTGAAAGAAGGAAGAAAAAATTTAGAAAACATGAGTGATGGACGCCTAGTGAGTTCACGTGCACGTGTAGTGTTTGAGAATTTTTTGTACGGGCAAAATATATATTTCTATTTGTTTATAAAATGGATTGTCATACCAGAAAATAAGTGATTTCAAAAAAATCTTTTTACTCAAAATATAAATTTTTCTGGGGGGTTCGGGCGCAGCCGGAAAGTTTGAGCGAATCAAGATACATCAGCGCTGCCACGACACCTGAACTTTTAAGAAAAAACATGCATGCACCATGATAGGCTCAACGGACAGAGTCCGGAACCTTAAACGGGGTCATCGGAACAAGTTCCGACATCCCGTAGTCAATACCAGTCTGAACTCCAAAGCACAATGTATGATCGTTCGATTTTTCAACCTCACACAACATTTACATAAATGGGTAACAAGCTCTGGCATACCTACCAGGCCGCCCTGTGCTACCCTAGCCTGTGGACTCCTCTTGACCCAACCTGTTAGGAAATAGCCACTACCGCAGAGAATGATATGGAGTCAAACGCAATACCGCCTTAGGTTTAACCCTCCAACGGTACTACGCCCTCTATCAACTGGATCCAGATCAAAAGTAACACTACCAAGCATGTCGTTCGGAAGAGGCCCTCGTACGGGGGACTAGCCACGCACAGTGCAAGTGCTCTCGACATGTTGATAAAAAATGTATACCAAGCCCCTTTTTGCCGGATTAGGGTTTTAATTTATTTTTACAAAATTATAAGTCATCTCTTGGCCACACAAAACTTTTCAGGTATCGAAAAATCCCTATCCGCCAGGCAAAACTCGTAGCCATGACAAGTGTATATGTAACTTTGAAATGTAAGCTTTAACACATATTACCGAGTATAAAATAGGTTATGCCATTATGCTTACCAAAATTATGATAAATATCTCTCAAAGAAAACTTATTAAATACCTCCATAATTTAAAGTAAAGTAAGAATAAAACCGTAGAGAAATATTCATTAAAAAGATATAGTAAACATCTTTGAGCTCACATTTAAAATAAAAGTATTAAAAATACTTTTAAAACAAAGCCTTGATAAGAATATTTAGAAAATTTGTAAAATATGATTCTCAAAAAGAAATAATAAATATTTTAGATATAGTTTTAAATCTCAAAAACCCCTTTGAATAAGAAGATTTAAGATATTCTGTCCAAAAAGAAATAAAAAACACTTTAAAGAAAATAATTTCCTCAAAGTAATTTTAATACTCAACAAGACTTCCAAGAAAATTTTAAAATGTTTAAAAGTATTATTTTAAAAAGGAAGTAAATATTTTGAAAATAATCTCTCAGATTGATTTTAAAATTCAAACCTTTAAGAGAATTTAAACTATATATAAATATTATTTCCGATAATAAATAATAAAATATTTTGAACATAATTTCCCAAAAATAACTTTTGAATTCAAAACCTTTTAAGAGAAATTTTAAAAGTAGTTAAAAATATTATTTCAAAAGAGAACTAATAAATATTTTGAGAATAATTTAAAAGTAGTTAAAAATATTATTTCAAAAGAGAAATAATAAATATTTTGAAAATAATTTAAAATAATCTTAAAACTCAAACCTTTAAGAAAATTTGAAATATCAAAAAAAAGAAAATTATTATTTCCAAAAGAAATAATAAATATTTTGAAAATAATTTCTCAAAATAATTTGAAAACTCAAAACCTTTAAGAGAGTTTAAAATATTATTTCCAAAAAGAAATAATAAATATTTTTAAAAATAACTTTCCAAAATAATTTTAAAACTTGAAACCCAAAATAAAAGGGTTGTAAAAATATTTCAAGTAAAAGCGTCATTAAAAATATGTCACTAACTTAAAACATATTATAGTGCCATAAGAGAATATTTAAAATATAAATATTTTAAAAGCTTATCACATTTTTAGCATAACCCGTAATACACCACCGATAAATATATTTTGTGCATCTTGTCAAGAACCAAAGGTAGAGAAATATAATTTTCAAGAAAAGAAAAATAATTAAATTTCTTTTAAAAGAAAATTGTTGGTGAACTCACCTTGACCCGTAGAATGAGTTAAACCTACAAAGAATATCATTCCAAACTTAATCAAATAGCTCTATAAAAATATAACTATAAACCCATGATGACCCTAGGGTGTACCTTAATTTATATTAAACCCAAAGGAATTCTAAAAAAAAAACTCCAAAATAATTTCATAAAATTCCCAAAAAAATAATGGGTTCTTAAAATAAATCTATAATTATTAAACTTGATATTATTTATAATAAAATAAAATAAAACTATAAAAAGAACAAAACAAAAAAATAAAAGAAAAGAAGAAAAACGCTTGAGAGAGAGAGAGAGAGAGAGAGAGAGAGAGAGAGAGAACCAAGAGAAAAAGAGGGGAAAAAGAAAAAAAATAGAAAAGAGAGAAAGTGGAAAAGAGAAGATAGTGGCTGCCGAGAGAAAGAAGTGAAAAATTGGTTATCCTAGCATTTCATATATATAGTCAAGTATGCATGGTGGTGCCTTGTGTTATCAAGACACACGGCAATCACTTGTCATGTGTCGACAATTTAACATTCCACTTGGCACCATTAACTCTTATAATTGCTCTAAAGTCCACTAAATTTCTAGACTTTCTATGTTGGTCTCAAACTTTAAAAATGATTCAAAATTCATATTAAACTTAAAATCCCAATTTCTAACTTAAAGCGTTAAACACGAATAATTCTAAAATACGCCCAAAATGTTTTTCAATGAAAAATTCTTTCTTAAATTTTCTAAAAATTACCAAATGACCTCAAAATTTTATATTCTTTATAAATTAACCCCAAAACTTTTGTTTGAGCTTACCGAAACTTATGTTAACTTTGAAGTGCTTATTCGTGATGTTACATCATTGTCCAAAAGTATTGGAATGCTGCAGTCAGGAATGATTATAAACTGACATCTAGAGGGGCAAAGACAAAATGGAAACCTCCACCTATTGGTTGGTTGAAGATGAACCATTTGGATGTGTCTCAAGATCCTGCTAGTAGTGAGGCTTCAGCCGAGGGGCAAGCTGCTATAAAATCCTTGAAGTTAGCAAGGGACCCAAAGTATTCCAAATTTATCTTTGAAGGTAATGCCAAAACAGTGATATATGCTCTAAGAGGTCACACGGGTTTTGAAAATCTAAGCAGCCTGGGAATTTTATTAGTAGCAATTAATCTTGCCATTTGAGCTAAAGATGTTAGTTTCTGTAGCTATACTGATCCTATCCTTGTTCCCCCTTCTGTTTTGTGTGATAAAGGAGGGACATTTGGGGATGATTTGTACTCAGATCTCTTGCTTCTGAAGTTAACGGTAATGGTTAATAGTTTATTTATCAACCAAAAAAAAAATCCAAATATTAAATATGTAAATTAGTGAAAAGAGAATTTTAGATATTAAAGAGAAATGAGTTACTGTTAGAAAACTGAAAATTCTTAAAAAATAAACAAAATATAATTATGTTGGAAAATATATTTTATTACGTGCACACTAGTCCCCTAAAAATGCCACTATACTATTTTACTCCAGTATGGATACTTAGCCCTAAATTACATTGCCCTATATAGGCTTTTTCTCCAATTCAACAAACATGCAAAATTAATTTTGTAAATGAAAAAAAAGAAAGATTTACATAAACATGAAACATCATAAAGGAACAAAAGTAATCTTGTCTAATATAAAACAGGAAATCAGTTTACATTAACTTGAATCTCTTTCACAATAAAGAGATATCCTCTGTTTCCATTCGATAAAAAATGGAATGGACTGTTTAATCTTCTCCAATCTATAAAGCCAAAGACTCGAGACTATTCTCTTTCTTTTTACCATGACCATTTTGTCAAGATTAAATGGCCATAAAGAGATGAAAAGAAAGCCAGATTTCAAACCTTCTATCAAGCCTTTTGTGCTGTGATTCATTTAGGAAACCTCTTCCGGTATAGATTTGGAGAGACATATTCCACTGTCACAATACGATCATCAAAATGTCGTCCATGGAGACAGTGTGCAGCAATACAACAAGCTTCTGCTCTTTTAAACTCCACTAAAACAGAACCAGGTTTGAATACTTTACCCATATTAGCAACCTCTCCCTTATCTTCAGCTTTCTCATTAATATCTGAATCTTTTTTGTTGCCAGGATTCAGAGGTGAAGCACTTGTTGTTCTTGTAATATCTTCCTCCAAAGATGAACCCTTTTCAATCTTCATCGTATCTTCAATCCCGGGGGCAACAGTTGTACTGTTATCAACAACTTTATCATTGCTTATCAAATGATCAATTGAGGCGTCAGGTGATTTTTCTCGTCCTCCAGAACTAGAACCCAAATTTTCCAGGCTGCCTGAGTCCTTAATAGACGTATCTTTGTCCTCAATATTTGACTCGCATGTCTCATCTGTTATAATATTTGCCAAAAGTTTATCATCAGAATGGCCATTATCAACGTTAGCCTTGCTAAAGTCATCAGGGTCTGTGGAACTGCTTAAAGGGCTGCACCTCCCTGGCTTGTCATCAGAATTACAATTATCTTCCACAGCTTCCATCGTACTACTAGGCGGTTTTGATTCATCAAGGTTTTCAAATTCATGAGCAGTAGTTCCGACAGTTACTTCTTGCTTACCCTCGTCATCCACTGCAGCATCACCAGCATCCATTGATGCAAATGATTCTGTGGTGGAAGAACAATTACCTTGCTTCACAACATTGACAGCTTTAACTGTACCAAACCTGCAGCATTGGATATAGAAAATTATTTTAAAATGCCGTTCAGCTAAGACTGGTGGGGACAGGATAGGTAGGATGTGATATGAGCCAGATTAGGCAATCTTGGGAGCATTTGAATTCTTCAAATCAATCAATCAAGGAAGGATTTTATATCAGAGTGGTTAATGAAAATTTAGCAAGCTTTAATGCTCAATGTAAATTATTGGACCTGGAACACTCGAGTCTTATATCTTCTAATATCTCTTCCAGCTCTGTCTCAGATAATGATGAGATACTTTCTGCCTCTAACTGTAAAAGGAGAAGGAAAAATTATGTTACAAATATTTGATAGAAACAGGCTAATTGACAGATAAGCCAGTTACAAAGATAAGCAAGCATACCACATTTTTTATCTTCAAAATTTCGGTGGGCTTCTCCAGAAGTGGCTTTGCATGCTCAGGGATTGCATAGGAAGGGCAATCAGTGACATCCCCCTATTAGGAAAAAGACTAGCTTAAATTTAGAAATTTGAGCAACTAGAATTGGAAATAACAGAAGGACTAGATGTGAAATAAGTACCAAGGATGATGCATCGGGAAGAGCCTGAACAACGGTTAGCACTTGTCCACCCAACTTCATGCCATTTAGACCAGCACAAGCTTTGAGAGTAACCAAATGATCAGCATACTGAAACAGCCAACTAAGATACTTCAGATTCTAATTAAAAAAAAAGGAATAGAGGAGGATTCTTCTGAAGCCAAAACACTGGCTTCCAAATCAGTATAGATTGAAGTAGAAAAGGAGAACAATAATGCAAGACAAGACACCAATTATATAAAGGATATTCAAATAAAAGATAGCAACAACTTTCTTGATCAGCTCACAATTAATATGAAGAGATTAGCATAATAAAATAAAAATAAAAAAGAAAGAAAGATTACATCAGAGAGGAACTGCACTAGCAGAATTATTTAGAAAAATATTATGTCAATTTGCTCCTAAGTTGCAAACAAATGGTTCTTCACAACATTTTCTGAACAAAGTCCTAATTGCTGGATTTTAAAGAAAATTCTAGATTGACACAGCAAATTCTGAAGGCATTTGGAAAGCACTTCAGCATGGTATGTCTAGGTCAACTCAAAAAGCCCAGTTCATAACTGTCTTTTAACTATGGCTGTTCAAATATGGGTTTTTACAGCCCGAACTAGCATTCAGCAGAATGATGCAGTATCTGCAACTGCAGAGAAGTGATTTGCACCGTGTAAAGGGCTGTTATGACATATCAAAACCATCAAAGGAGAAATCCTTGGACCGAAAAAAGTAGTATTCAGAACTATGTATTCCATACATTTTTAAAGATATCAATCCAAAAAACTGACCCAAGTCAATTTAGAACAGTTATCATTCAAGTCCTAGGCTGTTATACTTTCAATTTAAACTATAAGCTACCCATGGGCCCCATTTCTTATTTTCACTATTATCCACAGAATATTGGCATTTCTAGTTAGTGGAGAACCATTAATGGCAAAAAGTGAATACTTCCATTTAACAAATGCAATATAAAATATTGGCTACTTCAAAGCTTACAGAATCGACAAGTGTCTTTTGGGAAGGGAGGTGATGCGGCAAGCAAAAGGGTCCAAGATCTGGAAAGTTCTAAGTCAAACATTTACTTTATAGTTAGTTTTGATCCTATTTTAATTAGGTTTGCCTATTCTTCCTACAATTTCCTTTTTTCTGCTTAAATTTCAGACTTTTTTCCCTTTAAGGACATCAGACTTTGTTCTGTCCATGCGGGCAGATTTTCTTGAATTTGTCCTGCATTGGACTTGGGGGAAAAGAGGGGGTGGGGCGGAGCATCTGTATGGCCTTAGAACCTAAAATGAAAAGGATATAAATCTATGACAGAGAATAATGCAAAAACAGATAAGAAATAACCCATTAGAGATCCATGACAATGACAATCTAGCCATACCTCAAGAAACGCAC